>OY757934.1:81196934-81461934 GCA_963585895.1 Sepioteuthis lessoniana
TATGCTAGTAGGATTTGCTCCATCTTCCCTCTGTGTATGGAATCGAATGCCTTGGTAAAGTCGACAAATAGTAATGTCGCCTGTAAGTTTTTTGCCCGAACGCCTTCCAGGATTCTACGGATGGTCAGTATTTGTGAGGTCGTGGATCTATTTCTCCGGAAGCCATTTTGGTTTTTCCTAAGGATGTTGTCTATTTTGGGTTCTATGCGGTTTCGTAGTAGGGCATTGTAGATTTTGGCTGCTATGGATGTAAGTGTTATCCCTTGGTAGTTCTTGGCTAGTCCGAGGTCGCCTTTTTTAGGGAATGGAAGGATGCATCCCTTCGTCCATCGTTCTATCCTATTTTGACTATAGACTGCGTTGCATTGCCGGAGCAGTATATCGTCGAATTGTCTCGTCTTCCACACTTCTGGGGGGATCTCGTCTAGCCCCGCCGCTTTCCTATTTTTAATCCTTCTGAGAACCGAGTCTAGTTCTTCTTTGGTGAAAGGACCTAGTTTTACGTCTAATTGCTTATCAATAATTCTGGTGATCGGTTCATCCGTTATTTCCGGTGGGTTTCCTAGTAGATTTTTGAAATGCACTAAGAAACCAACCATTACGCTACAGCAAATGCTCAACAGACTAATCTTATTGATTGATTAATTTTAACGGCATGTCAACCCGTGTAATATCATTTTATGCTGAGATGTTAGAAAGTCGTGTTTATTGTACAACGCTTCTTTAGAGAATTTTTAGTAGTTTTAAAAAGTTTTTTTTTTTCCTTTTTTTCTTTTTTTTTTTTTTTGCACATGGGCCCATGAAAATGTTTTTTGAAACGGATCTATTTGATCCATGACCCTTACAGGTGCCACCACTGCAGGTCACATTGGACCTTCGGAATAATGGCAATGAAGGGTAATTTCACATTCTCCAGATCTCCAGAACTGCTTCCTCGTCATCAAATGTAGATTTGTCTAGAACATTTCGTATTTTGCGGTGGGTGTCTTACCCCTTTTCAAGGGATATAGTCAACTTTTTTATTCCCCAGTCGACAGAGCTAGCAGATCATTTGCGATCAAATAATTTTTTCTAATCAATAAAAATTGACTAAATTTTATCTCAAACGAACTATAATTGTTGCATTTTATCTTTTTTTTTCTCTCAGTAATTTGAAGTTAGGATTATTATAGATTTTAAAGATTTAAACTGATCAAAGTAGGCGAAAAAAATCGCAACTTAAATGGTAAAACGAATGAATGAAATATGCCCCTGTGCAATAACAAAGTTCACGTCTGGATTATTATTAAGCACTTCTACACACCGCACCACAGACTTAATGAATAGTTCACCCTTAACTTACAATACCCTGGCAACGGGCCTGATTCTCATAATAGTGTATCTATTTATAAACAACTATATATATATATATATATATATATATATATATATATATATGTATGTATGTATTCTCTTTTTAATTGAATTAATTTAATTAATTAGTCTTTATATCTCTAGCTCAAATAACTCATAAATTCCCTTTTGTAATGGCGTAGTTTGAACAGATCCAAACGGCGTTATCTCTCTTAGAATCCTCTTAAAGTAAAAGCAAAGAATGAATATATATAAATATATATATATATATATATATATATATATGTGTGTGTGTGTGTGTGTGTGTGTGTGTGTTCTATTTTAGTTTTCTTTGTACATTCAGGGAGGCAATCTCAGCAAATTTCTAATATCAAATAAATCATAATTATATGAAAGATACGGTCAATTTTATATTTGATCTTTAAATTTTCTGCTTTTTGCATTTTATTCTTTTCATATTCAAAATCCTCACATGGGGTTTGTTGCCATTTTGGTTGAACTTGTCTAATCAGCAACAAGTAACGACTCAATATCAAATTCATCTTTTTTCTTATAGCACAAAGAAAAATGAATAGAAATCGAGGGTAGCAAGATTGTGTTGCGCCAGACCTTTCAGCCTTAAATGTCAGCAGAGAAAATCTTTGCTTAATATGAAATTGAAAGTTGATCATCACTGAAATATACCCAACTCTCTACCGGGTGACACCAAAGTCACTTACCATTTTAAAAAAAGGATCACATTTTGATTTACTGATTTTAACCACAAGTCAACCAGTCAAAGGTTATTTTATGCCAAAAGATTAGGGAATCGCATTCATTGTGCGTTATTATTTACATTTTTGTGTCGTAATCTTTTAAGATATTGTTTTTTTTTTACACACGGCCCTATCAAATACAAATTATTTTTAATCATCTCTATTTGACTCGTGGATGGAAGCTTAAAAATTACTCCCATTTCGAGCCAGAGAAGACCTGGAAGTAAAGGCTCTTAACGAGTACCCGACACTTACTAGATCTACATCTATGGAAGTAAATAATGGAATATAATCCGACAATATATAAAGAAAAATTGATCACAAGATCATTCAAGCAGAAGGAGAGATTTATTGAGAAGTAAAGTCGACACTCTAGCGTTTCGGTTCTAGTGAACCATCATCAAGACTGGGAGGGATGATATTAGTGATGTTAAATCAACGATGGATGTTTAAAAGTGCAAGATACAAAAACCGCGGGAAAATTTGTATAACAAGAAAAAGTTAGCCGTTTAATTAGTGAATCAGCAAGTCTTTGGGTACCTTGGCCCACTGAAGTCTTTTGACATTGTTTTGCTTACTCAATAATGGTTTCTTGACAGCGATTCTGCCATATAAACCAATTTGACAGAATCTTCTCCACACAATAAAAGTTGACACATTTTTTTCCCGACATTGGCTTAGTTGTGTTGTGTTGTTTGAAACATTTAGCCTTCTGTTTTGCAAACTGGTCACTGAAGAAATTGTCCTTTACATTTGTTGTTGCTTTTGGTCTACAAGCTCTACTTTTGGTCCTAATTTCTCTTAACAGTAGAATCTTCTGTAGTTCTGGGAATTTTTATCTTTATTCATGCTCTCTACCAAAGAAGAAAACATTCTTAAATCAATTTTTTAAAAGATATCTGGTTTTACTAAAATCAAAGTTATTGTGGAAGACTTGTATTTAGTGAAATAAATAAAATCCTTGTGGAGATTAATTTGTTTGATTAAGAATAACACTTTTAGTAGGAGAAAAGAAATTTTTTGAGGACGGCCAAAAAATTCTAACTAGGAGCACACACACACACACACACACACACACACACACACACACACACACACACATATATATATATATATATATATATATATATATATATATATATATATTAAGGTGTGACAAAAATTATCGACATTGAAGCTTTAAATGCTAGAATTTACGTGTGCTTACTTAAGTAATTTAACAAAGTGATGACATCAAGAAGTCAGTCTTGATACTTTCGGAACAGGAGTTTTCGGTGAAACACTGGATCTTGTTTAGTAAGTTTATTAAGTTTTTATACTTAGATCATTCAACTGCCGGTGAATTCAATTCAAGTGTAAGATTTGAGGACGTCAATAACATTTAAAGATACTCGACGGTGCAGGGAAAACTTGCGGGAATATTACATGGCAAGAGGGAATATATTCTAGAAAGTTTATATTTATTCCATTTAATATTTTAAAGACATTCCGCATATATATATATATATATATATATATATATATATATATATATATATATATACATATATTGGGGGGGTGTACGTGTGTTTATATATTGTCGTATAAAGATTAGATTTTTTTTTAAAGTATTTCTAAAGAAACATTATAAAATGAAAACTGATGTATTCGGTATCGCCAAACTCTTCAGCTTTTGAACTTTTTTCTGGTTTAGTTTTAATTTCTCAATTCTAACTAGTAAAATTTCAGTCACGATAATTTTTTTCATCACACCTCATATATATATATATATATAGAAAGAGAGAGAGAGAGAGAGTGAGAGAGTGTGAGAGAAAGAGAGAAAGCGATCTGGGGAATATGAAGTACCCTTTAATTGCCATTATTCTCAGGGGTCTCTCTTGTCCGAAGTGGTCCAACTTTTTTATTTGTCTTTATTAATCACTTGTCTGTACAATCATATGCTATCAGTCATATACCATCTAATGAAAATAATTTGCATATATTATATGGTTTTTATTTCTACAAAATGTTAAATAGGTTAAATAGTTTATATAAATCATTATATGTAATAATAATCATTTGTTTGCACACAATTTTATATTTGTACATCTTCCCATGCAGTGTTGATAATTTTCAGACAAATATATTTGATCTATAGATGGAACCATAAAAGGTACTATCACTCCAGGTCAGAGTTGACCTGGGAGTAATGGCAATAAAGAGTTACTTAACACTTCCAGAGTTCTAGCATTGGTGCCTCATCATCAGATGTTTTAATGTGATATTCAGGACATTTCGGCTATTTTCATTATTCCATTGATAAGCGGGTGAGTTCCCAGTGTGCAGAGGCTAGAGAGCTGGTGTACGACGTCATAGCAAGCGAGTTCAAACTCCGGTCCCGCAGTTGCATTCACTTTCGGATAATTATCTTTCGGAAAGGCATGAACTGCTTTATCCCCCAACTATGCTTTAAATAGAACCACTACTGTTCTTCTATAGGGATGACTTTCGCATTGAATAACCCACAAAAATTGATATGCCTTTAAACAAAGAAACCAAACTAAATCAACCTTGTATATCTATATGAATAAATTCATATTTCTGCGCGTGTTTCAACGCCCATGCGAACATAAAAAAAGCCAACAATATATTAAATCGTTGTTACTCAGGATCAAGTTGTTCATCAAAGAGATGTGATGTCTCATTTACATAATGATTTTAAAAATCAGGTTTTAATAGATAAAATAGGTAATTATCCATTGGCCTTTGGCATAAAATAATCCACAAATGTTGATATGCCATTAAATAAAGAAACCAATCAAACTATTGATAAGGATTTGAACTTCATTTGCCGACACTAACAAACAAACAAAAAAAAAAAAAAAAAAGAAAATTCTACCTGACTTGGTTGTAAAAATAATTCTCTAAGTGGGTGTGTTCCAGTTCCATTTGCCGGACAAATGTCAGCCAGACAGAAAACACAGACTAATTTAGGGGGAATAAAAAAAAAGCAAGAAAGCTGGTGGTGATTACAAAGCATCGTGTCAGATCATTGGGCAATTCGTCAGAAGAGCGACGGTTTAGAATTCTTCATATCAAAGAAACTGCCAAAAATTGTTGGCTCTTTGAATTTTTTAGGTTTCAAAGTGAGAAGCCTGTTTACTAAGATTGTCTTGATATTTAGGCGACACGTCAGATTTGAAGGAGAAAAATGAATAACATTTTTTTTATTTTTGCTTTTGTTTTACGCGCTATCCGATGCTAAATATGCTTTTCTGTGAGGTTTTTGCTCATAAATATATCTTGGGTCTAATCATGTCTAATTCAGCTTTTCCTGTCGACAAATTTTTATTCTTTCTTTCTTTCTTTCTATCTTTTTCTTTCTTTCTTTCTTTTAATATTCTTTTTTGTCTTAATTTAAAGATATTTTCTCTTTTTTAACGACCATCACTTCCATTTCTTTTTTCTATCGTTTTTTTTTTCTTTCCTTCTTTTGATATTCTTGTTTGTCTTAATTTAAAGATGTTTTCTCTTTTTTTCAACACAGACTACATCCATTTCTTTCTTTCTTTCTTTCTTTCTTTCTTTATTTATTTATTTATTTATTTATTTATTTATTACGTCTCTTTTTTTGATATTCTGGCGTCTTAATTGAAAGATATTTTCTCTTTTTCATCAACCACTGCTTCCATTTCTTTCTCTTTTTCTTTCTTTCTTTCTTTCTTTCTTTCTTTTTAACTTATGCATATATCTCAGTTCCTTTGTTCGCATACATCTAACTAGCAAGAGTTTTCCCCCACCCTCTCTCTCTCTCTTTCTCTTTCATATTATCTCTTCCTTTTCCTTGTCAGTGTCTAAATTTATCCCAATTCATCGTGGCTTTGTTTGTCTATCTCTCCGACGGTCTACTCCTATCTATCAAGTCATATTTGTATCTATTCATATTTCTGTCTCTCTCATTTTGTTACGTATTTTTTATGTGTATCTGTATTAGTTCCTATCTATCTATCTATCTATCTATCTATCTATCTGTGTGTCTAATTCTGTTTATACCAATCTCTCTAACTATACTGCCTAATCGGCTAGGGCTGTAATGTACACCAGCTGCATCTCTGCAGAGGGGCAAGACCCTCCCTAAAGAGTGTCCTATTTATGACACAAAACAATCTGATGATGAGATTCCAGTAATGCTGGACCTTTGGAAAATGCAGAGCACCCTTCATTGCCATCGCTCCCAAGTCCAGTCTGGCCCAGAGTGGTAGCACCTAATAAGGTCCTATCTATGGGTCAAATAGAATTAAACAGTGTATATATGCCAAACTGAATTACTTGAAATATGTTTTGATATTTAAACTGCGTATTTATGCTAAACAGAATTGTTTGAAATAGAACTGCTTTGACATTTAACTGTGTGAGGACAAAACTATATGTATACTAAACTGAATTGTTTGACTTAGAACTGTTTGACTAAACTAAATAGTTTAGAATATGATTCTTTTTGACAATTAAACTGTACTTACATTTAAACTGCGCTCTTATGCTAAACTGAATTGTTTGAAATGGAACTGCTTTTGACATTGAAACTATCCTTACGCTAAACTGAATTGTTTGAAATAGAACTGGTTATTTGTATAAAATTGGATTTGGCATAAAAGGTTGATATGTAATAAAACCCAAACAACCAACCAACCCATATCTATCTATCTCTCTCTATCTATCTCACCCTACTTTCTCGGAAGAAAGAGATCACGAATTATGAAACTACAAATATCTGCCCATATCTATGTCATTCTGTTTATATTTATTTACCACTCTATCTTATTCTATTTACTATATTATTCTGCTCCAAATTATCTATCTATCTTCCCACTTCATCCGTTTGAAGAAAAAGATCACAAATAACAAAACCGGAACTTTTATAAATGTTGATTCTCTTTCGTTTTTTTCCCCTTCTAGTTTACTGCCTTTTATCCCTCCCTTCCCATTTCACTCGTCTTTCGTTGCCACAGCTGATGTTCCTTGTCTACACAACAAGGCATAGTTTTAATCCCACAAACCTATGATCTCGACACGCCTTTATCTTCAGACAAAACAAAAAGCCTCGGCTGCGTTCCAGCTTACCATACTTGATCGTTCTTTTTCTTACCTCAATAATCGTCTGTCTCTCCACTCTGATACCTTCATTTTCTCACTGTTTTTTTTTTCTTTTTAGCCAATATTCAAAATACGATATTTATCAACACATTGTTTATATACTAAAACAATATACCTAACAAAATGTTTCAACTTTTTTTACAACTCCAGGCAAAAATTATGGAATTGGCATACTTAGTAGAATGTTTACTAAGTTTTTTTATGTATCAGTAAATAAACTAATAACAGATAAGACAGAAAGCATTTTTGTTTGAACATTCTAGCTTCATAGGATTGCACCTTTAAAAAAACTAGATTAGATTACTAGAATTAATGGTATATTTTTCCATGCCATGAAGAGGAAAATATTATGAAACAACCAAATATTGGGGAAAAAAAGCGTAGAATTCATTCACAAAAATTAAGATGACTTCTAAGTCGCTCCGCCTTGAGATTTTATGAAAGACTTAATTCTTTCAAGAATGAATTCCAGTAATTTAAAGCAATATTCTTTATCAAAATGGTTCCATCTTTTCCCGAATCAATAGATCTTCTGTAAGATTTCCTTTTTGAAACACCGATTACTTTTTTCTGTTTGCACCTATTTCTTTACGGAGCTGACTGTATATTGCATTATTTAATGTGTTTTACAACCTTTTTCCATTATTTCAAATGACAGTTGTTGTTAGAACCATATTTCCTTTCAATTAATCTTTGTCAAACTAATTGTTGGGATCTGCAAGAATTGTCTTTTAACTTTAGACCAAATGGCATATATTTAGATTTTTTGTTGGCATTTGTTTTAAGAATGACAATAACAAAATCATTTCATATGAAGCGACCTCAAATCAAAGGGCTAAAAAGCTGTGTGATATGACAAGACTATTGAATTTTTCCAATAACTGGTTCACGGTAAACATTTCCCAAATAGATAAAAAAAAAATATGGATGCATCTCAGTTCCGAACTAATTATTGATCAACCAATGAATATAAAATGTATTCTCTCTTATTCTGTTTCTTATCTACATAAAGGGCTATCAAGCCTTATTCTGTTTTATTTCTCACTTCCCCCCCCCTCTCTCTCTCTCTTTCTCTTACTCTTTCCTTCTGCCTGTCTGTTTCTCTCTATATATTATCTCTCTCTCTCTCTCTCTCTATATATATATATATATATATATATATATATTTACAGAGAGAGAGAGAGAGAGAGAGAGAGAGAGAGAGAAATATATAAAGAGAGATAGTATATATATATATGTGTGTGTGTGTGTGTGTGTGTGTGAGAGAGAGAGAGAGAGAGAGAGAGAGAGAGAGAGAGAGAGACTCTCCCGTCGATCTTGACATAAGAGGGCTCATCTGTTGGACTAAATAAACAAGTGATTTGTTAATAGCGATAAAAGTTTCTTTAGAACCAGTCACGTTTTTTGCATGAGTTTTTAATAGAAGAACGGTGCATCAGTGTGCCAGAGATTATCTTGAACAATACTTCGCAGGTTTTAAATTAAGGGTTTTCCCCTCTCATTGATCAATGCAAGGGAGCCCACTCTACCCGACTATTTTATCCGTACCTGGGGAATATATATATATATATATACATATATATATGTATATAATTCTTTGCATATCTATCCATCTATCGACATATATATATATATATATATATATATATATATATTAGGGTAGGTAGATTTTGGAACTGTAAAAAGAATAATTCGGTGAAAGTTGCAAAATAACATCAGAAAGTACCCCACAAAATATTTTTTTCCAAAATTTTTTATTTTTTTGCGAAATCGCATTTAAAGACATAATATTTTGTGATTTTAGTCGTGATATCGGTGACACAGGAAACCTGTATCCATAAAATTGAAACTGAGACTAAAGGAAAATTAAATAATAAAATTTATTAAATAATTAATATTTTTAAGTTTATTATCCATTTTCATATTATGTTTAATTAAATGAACAAAAACAAAAATAAAATACATTAAAATATATAGTTTAAAATACAAATAACGACTTACTAAACTTCGTTTTATTTACTAGATATTTTTTCGGCTTTCACCGGTGGTAAATATCTCTCCGGAGTTCTTCGGTTTGTTTATGTTTTTTACCCTTATAATTAACGCAAATATATATATTTCGCAAAGTAGACATACTATTAAAATATTTAAACATTTTGTAATTATTGTAATTTATTTATATTTTAAAATTTAGTGTTTTTTTAAGTGAAAAGTCGGTTTACGAGTTAATTTTGGAACTAAACAGTACAATACTGTTGTTTGGTAAGTAAACATTATCACTTTTTTTAATGAATTTCGAAATTTACTTACAATTTTTTAAAAACATCTTCGAGTATTTTCAGACAATATATATATATATTCTTTTTACAGATATTTTGATTAAAAAATGGCAGGAAAAAACACTGGAGTTTCCACTCAAAGTAAAGGTGCAATTAAATTTTCAGGTTTACCATCACCATTGGATAAGACTGAGCCACAAACTTGTCAACAAATAATTCAATACAGCTATTTTTTAATGAACAATTATCCCCCCTTTTTTGTTTAGGTATTTCTAAATTAATAGCAAAGGATGTGATAGATATTTGGAAGGCTGTCAACCCTCGTTTGCCTTTGTTAAAGGAAATTAGTGTTGTCAACAAGGTGAAAATTCTATGCTTTCAGAAGGCAAAGCAAATAAGTATGAAACATCTACCTGCTGCCCAAACAAAATTCTGGAAGGAAAAGTTGGATACATTTTTTGATATATCATCATGTTCGTGCAACCTGCCAATTTTAAGTTGTGACAATATTAATGTCAAATGCACCAAAGAAAATCGCCAGACTAAGCACATCATCTGCACTTGTCCTCTGACAAAAAAGCCAACAAAAAAGTATGAAGATATCCCCACCAATAGCTTCAACATTATATGTTCAGGGTGATTCTTCCCATTCTTACTCATCTTCTCCAAGTGATGAAACAGAGGATTATAAACAGCTAGATAGTCCTCTCCAAGTGCCTTATAACCTCACAAAAATTCCAAGGTATGCTCTTGAGTTAGTTAGGGGTGATATATTTTCTAATCTTGGAGCCAGCCTTGCCCATGCCTTGCTCTTGGATTTGAGGGCTATTGGCCTTTTTATCCCTAATATAGATATAAAGAATATCTATATGGGTAAATGTAAAATAGAGCAAAGGCTAAAGTGAAAACAAATGCCTATGAAAAGCATAATGAAAATGTGGAGAATCTTCTTTGTATAGGAGTTGATAGGAGGAAAAAGACACACTACATTACAAGGAATCAGTGGAGGAAAATAGAAGTAAAATTCTGAAAAACGCCAAAGGACCTAATGCCACTTGACAATCACAAAGGAAACACCAAATGAGAGTATATATTTGACTCACAGGGTTCTTCCTGATATTGGTGCGACTGGTACACTATTAAAGCTGTCCTTGTTGACAACACGAATGTAAATACAGGCTGTGAAGGTGGACTTGTTACACTTTTAGAAAAAAAGTAAAAAGAAATCTTCACACAATTGGTTGCTCCTTACATCAAAATGAACTTCCATTTAGAGCTCTATTCAAACATTTAGATGGCACTACAAAAAGCCACACTACATTCAATGGTCCATTGGGTAAATTATGTGCAAATGATTGCCATAATTTACCCCAAATATCTTTTTCAGCTGTTGAGAATCCCCTGGAATTTCATTTTGGAATGAAAGATATGGATAGCCTTAGTAAAGACCAAAGTCTACTCTATGAATATACAGTTGGTATTTCTAGAGGTAAGGTGGACCCTAGATTTGCATCGTGGAAAATTGGTCCATTAAACCAGGCAAGGTGGTTAACCTTGGCCATCAGGCTCATGTGCCTATGGACTCGTGGGGCATATCTACAGAATCTTTCGACCAAACTATATAGTTTGATAAATTTTATTGTCAATGTTTATGCTATTTGTTGGTTTGATATAAAAAAGTAACAAGTTCCATCACCAGCAATTTTATATTTACAATACGATTGACAGGATACGAAAGAAACCAATTAAGGTTCAAAGGATTACATTAAAAAACCTCCAGTATAATGCCTTGGCATTACTTCTGGAGAATGTTTTATTTTCAATGGTGAAATTTGATGAACCTGAAGTGAGAGAAGAGGGTATAAAAAGAATTTTGGCCATTAGGTACGTTTATATTTATTCATACAAAACTGGTTGAAGTACTTGTGCCAATTTATTGAAACATTTTAAAGATTACATCTGATTTCACCAAATATTATTAAAGCAGAACAAATTGCATTTAAAAATTAAACTAAAATTATTTTTTATATTCTTTCAGAAGAGGGAAGCCAGTCAAGAAAAGATTTTAAAAGATCCCAATGATCAACTTTAAAGCTGTGCACTGGACTGATTTAATTGATTTGTCAGTAAATGGAGTCTGTGAGCCACCACTCACACTAGACTTTTCTGACGATGAATTACAGAATTCATTGTTAACTGGTGAAAAGATTAACTTGCCAAATTTCCCTTCATATTCCGAAGGTGTGGAACGGGCAGTTAAGTTAGTAACGGAGGCTTCTCAATCCGTGTATGGCTTTGAAGTAAAAGTTTTGTGCCAACAACTGAGACCAGCGTTTTCATCTAAGGGCTCATATATGGAACTATTTGATTCCATATATTAAAAATTATTAAACAATTATTTGTTTTTCCATATTTGTTTATTTGTTGTATTTCAATTCATATCAGGAACAAGTTTTTTTTTCAATATATTCGAATATTACTGCTTGAATAATAGCATTTTAGATTCGACACAGGTAAAGCAGGGTGGGGTAGGGGTTCAATTTTCAATTTGAAGTTTTGTTATAATTTATTTATTATATTTCCATTAAAAAAATAAGGTTTCCTAATCTAAATACTGAAATTGTTTGGTTTTTACATCAATATCTAGGCCAAATTTGGCAAAATCGAGGACTTTTCAGTGCGTGTTTATTCAAAATCTTTCATGCCAAATTAGCAAAAAACTGTTGAAGATTCAGATTTAATTTTTGGTATGAGTATTTAATAGGTATATACACAACTTTCAGTGCATTATTCTTTTTGATAGTAAAAAAAAAAGTGAAAAATCAACCTACCCTAATATATATATATATATATATATATATATATATATATATATATATAATATTTTGTGCATCTCTCTTTCTCTCTCTCTCTCTCCCTCTCTCTCTCTCTCTATATATATATATATTCATCAATCTATATAGATCTATCTATCTATCTATCTATCTATCTATCTATCTACACACACACATTATATATATATGTATATATATATATATATAATATAATATATATATATATTCTCGCCCCCCTAGTTTTTGGTTTTTGGGCACAGAAATCACCTACATGGACTCAGATCAGTGCCCTAGACATTAACTTAGTGAAAAAATATTTTGAGACATCTCGTTATATACTAAATGATGTAACATCTCAAACTTGACAGCTCGCTTATACAACCAGTCAAAATTTTTTGGCCACCATCAAAAATTTTTATTTCCCATCCTAAAAGTGTTAAGGAGGCACTGTTCCTGTTGGCTTTTTTTGGCAGAGTTTACTAATATGGTTTCGGTCATTATTTTGTCTGAGTACAAATCCTTGAGCCACTAGCCCCATTCCAAATGGAATCTCGTGACGCTGCAGTATGCTGCGATAGCCGGTCAAATTCAATTTATCCTTCACCTGGTGCAAATTCCAGACTTTGCCCTGGAGAAAAGTCCTCCACACCATAGCTGAGCCTCCCTCGTTTTTTACGTTTGGTGTGACACAGGGGGTTGCAGAACTTTCACTAACACCTCGCTGTTTTTAGACCCGCCTGTTTGAGCCAAAGATTTCGAGCTTTGATTGACACATATTTTCACGACATTAGTTCAGTTGTGCAGTGTTGTTTGGAACTGTCAGCCTTCTGTTAGGCAAACTAGTAATTCTGATCAAATTGCCCTCTGCATAGGTAAATCAGGCTGTATCTATCAAGCAGTAATTCAACACAATATAGTCTAATGCAAGTTCAAGTGGTAGTATAAAGCAACTTTTAGAAAACGTTTTATTCATTCTTAACACTAAAGAAGAAAAACGCCACTAAAACAATTTTTCAAAATATATTTAGTTATCTTAAGGTCAAAGTTACTGAGGAACACTTGCATTTAGTATAATAAAATATTGCAGTGATTTACTTATTTCATTAAAAATAAAATTTTATGGATGAGGGGAAAAAATTTGAGGGTGGCCAAATTGTTTTGACTAGTAGTGTCTCTCTCTCTCTCTCTCTCTCTCTCTCTCTCTCTCACTCTCTCTCTCTCTCTCTCTATATATATATATATATATATACTCACACGTTTATATATATATATATATATATATATATATATATATATATATATATATATATATATATATATATATGTGTGTGTGTGTATTTTTTTTGGAGAAAAAAAATCAATTCTTAAAGTCACTTTTTTCTTCTTACTTTTCGTAATTTCTCTAGCATAAAATAGTCACGCAATTTAAAAAAAGAAAAGAAAAAATACCAATCATTTCGGTACCATTATCTTGGCCAAAGAATAACAAGGGAAATTCTTTGAAACTGCTATTCAACGTCTCTGGGTTGAATTTTCTTTTTTAATATTATCATTGCTTTATATTTTCATTAAATTAATTTTGAAGAAAGATCTCTTTTTTTTACGCAATCATTAAAAAAAGTTCAAATATCTTATCCTAGGCATACAACACAAGCTGTTTGTAAACACGCTCTTTTTTCGACCGCAGAAAAGGTGAACAAGTTGTTAGAAAACTGACACCTGTGGTGGTATCTCATATCTTGTTAAATTAACATCGACATTGCATCAATAGAAGAATGAAGAACTCAGAAAAAATCCCTTAAAGCCAAAAAGAAAAAAAAAAAGATTCTCTTCAGACAAAAAAATAAAATAACACCAATATGTATACACATCTCGGAAGAAAACACAAGTAAAGGAGAGTGTAAACGAAAAGGAGTGAGGCAAACATTACGTAGTCTGTCTAATAATTAAATGAAACTAATATTTATATTTTTTTCCGGTTGGCAACCTTGATTAAAAAACAATTGATCAATGTTGACCTCGTGTGAAAACATTTAGTTATCAGTATCTACGTTTATTTGAGTAATTATTAATTATTTCAAGTGTGTTTGGTTTGGCGTGTCATGAAATTAGACACGGAATAAAGTAAAGCAGCTTTATAGGATTAAATGCTGTGTTACACTTTGGATCAATGTGACGGTAAGAAAAAGTTAACACAGGAAAGCAGGTTCTATTCTCTGCACAGAATTTTAAGGCTTCGGTTTCTTTGTTTAATGTCATATCAACCTTTATGGGTTATTTCATGCCAAAGCCATCCTCATAAAAGAACACCAGTAATATAATTTAGTCCATAGCAAGGGATATAAGGGGGTTCATATCTTTCCTAAGGGTATTAGTCCGAAAATGAACGGAATAGCTCGACTTGAGTTCAAACTCGCTTACTTCGTAGCAGCTGGCTAGCACTTTAGCCATTACACAACGGGGACTTCTTAGCAGGTCTTTAATTGGCACAAAGCATTTTGGGATATCTGAGAAAGAGTGGAAGATGAATCCTGTTCTTGTTCACAGGTCTCTTCACGAATTGTGGAAAATGTGAAAAAAGTGAGGATTTTCCATCTTATCGACAATTGACGATAAGAATGACTTGTATTGAATAAAATTTGAAACACCAGACCGTTCATGTCATTTTAGCCCAGGGTCTTACCATGCATAATTCTGTACAAAATTAATTTCAAAGATCCTCATCCGATGGAAAAAGAGTTTTTGACTTAAAGAACATTCTTCTCGTACAACAGTTCTTTTGCTCCTCTGATTTAAGGGCTTTCTCCATGGTTGGTGACTTAGGCTATCTGATCTCTGTTAGCAAGTTCGAGTCTAACTGGGTGCCCATACTCCTGGCCTTCTTCCAAACAACGCTAAAATGAGTACACAATTTTTGTCATTAGCCTGCATTTGATAATACATAAACTTTCATGTATATATATATATATATATATATATATATATAAATATGCGCGTGTGTGTGTTTGTATATATATATATATATATATATATATATATATATATATATATATATATATACAGACAGACAGACAGAGAGACTGCTGGATCAAAGCATTATGCTCACTTGTTTATAAGATGTTACTCATTCATGTACCTGCATAAGGTTTTTTACCAGCTCAACCCCGGATTTCTCTTATTAAGAAAATCCTGCAAAGATAAGGAAATCTATTGTAATTCGATGATTAGTCATCTGATGTATAAATTTCCATACCAATGTTTATGATTTGTAATCACCAAACTGATCCGTCAAAATATTATTTCGATGGAATACAATAGCCTCCCTTCTCAAATAATTCAAGACGTAAAAAAAACGCCTCGAATTATTTGAATTATTATTACAAGTAAACACGTGTAGATTTCTACCTTTATATTTTCTGATTAAGTGCAGAACTTTTTCGAATCATTTTTTTTTCTTTTTCTTCTTCATTTCCCGGATGAAGCTTACTGAAGATAGAATCGTTCTAATTTTGCTGTATACAGACTATCATCTGCAGCATAATGGGGCATTTGGATGGATTTTAGTTTAATAAAAAAAGATTAGTTTATATATATATATATATATATATATATATATATATGTGTGTGTGTGTGTGTGTGTGTGTGTGTGTGTGTGTGTGTGTGTGTGTGTTATTGGTGGTTTGTTTTAAAAGAAAAAGATCTTGATAGTTTTTTTATTGTGGGCTCTGATGAGTTTTAGTAGCACCTAAATGGAATTCCTATAACATTTATCAAACCCTGGCATAGAGTTGAGATGGAATCGGTGCAATGTATCATGGTCAAGTCATTTCGGCGCCAGTTTTAATGGTTAAGCAAAATAAACATGAGGCTATCTGTGGATAAGGGAATAAAGAAACAGCAAATGACCATGCACTTTCTATTTCTCGAATGTTATGGAATAGTCTAGAAGATTCAAGAGGATTCTACAGCCCGGCAATGGATGTAGAAGTTGGTCTTGTCCCTGATGGAGGAGAGAGTGGCTTCCGCCAGAAGAGTAAAGCAATTCCTGGCCCAAGCGTCAGAGTCGGGACTTTTACCTGCTGAATTCGAAAAGGGACGACCAGTCCATAGGAAGAATACACTTATCTCCTCTGTGCCTCTGCGCATTGAACACCCACTTTGAGAGCTGTAGCATCACCCATCTTCTATGGATTAAGATGGATTTATTGTAAGATAAACTGCTGTTCATTTTGTTAACCTACAAATCACATTGTTGGAAATGACGCACTTTCATCCGAATTTGTTTTGTTTGTTTCTGCATACTAATGTTCTTAATAAGAACTTTTTACTCGGTTTATGTTCTTTCAAAAGTCAACTTGTTCTTATACCTTCCATATATGATCAACAGGAATACATATTTGCTTTTTGATTATGTTCATCTTTAGAAAAAAATCGCAATTTGTGGCTGACAGAAAAAACAGAACTAATCTTTGATGATGATGGAGTAATATGAATTGCAAAATGGGCACATCTTAAACAGTTATATCATTTTGAATACGAAAGACAGATGAAATATTCAGATTTAAATGAAATTTCCATTACTCATAGAAAGACAAAGGTTTTCTGTTTGCTTCAGAGGGTTTTCAGAAAAAAAAAATAAAACATGTAATGCATTTCTTATTCCGACTGAAATAAATGTAGACGAGAAATGATATTGCCATCTTTAGAAACAAAGTTTTGACGTGGTCGTCCCATACATTGTATATTTTATATCTTAAGAATTTTGTGTCATTATGCGTCTGTTTTTGTTTGTTTCATTGGATTTTGTTTTTATCTTTTCATTAATTTTTTATT
Organism: Sepioteuthis lessoniana; assembly: GCA_963585895.1. Taxonomy (NCBI): domain Eukaryota; kingdom Metazoa; phylum Mollusca; class Cephalopoda; order Myopsida; family Loliginidae; genus Sepioteuthis; species Sepioteuthis lessoniana. The sequence goes on from OY757934.1 coordinate 81,214,122, forward strand.
TTTTTATTTTTACTAAATATCTTCCAACCGATTCGTCTTTGTAGTTTGTTTTCAATATATTCCATAAACTTTTCATTTGTCCGTATTAGATGTATTCTTTGACTCCAAGAAGAGTCCTGGTATAGTGGCCAAGGTAGTGGAGTGTGCTATCTTGGTAAGCGAGTTCAAACTCCAGCCGCAGTATCACGTATGAACTCACTTATCCCTCTCCTGGTACCGGTGAAATAGTATAACTGTTCTGCATGAAAGTCTCTATATCTATTTCACTCAGTCTTTATCAGTATCTATCTATCTATCAATCTATCTATCCCAGTAATATGAGATTCGATTGTTGACAAATCTATCGGAGTCTTTTCTCATGCATGGATGTATGTATGCAAGTATCTATCTATCTATCTATCTATCTACAGAATAGCTCATAGATAACTACCAATTTTTAAATTGCCTTATTCTTTAAATTAGAGAGTTTGAAACGTATTGCTGTAACATCACACACACACACACACACTCACACACACACACTGAATAACAAGAATAGGATTAAATTACAATTTAAAGTCTTAAATGACTTCAGCTGATATAAAATAAATAATTTTTCAAAAGGCCTCCTAAATATGACCAACCAATTGGAATTTAGAAATATAAGGGAAAAATTTCAAACTTAAATACTTAATAACACGATGAAACTTAAAATTGTCGACTGACGAATCCAGAACGATGTACGAAATGGATCCTGATAAACGGGAAAAATTAATAGATGAAAAGATCTAAAAGTTCCTTAAGATGACACCAAATGACATCGAAAACACATCAATACGGAATCCGATAAAATGAAATAAAATCTAGAAAATCGGGTTAAATGTCAACCAAAAACATAAGTTTTCATCACCTTGAAAGACAATAAAGCAGGTTTCAAAACAAAAAAAAACATCTTGCAGATTAATAAACCCAAGAAAAAGTTAGTCGGGAAGGATCAGCGAGAGCATAATTGACATCAAATGCAATATTCTTCACGAAATATTACAAGTAAACCAGAGGAAAAACACTAAGGCAGTCAGTGACTGGTTTAATTGTATTGGCGATAAAAAATACTGAATATATGTTCAGTTCGACATCAAAGAAATTTATCGTTCTATAAAAGAGGGAACTAGACAGAGACTAGCAAGAAATTACACTATCATATCAGATGATCAAATTAACATTATTAAACACTGCCATATGACTAGATTGTTCTACAATCCAATGGGATTAGCGATCTTTTTGACGTAACAATGAACAGCTTAGATGGGTCTGGGAATTGTGAATCGGAGGGGATCAACATGATGTTCAGATTGAATGAGAGGCTAAAAGCGATACAGGCATTTAAAAAGATGACTGATTGCTACTATTTTAAACAAGTTGTAAAGCAATCAATTCCATGAGGACAAAATTGTGATTTTCTTCAATAAATCCTGATTCACCTTTGAAGTAAAAAGGTGACTTCAAGGTAGTAGATATTTTAGTTCTTTCGTTTAATAGAATATCAACCTTCGAGGATTATTTAATGCCAAGTACATCCGTGTAGAAAAACAACAGTGATACGATTTAACCCATCGCCGTGAGGGGGTGGGGCGCAAGAGGGCTTAATACCTTTTGCTAGTATATTAGTCTGACAGTGAATGTAATTGCGCGACTGGAGGTCGAACTCTATTATTTCAAGTAGGCACTCTATCACTGGAACCATTACACCACGGTGGTAAATTACTTACATTTAAGTTTGGTTTGGTTTAATGGGTTTTATGGCATATCAACCTTTGTAGGTTATTTAACGCCAAATCCATTTTTATGTAAATAATCTGTTCTATTTTTAAAAATTCAGTTTAGCATAAGTACACAGTTTAATTGTCAAAAACATTTCCATTTCAAACTATTCAAGCAGTTATATGTGACAATTCAGTTAAGTGTAAATACAGTTTTAATGTCGAAAAACAGTTCTATTTCAAATAATTCAGTTAAGTATAAGCACGCAGTTTAAGTGTAAGTACAGTTTGATTGTCAAAAACATTTCTACTTCAAGCTATTCAGTTTACTCAAACAATTCATTTTAGCATAAGTATGCTGTTAGTTCTATTCAACCCATAGATAGGGCCCTATAAGGTGCTACCATTCCGAGACAGAGTGGACCTGGGAGCAATGGCAATGAAGGGGTGCTCTGCATTCCCCAAAGCTCCAGTACTGCTGGAACCGCTCCATCAGATTGTTTAGTGTCATATCCAGGAAACTCGTTAGTGGGGGGGGGGTCTTACCCCTCGGCAGAGGTGCACACGGTATATTCTACAGCCCCTACAGACTGGGCAATCTTACATTTAACCTCCTAAAACAGGAAAAATATCCCACGTTACATAAACACAGGTTCTCACCATTAACCTACAAATATACCAACAAGTGCCCAACTTAATTACAAAGATTATCTATCGTAAACTCTAGCGATTGAGAAATTTTCAACTGAGCAAAACTCGAGGTACCTATTCATAAATGGGAGTGACAACAATAAGAGTAGCAACAGTGGTAGTAATAATATCAATGATAAACATGATAAATAAACTTAATCTATTTTAACTAGCCCTCCAATAATACCATAAAAAAACAATATGGATAGAATGCTTACCAATGAATAACATTAGTATTTCGCTAAATCCGATGTATCATATATTATACTTCGCAAAAGGCCATTTATCTTATTAAATATGAGGTGCTAATGTTTACCGTCGTATGAAATGGACCCAATGACTCGAGTTCAAATCGTAGACTTGGCTGCTTGTATTTCACATTACGTAAATACCTATAGGGAAAGGTATGAATCAAATTGTTCTCGACCCAGCTTAGGATAAATAATAAGAAAAACTGGGGCCTTTAACTTTGGTATAGCAACCAGTCCTAGAGAAGGAAAACTCTGAACTAAAACCTGTAAAACTTCATATTGATCATGTGTCACATCCTGCTTACGCAGAGAAGTTGTGTAAATATATATATTAATTGAAATATTTGATAGAAATGCTATAAGATTAAGTTGCAACTTCATTGACAATAAGCACTAGATTATATAAAATCATGATAGTATGATACAAAAAAATACAAGCCCTCACTACTCAGTAAAGCTAAATATTTAAGTTCCATAGGCGGTAAATATTTGGCTGAGAATGTCGTTTATCGAGCAACTGTGGGAACCAGTGATGGGTCGAATATTTAAGGTCTACCAAACAACCGTCACAACAAAGATTTTACTAGCATAAAACAACCTTCCACAAACAATGCTATGCCAACAGCATAGACATGTATACGAGATAGCAAAGACAAATTTAATAAATGGAGAAGCCTTTCATTGCCATTATTCCCAGTACATTTCTGATCAGGTGTGGTGGTATCTGTTAGGGTCTTAAAAATAAATCTGTTTAAAAATGATTCGTAATCCATCGAACTGTGTGTAAAAAAGTTCATAAGGTACAGCTACACAATAACGTAAATATGTACGTACAATGAGTGCGATTCCCGAACATCTAGTTATAAAATAACCCAAACTGGTTTAAAATCAATCGATCAATCAATCAGTTATTAAAAGACAGTATTTTCGACGATGCTTACCTGATGATCAGAGTTTTGAAACTCATAGGTGTATGATCTTTTTTACATTTTACAATATATATATATATATATATATATATATATATATATATATATATATATATAAGTAAAGTTGGCGACCGTAGTCGAGGGTGACCCAAAGGCTCCCCTTTAAATAGCTACTACATCGAGGTGTAGTTGGGGGCGCTACTCCATTCCCTGGATTATTCCACTTTACTCTTGAGCCTTACTTTAAAGTGCTGAGTGCTAAGCAAAGCGGCATCAAGTAATATTTTTTGAGTCTTTGCTATGACAGGACCTGGGATTGAACCCCAATCTCCCGGACCATTGGAGACCACTGTAACCATTATTCCAATGGCCCGAATATATATATATATATATACATGCCTTTCTTTAAAATCACCATTCAATAATATGGCTTTCACCTGAACCCAAACACCAACCTCTTATAAAAGCGTGAATAAATACATTACTATATAAGCCATTAGGCAGGCTCAAGACTGGTACGATTATATCAAGTTACGTCGTTAAAATTACTTTTCAGCACATTTTCAAAGCCTCAATAATCAGATAACAAAATAGAGAGAGAAAATATGAGCAGATTTTTCATTTTAAAATATGGAAAGGAAATAAAGACAAATAAAAAAGCTGTCTGGGTTTGACTCTTTGAAGTTAGGATGATACCATTTGTTATTCTATTGTTTGGCTCATCAGGGTTTTCTCACATCAATCATTAAGAGTTTTTTTTTTAATTTGTAATGTTTAGGGATGTTTAATCATTTTTTTTTTTTTTGCTTAGCTAAGCTTAAATATTGTAGAAGAGCATAATTGCAGAACACCCTGCGGGAATCGGATTCACCCGTGTGAATTCAGCGGCTGTTTGATTGATTGGTTGGTGATTTATGGCATCAATCCTTTGGGTTATTTTATGCCCAGTTGTGATTATACATAATGAATCTAATACTTTGTGGCCGTAGTTCAGCATGTTAGCCATTTCGCCACGAGGAAATGAAATCAGAGACCCGAGTTCAAATCCTGGAAGATGCTGTTTGTGTTTCACTTCATGTTAACGTCTAATGGAAAGGCATTTATACCGCTCTTCTCTCTTCTGCTATTTCTAAATAGTTGGGTACATTTGGCTCTTTAGCCTTGGTAAGGCAACCGATCTAGAAAGAAAATTCTAAATTCAGACCAACTGTACTCTGCTGGTAAAAAGACACTGTGTTACATCCTTAAATGAAATGCAAACAGCTTCATCCAAGATCTGAACTTTGCCCGCCATATCCATTTACGCTAAACATTCTTTTATTCTTCTTTTTATTTGCTTGTTTGTTTGTCATATCACTTCGAACATTTTCCCTTTTTATTGTCTTCTGACACCAAACATTTCAAAGAAGAAATCTTTTCAAAGAACATACACAATCAATAAAATATTTATATACGAATCAAATTCTCTCGTGTAATTCATCAAATAGTTCAAAAATTGCTCACTAAAATTCTTTTTCTGAGTATTGTTTCAGAAATCATTAAGTTTAATCTTAAACTTTTCGACTCTACTGCTGTCTTTGATGTAATTAAGCAATATATTACTCGATCAGCAAGAAAATCAAATTGGTTAGTCGACTTTATTTGCTTGTTATGCCTTCTTGGGCATCTCTATATTTTTACTTTATTCTTACATAACCTTAAAAAAATCTTAAATGTCTTCATAGTAAATTTTAAGTTTGGAGAGAAATATCGAAAAATGTCAACGATAATTAGAAATCCGTTATTTTGAAAGTTTCTGTTAAATCACCTTTCATTCTTATAAAGGTAATGAATCCTGCATTCCCACTGTCTGTCCGTCTGTCTGTCTATTCCTGTAACTGTATTCTTTTTATTATTTTTGTCATTCTTCTTTGTATACTATCCAATTTCAATATAACACGCTTCTATGGTGAATTATGGATACTGAATCCTGTTGACCGACCCTTTATTTTGGAACCTGTGCACGTATTGATCTGTATATGTGATCAATTACAGTAATTTAGAAGGACTGGTTAAACAGAAAAACAAAAATCAGTTTTCTGAATTTGGGCGATAACAGATAGTCAGTAGGATGTAAATCAGTAGATAAGGATTGATTTAATGGCGTGTCAACCTGTCTAAAGCTATTTTATGCCTAGAGGTAAATTGTAGGGAACGGTATTATTTATTTCAATGTTTTGTCAAGGATCTTCTGCTATCTTGATGGAGAATTGTGTGTAATTTTTTCAGGCATATTGGATTTGGGGTCACTTTGAGGGGTCACTTTGAGGGGGAGATTGTAGGTGAAGTTCAGGCTTACTCTTGCATATTATTTTGAGATAATTCTATTTCTTTCCAGAAGCATAAAATATTATCTTTACTGATATTTTTGAATGCATCTCTCATGTTATTTGTATTGTAAAAGCGGTTTATGATAACGACAATATCCCTGCATTCTATTTGAGCGTGTTTAATCGTATAGTATGTTTGATGTAACACTATCACAGTGTTATAAGTTGACTGGCGACATTAAGATAAATTGGGATAATTTGTTGAAGATTAGTTCAAGACTTTTGGTGACGGCCAGAATACTGAGGCGAGTCCTGGAGACTTGAGGAGACTTGCTGTCACCCAAACTCCAGTGAAAAACCATCAGCTAATACTGATGTGAAAAACTCTAGAGGAGTAAATAATAATAATAATAATAATAATAATAATAATAATAGATTCGTACCTAGCGACACCATGCGCTAGAATGGGTTAAGTTGACAAGGACACCAAAATTGTTTACTGTAAGGGTCGAATCAGTCGATCAGGGTTTTGATTGACGGGATAGAAAAACAAAATGTTATTTCAAATTCTAATGTCAGCCGAGTGCGAATCTACGGATAATTACTGCTAAAAGCCAGGCACAAGGCCATTAACACAATATTAGAATATTATCGAGTGGCTCACCAATCAAAGAAAAGCGGGGTGGAGCTTGCCTCCGATCCCCAAGACGTGCAATGCGGGGCCATAGTTTTTGATTGGCTGTCTGGTTAAACACGGGCCTGGAGGTGGGCTTCTCAACACCCCCTAATTACGCTATGGGGCCATTGGTCCAGCGTTTCTACTGGCTGGCCAATCGGAGCCAGGTATTCAGGGGTCTGGACCCCAATAAAAGAAGATCCCGAAAAGGGAATAGGCAGATTGAAGGCTGGTTCTGCAGACCAAAGACTCGAAGCCCTTGCCACCCTCTTCGTCACTCTTGCTGCTTTAGCCAGAGTCCTCAACTTGACCGTTCCTACCAAAATTAATTTGCTCAAGACAGACTAGAGGCTAACTGTTATCGCCAGTCAACCTATCACTTCTTACTCCAAACTAGAACCTCTTGTGGTTGTTGTTGTACATGATTTTTAATCATTGTACAAATAATAAAAGCAGAGTTATTTACAGCAGTAAACAAGCGTTCCTGAGTTATTGAGATAGTTGACCTGCTAACAGCACCGGTAAAGTTGGCTGTCTTCCGACCCAGCCAGAACCAAGAGAAGTCTGAATCAGCTCTTCCCCAACTTACCGGTGGATTGAACAACAAAACGTGGGAACGGAAATCCGGGCAAGCAGATTCACCTGAAACTTCGATCTATAAGTGGCTCGCAACGCGACATGCACTTATAGAACCACATTGATATGCTATGGGTTCTGTTTGTCTTTTTTATAAGAAGGAATGTATAGTCTTATGTCGCCTATTTATTTAGAAGAGTTTGTTTAGTGTGTTTTTTATTCCAATCTTGTTACCACTTTTTGTGGAAGGATATGTTGATTATCTTCATATTTGTATGCAAGATTTTAAATCTAATTGGGGAAATTTTTAGTGTAAATTTGGCTGCTAAGTTAGCTTTTTTAGTGTCAATTTTGGCTGCTAAGTCAGATTTTTAGGGGAATAAGTGAACTGTATTTTAACAGGAATATTTTGTAGTCGAAAATGTGTTAATAGAAAATGCGGCTTTTTAAACGCAATTTACGCAGATTATTCCCATTCGTAAGTCCTTGAGTAAAATCACAAACAGCTTGTATTGAATTCATTGCTAATCATTTTCATACTTAACAGACACTTTCACGTCAGGTGGAAATATATACAATTTACTTTGTCCCGAGGATAATCTTTTTCCCCTGGAAGTATCTGCTCTCTTATCTAAAAGGATTAAAAGCTGGTTTATTGCTTGAAGCGCCTTTGAAGAGGAATGGCGACATAAGCAATCTTTGCCTCGACTCCTCTGGAGGCTTGCTCCCTGCGGGACGTTCCCACAGTAAAACAACCTGTGTCACATTTTGACCTCATGGAGAGTTGAATAAATACCCCATCTCACCTGTGTTGGGAAGTGTAGAAATAAATCAGTTCATCGTTCGGTGTTTCTCCCACCAGACAACACCTCTCCATCATTTAAAGACTTTGGGACTGGGTTTATTGCTTGGCGTCTGAGGTACCCCAAAAGAGGAATGGCTGAGCTATTTTTGGCATCTCACGAAAACTTGCTTCTTGCAGGATACCTCTCCCTACATTAAACTGACATTGTGTCACATTCCAGCAACGTGGGGGTCGGATAAATACTGTACGTTGATCAGATCTGATGAGAATTCATACCTTTGTCGCATTTTCCTCGGTTCGGCAAATGACTGGTCGACCAGAACGGGATTCATCTTTCACGGTTTCTCGGCTATCTAAAATGTCTTGTGTCGCCTAAAAACCTCTACCCAGAATAGAACTTGATCTCCACAAAATTCTTTTTCTGACGCCTCCTTCTAAAGTTGGACATAACGCTTCTCAATTTTCTAGTGTTTCATGTTCATGACACACTTTTCAAGACGCACTTTTAATGATTCAAATGACTCAGTTAAACGTGAACTGTATTAACATGTGTTCAAGATCGACTAAACAGTTAATTTTCACGTCAGGGTTGCCAACCTGAACTGTTAAAAAAATAAGTCTCTTTATTTTCTTGACAGATTTCGTACAACAAAAATTAGATGAAAGTATCCAAGAATGCACAAATATTTGTTGCCCAGTCGGTGAGGCTAAGAATACGAAGACCGAGTCCTCATGTTGGGGAGTAAAACCCCTGAATCTCTGAGTAGAGGCGTGAGACCCCTCCAAAATTGGGATGTCATAAAATTAAACTGAATCCGGTGGGGAATTTAGTGTACGCTTTCATTGCTATTACACCCAGAACCACTCTGACTCGGAGTTGTTGTACGCATAGATTTGTTTTAAAAATTAGTCGTATTCTAGTGGACCGAGTGTTGAAAAAAAACTTCTTTCGAATCATCTGCGCTAATATGTAAATATAGAATGTACAATGCGATTTTCTAAGTTCTACACATAAACTAGGCCGCGGTATGTTTAACCAAAAGCTGAGAAAATAAAGAGTTTTACCTTTTCCAAGGCGTATTAGTCCGAAAAGGAACGTAATTGCGAGACTTAAGTTCGAATACGATTAATTCGATGTCAAAGTCTTGGACGTAGCCTCTACGCTACGGGAAATCCCACCACCACTGTAGTTTAACTCAAAATAAGATCACATATTGTTCGATGTTCTGCCGTTTCATTTTCAAGACGCAAAGATGCAAATTAGCACGTACAGTCAAAATATTGCAGCACTTTTGACTTTTGTGAAGTTGTTTGCAATGTTTTTATTTTCAACATTTTCATAGTGTGGTATAAAAACATAGTTACCCGGTTGTATATAGACTTTTTCACATTTTCTTTTTTGTTGTCAATTGTTTTTTTGTTTTTTTTGTTTTGTTTTTTCTTTGCTTATTTGACCCCACTCAGTTGTCCTTTCTGCTTCTTTTGTCTCCTGGTATATCATCTCTCAATAATTCACGGGTACCATTTGGAAATTATCCCAATCGTTTTGCTTTGTTTTTCCCCACCCGGTTTACACTTCAAAGTTGCTAAACGAAAGAAAACGAAGCAGGTATTCTATTTCCATTTTTGCCAATATTTTTTACCAGACGAAAACACAAGGGCGTCAACCTTTTGTTCACATCTGCTCCGAAATTGCACACCAAAAATGAACTAACAGGCGTAGCCTTCAATTCTCCGACTCGACTAGAAATTCTCCTAACTGTCGATTTCTCTCCATAGATGTGTGAATTGAGTACCGTATACTGAGAATTAAGGAGATTACTAAAGGTCTCTTTGATTAAGGATGGGTTGAAAAGTTCATGAGCTGAAAAGATAACGTCATATTTGTTGTTGATTATTTTTACTAATGGGACCTAAGCACGGCAATACTGATGAGGAAGTGTTTAGAGCGCAAGAGGGACAATGGTGAAAAATAAAGCTCATTTAATCACATGCCTTGAAAGTATCTTGGTCAGCCTATGAACTTTTCAGCCCACCCTCGTCTAGTATTTGTAAGTACTTAAATTAGGATGTTTGTAAAATAATTACATCTTAGAGGATATAAAAATAAATGCAAGTTAAATTTAAGTATTAAATGACTAACGTGTTTGACTGCGACATCTTAGTGAGAGAGTTTGACCACCAGTGGTGGAATTGCATTCACTTAGATATGTATGAAGCTCCTTATCACCTCAACTTTGAGTTAAATAGTACCACTAATGCTCGTCTGCATGGAGGGGGAAGTCCCCGTGGAGTAGTGGGTAACGTGCAGGACTGTAACATTGTAGGAAGCGAGCTGGAACTTCAGTAACATTGATACGTTCACTTTCGGACTGGTCCTCTTGGATGAGAATAAAAACTCTGGTTTCCTGACCAGTTTTACTCCGCTACGAATGAACCTTGTGTCGCATCTTGTTTGTAGCGGTAGTGAGGAGTAAAGGCAAACGCTAATCATCATCAACATCATCATCAACATCATCATCATCTTGTCGCGCCATCAGCACGGATATCCCTGACCCTCTCTCGCTACTCCTTCCTATCGTTAATTGCTTCTGGTAGATCCCCAGGGCTACACCCCGTATCCTCACAGAGCTGCTGTATGTAAGTTCGAGCTGGCCGTCCTGCTTTTGCACGGCCATGTGAATGGGTCCATTGAAGCACATCGCTTATGAGCTCGTCCCTACTTCTCCAGCAGTGTCCGGCATGTCTGGTTCGTCTAGCTTGGATAGTTTTCGTGATGGTTGGTAGGGGTCCGTACAGTTGGGGCTTTGTGGGGTGTTGCCTCCAGGACTTGTTCAATATTGCTCGCAGCATTCTTGTGTAATTGCCGTCAAGCTTTTTCTCCAGCCGTTTAGTTAGCGACCATGTAGTGCATCCATATAGCAGTATCGACACGATCGCTGCTTAGAAGAAACTGCGTTTCATTTTATCGGTCATTATCATTTAAAAAAAGAAGGGGAAGATTTCAAACTCTTTCAAGATTAACAAGTGCCATCATTTGTTTTTTAAATATAAAAACTAGAATAATATCAGGTCAGGTTTCTATAATATTTCTTTCGAGTTCTTCAATAAGAAACCAAATTATATATGTATATATATATATAGAGAGAGAGAGAGAGAAAGGGCGGATTGTACCCTTTAACCCCGGTATGCCAACTGGTCTAGTAGGAAAAAAACCTGTTATACTCTGCTATAAATATTGACCTTGTGTCGCATCCGACTTGCTCGGAGATATTGGTAATATATATATATATATATATATATATATATATATATATATATATATATTTACCCTTAAAATCAAAGTGGTTATTTCTGCGGGTAATCTAGAAGTCCATATGCCCGAGTGGCCTGATTTCTTGCCGAGGAATACCAATTTCTATATCACAATCGCTAATAAACATGTATTTTTATATTTTATGTGATTTTTGTATTCGTTTTTAAATTTGAATGGCTGATAAAATGCTAAAATGCGTCAGTTAACAATTTTAGAGACGTTTAAACAACAAATTGCAAAATTGTTACATTTTCGGCCCTGAGGAATTTATGGGTGGAGGATCAGGTCGTGAAGGTCTCAGAATTCAAATGGTTTCAAATTGATAGAAACTGTCTCGTTTATATTCCTGCCTGATGAAATTAAAATTTAATTCAAGAGAAGTTTGGTTTAATACTACGAATGCTTTCTCAATTTTCCTGGGTTATTTTATGCCAAAGCTATCCTTGCAAAAGAACAGTAGTGATGATATTTAACCTTTTGCTGGGAGGGAATAGGTTTTTTTTTAATCTTTCCTAAGGGTGTTAGTTTGAAAGTGTATGTCATAGGGCTCTTGGAATTCGAACTAGCTTTACTTCGTGGCTGCAGTCCAGCACGTTAGCATCTATGCCACGTAGACTCTACTGAATTCAAGACAAATTTGTTTTCAGAAGGAAAGAATAAAACATGGAATTCAGATTGGTTCAAGAGAATGGTCAAACGTGGAAGAATTTCGAGTTTGAACAATAGAAAGATCAAAAATCCTCAGATTTGTTCTAAATACAATGAAATATTTGATAGTGATTGATTTCAATGGCATATCAACTCGTCAAGGGTAATTTTATGCCTATCTTTTGCCTTTTATTCTCGGGAATCAGGTACATTGGGCGTTCATATTTACATTTTATGTAGTTCTTTCTTTAGAGGTTTTTTTTTTTTGACACGCTCCTATAAAATACGACAAATTTGAAAACACTTTTTTACGCATAGATGAAACCCTAACAGATGCTACCACCCCGTACTTCACCCTACCCAAATTTCTAAAACTGAAGCCTCACCATCGAATACAATTTAGAATTATTCACAGGATGAAATACTTAAAAATGAACTTTTGCTTATTTATATGAAATAGGAATGAATAAAATCACAATTTCAGTGATATAGGATTCCATATGATATTAGTAAGGTTTCACAACAATGAATCGAACCTAAGTCATCAGAATGTTGCAATGGGTGCCTAAAAGATGTGATCTCTTTCTAATAGAACATGCCTGACGGTCTCGAGACAGAAAGTTACGTGTATAACTATGAAAAGCTTTATCAGTTACGGACCAAAAAACATATTGGTTGAAGAATGGAAAGCATCGACTAATTTATCATCTCTCTACCAAATCGAATCAAAGAGGTAGAATTATCTAAATGAGGACCAACAACAAAAGTATTGGAAGTTAAAGTTGGAGATAATTTACTTAATTCTTTTGTGTTTGATAAATATTTATTGACAGATATATTTATTTTACTCTGGCTAGAAACTTTTCAGAGGCATATATATTTATATATATATATATATATATATATATATATATGTAAGCGGGCGTTTGTAGCATAAAAGTTATTGACGAGTCAAGTTCATATTCTGAACGAGAATCCGCCTGTTTCATTAGTCGCTTTTTTCTCCCTCTCCTCAACAGCAATGAGTAAATAGTGGAATAGACTGGGCTGTATAAACTTGCTGAACAACAGCCCGGGAGAAGAAAAACCTTATATTCAAACCCACTGCAAGAGGCTCTAAAGCAGTCCGACATAGTCTTAAACAACTTTTAGCAACTCTATCCTTTCCCTTTCTTTAAACAACGTTGTTGTCATCGAGAGAGAGAAGATTTTCTGCTTGGACCACTGCTATTCTTCTATACGACCTTGTCAAGGACTGTGTCAGGGTCGGCTTGAAGATCAATGCTTTCTATAGACTGACAAGATCTATTTTCTGTTGGCTTATTTTAACCCCACAGTAGGGTTTTTTTTGTTTGATTTTTGTTGGAGGTTACAGCATATACGGTACCCCAAAGTTGTTTGTCTGTAAGCATTTTCATTTACATCAAATTACCCGGGGTATGACACTAAATTCTCTCCGAGGAGAGGCTCCAGTTCTGCAAATCCGGGGAGTGCGTAGTAGTCCTTCATTACTCCCAGATTATCTCTTGAAACAGAGTTGTAGTACTCATTTGGGTTCCATATTTGTGTAAGATAGTTCTGATTTTTAATCCTTTCTCTTAGATTGGTATATTTGATTCCATATAACTGGGTTCAAACTTTTGATAATTAAACAAATAAAGAACAATTTTCAAAAAATTATTACAATAGAATGTTGAAAACTAATTATGATTATATTAGATTTAATTTATTTTTTTAATGATATATCAACCTTTGTAAATTATTTATGCCAATGCTCTTCTTATAGAAGGACAATAACAATGCTATTTAAGACATCACTGGGAAAATAAGGTAATTCCCGAGAGTATTTGTCCGAAAGTAAATGTAACTGGAATTCTTACAACGATGTTTGCCAATTCGGCACGATGACACAATGTTGCTATCATTATAATCAAACGCATAGAAAGTAATCAATTTGGGCATTAAATAGCCTATATGTATTTACCCATCTCCTCCACATAATCAGGAGGCGACACAAGATCATTTCTAAAGGGTTTTAACGGGTTTGATTTTAACTGTGTCCATTTCTGACGAGGTTAGCCGCTACGAGACGTGTGTGTTCACATGGCATTAAAGAAACCAAACCTTTAAAATATTCAAATAAAAAATTGCTGCGATATATTCCTTGGTTCGTTGGTTGATTGTTTTATGGCATATAGACATTTGTCGGTTATTTAACGCCAAATTCATTTTTATACAAATAATCAGTTCTATTTAAACGATTCAGTTTAACATGAGTACACAGTTTAATTGTCAAAAACATTTCCATTTCAAGCTATTCAGTTTATTCAAACAGTTCTAATTCAGCTAATTCAGTTTTGTACAAGTACAGATTTTGTTTATACACATTTGAATGTCAAAACAGTTCTATACTAAACAATTCAGTTTAGCGTAAGTAGTTTCAATATCAAAAAGAGTTCCACAACAAACAATTCAGTTTAGCATAAGTACGCAGTTTAAATGTAAGTACACAGTTTAATTGACAAAAAAACATTTCTATTTCACGCTATTCAGTTTAGTCAAATAATTCTAATTCAAACAATTCAGTTTAGCGTAACTATGCACTTTAGTTCCTATTTAACTCATAGATAGGGCCCTATCAGGCGCTACCATTCCGGGTCAGAGTGTACCTTGGAGCAATGACAAAGAAGGGGTGTTCCGCATTTCGCAAAGCCCCTGCATTAGTGGAACCTCACCATCAGATCGTTTAGTGTCATATCCAGGAAACTCGTTGAGGGGGTCTTACCCCTCTGTAGAGGTGCAGTCGGTGTATTCTACAGCCCCAGCCGACAGGGCAAAGATATTCTTTGAATCAAAATTTTTACAAGCAGATGGATAGGAAAGCAAGGGTCAATCAAATGACTCCGTATGTCTTCAAAACAAACACGACACGATTTTATTTACTTATTCATTTATTTATTTTAGTCTTGTGAAGTCAGTTGTCATTTGGAAAGATGAACAAGAGCAGAGATATGGAGAGTGAGAATCAAATATCTGAGGTCGTTAGACTATAAAAAATAGCGCACAACAATCATTGTGTTAAAGAAGACATCTATAAATGAAAGAACACTATCTGTGCTATATAAAGAAGTGACTGTTCTTATGTTTAGACTAAACACAAGTGTCACGCTTGGTGGAAGGCAAAAAACGCTCAAGTTCTGAGATAATCGTCTGAAGCTCATGAAAAGTGGGGAACTGAGCTATATTCGACTCCGCTTACCGAAAGTCCCGTTTCCGGTTGGATAACCCACTTTAAATGGAGGTGCCCGTGGTGTAATGGTTATCGTCGTAGGAAATGAGCACGGCGACACGAGTTCAAATCCTGGACGAGACTGATTGCATTTCACATAGCACTAATACCCTTGGGAAAGGTATGAATCCAATTATTCTCCCTCCAGCTATGGGTAAATAGTAGGACAGACTAGGTTCTTCAGCCTTGGTGAGGCAACTAGTCTAGGAGAAGGAAAACTCTGAATTCAAACCTGTTAAACTCCGCTTAAAAATTGACCTTGTGTCATATCCTGCCCGAGCGGAGGGGTTGGTAAATAGGATAACCCACTTTAAACCAACCTTGTATCACATCCAGTCATCTTCAGAGGGGGGTCAAATAATGTAAACACAAATATTAGAAAGTCAAATGATATTAGGCATGCTCTTTAGATAAGAGAGGTGCTCCAAAACTAAAGCCTCTTGCTTATTTCTATGGAAACGACTGAGGGAGTATTATAACATGTTTAGATAGAGCTAATTTTCCGCTAAAAATATTAGCTTTCCACATCGTCATTACCACTGGCTATGTATTGCCATCAGAGATTAATTAATAGGTGTCTGCACACTGCAATTGTAAAAGGATTGCTCTGAAAGGGATACCTCCTATATATTTCAACACAAACTACAACATATACAAGGAGTGTAATAACACCATTATATAGGGCCAGTTTTCAGCTATAAAACATTAGACTTCCACATCTTCAGTACCAGTGACAATTTAATTTGGCTACCAATGAATAAGAGATTCAATACCACGCCCGTTTAGTTAAACTGTTGTACCGAAAATAATGTCTCCAATTTTAATGTATTTATTCACTTCTATGTATTCATCAACATTACCGAATTTAGTGTATGTAAAACAAGTTCAGTTTTTTGGGTTTGAATTCAGGCTTTTCTTCTTCTTCATTGATTGTCACACCAACGTTAAAGAGTCCAGTCGATTCTATTAATTTAACCACAACTAGAAGAATAATCGTTTGATGCATATTTTGCCTAAGGATATTAACGTTATATGAAGTGCAAGTTGAACCTTCCCAATAACCCGTAATGTATTTGGGTAAGTTACAGAAATAATTCGGGCCAAGTGATGTCTGTCATGAAAGATGCATGTCTTTAAATTATTCCATTGAGAAAAAGTTACATCTATTAAATGTATATGGTAACAAAACAAAAAAAAAGAGAGAATAAAACAAAAAAACAAACAAATAAAAGTTGGGGACAAAGGAGTGATTGAAAAAGTATCGAGACTTCTCTTCAGTGTTTTTTTTTAATCATGAAGTTTGATATTTAAACAAAGACGTGGGTCAAGCTGAGCAACATATAATGGCATAATTTGACGATGCTTATAGGTTCTTTCAAGAAAAGTCCAGTGAGCTGAGGCTGTAGAATACGCCGAGTTCATGTCGGTAGAAGCCTAACCCCAGCCCCCAACAAATATTCAGGATATGACATTAAACCATCAAGTCTAAGGGCTTGTAAGAATGTGGAGAACACTTTCATTACTTTAACTCATAGATCTAATCTGACCCAAAGTCATAGTAACTCTTAGGGTCTTACCTATGGGTCAAATAGAACAACTGTCCTAACAATAACACTGAACTACATCTGATAGTGAGGCTCCAATCCCGGAGTACGGGTGTCCATTGATACAGAGATGAAAGTGACATGCCATGTTCAAGACCGTAAAAAGAGCGCCTCGATCAACTTACTCACTTTGATTCTTGTCACGTATTTAGATCGACTCTTTAAATTTCTCTTATATTTCTTATGAATCTCCAAACGGATTTTGTAATGACTGATATCTTCCGTTTCAAAAATGATAATGTTTCTTCGTTTGTTTCTTTTTTTTTATCAATTTATTTGTTTCTCCCTAAAATGACTTCCTTTGCCATATCTAAATTCACTTTCTTTCTTGATGGATTTGGCGTTAAATAACCTACAATGGTTGATATGTCATAAAACCAAACAAACCAAACCTTTCTTTCTTGATCTTTTTCTTCGTATTTTCCCACCATTTTCTGACTTTTTTTTACTCGTCTTCCGCCCCCTCTCTCTCTTCTTCCCTCCACTCCCGTTCTTCGTCCCCACTCTTTCTCTATACTATTCCCGTTTTATTCCTTTTTCTTTTTCTCACTCGTCTTTCTTTCTTTCTTCTCAATACTCTTTTTCCACTTCTGTCATTTGTGTTTTTTCCTCATGTTTTCCCGCTTATTTATCTATTCTTCTTTCCTTCTATTTTCACTTCTTTCTTTTTTCTTTTATTCCCCCCTTTACTCCATGTTCACTTCTTTCTTTCTTTGATTTCCATACGGTGTCTCCGTGCATATGTGGCTAATGTGCTAGACTGTGACATCGTAGTCAGCGAGTACGAACACTTGTGATGCTATTACGTTCCCATTCGGACTTTATTTCTCGAGAAAGACATTAGCTCCCTTATTCATTTATTGGTCGAATAGAATCACTACTTTTATCTAAAAAAATGGCTTTGGCATTAAATAACCCACCAAGGTCCACATGCCATCAAAGAAAAGAAACTAAACTAAATCAAGCCTTTATTTCAGTTTCTTTTATTTATTTTTTAAATTTTTTTCTCCAGAGAGTACTTTCGTTTCTTTCTTTCTTTCTTTCTTTTTTGCCTCTCTGCCTTTTGGCTGGGTGGTCACGCAGTCATTGACCAGCAAGTATAGCACTGGACCTCTTGGTCCATTTAAAGCTATAATCAGGCATCCGTGCTAGGCTCATCAGGTTCACATTGCACAAAATGGGCCGATGACCAGCGAAGTCCAGCAGGGTTCGAGCCTCAGTTCGTACACGACCTTCCCCTCTCCTAATCAATCCCCACTTTAAGCCGACCTTCGGATCATTGACCTTGTGTCAAGTCCTGTCTAGTGGGAGGCAGAGACAAGTACATTCATTCTTTCTTTCTTTCTTTCTTTCTTTCTTTCTTTCTTTCTTTCTCTTACATATATGCTTCTTTCTTTCTTCTTGTCACGTTTCAGTATTCAAACTTCTTAAATTCTCACCTTGTATTTTTTTATCTATTTCTCTTTTTCATCTCTTTTTCCCTTCTTTTCTCAGGGTTCCATTGACTTTACTTTTTCGTCCAGACGATGACGCATCGTTTGTTTGTGCTGGAAACTCTCCAATTCTCTGCGATTCTCTCTCTGGGCCAACCGCCATGATTCTACCCTCTCTACCCTACATGGATCTCATGCCCTTGCTTTTGTTGCTCTCTATCCTGGCCGCCCAGCCAGCCAGCCAGCCAACAAGTTTGTCGACATTGGGCCCGAGCGTTGCCCTCTTCGCTTCTGTTGAAGAACGGACTGACGACCTCTTGGCAACAACAAAATACACTTAACACTTCATTGTTGCTTTCTTTCGTTCTTTCTTTCTTTCTTTCTTCACAACGAGTTTTCGACCCTCTGAGTGAAGATATTCACACATGCTCTCATCTATACTCGTTATGCAATACACACATTGTGGATAGCAATATACATAGTCACATACGCATACGCAGACACATACAGAGAGAAAAATACACACACACACGGAGAGACACATTTACACAAACCTCACACCAACTTACCCCCCTCATATATATATATATATATATATATATATATATATATATATATATATATATGATCAAGCATTTATATGCATATATTATTCATGTGTGTACATAAACTATCTCTTTAATTTCCTGAGCATTTGTAGATAAGGAAATGCATTTGATGGTTGACACATAGATTTCCTGTATATATATATACATATATATATATATATATGTGTGTGTGTGTGTGTGTGTGTGTGTGTGTGTGTGTGTGTGTGTGTGTGTGTGTGTGTGTGTTTAATGAGGGCACGTGGACAATATTTGTTTTTATGTTATCTTCATGAGTGCATATATGACTTTTATTATATTTATTTTCACCCATATGTAGATTTCTCGGTCAATATCATGCATAGTTCTCATCTGGAAGTTAATTAAGCAATTTAATAAAAATGTACGTCATATACATACACCATTATCATCATCATTTCATGCTGCTAAAATGGATTTCCTTGACCCTCTTTCACTATTCGTCTCCATTGTTCATTGCTACCGGCAGGCTTTTCAGGCTACATCCTGTATCAGTACGAAGTTGTTGTAGATAGGTTCTAGCTGGTCGTCCAAACCTTTTTCGTCTGTGTGAAGGTGTCTGCAGGAGTATATTGCTTATGAGTTTGTCCTTACTTCTCCAGCAGTGTCCCGCATGTCTTGTTCGTCTAATTTGGATAATTTTCGATATGGGTGGCAGGTTGCCGTACAGCTGTTGTTTTGTGGAATGTTGCCTGGGGGATTTGTTCAATACAGCTTGTAGCATTCTCGTTCAATTGCCGTCAAGCCTTTTCTCCATGCGCTTAGTCAGCGTCTATGTGGTTCATCAAGTAGTGCTCGTGTCAGTATATATATATATATATATATATATATATATATATATATATACAATATAATAAAATATAATATTCCCCATGAACAACTTCACACCTAATATATTTTTATGAAAAAATAATTTAACTTCTTCACGAAAAGTACAAAAAATTTATTGTTTCTTTTGGAGCATCATACGATCATCTACTGTATTGAATTTTTGTCACGTAAAACAAGAATATTTAACAGCCCACAAAGTTGTTGACATTTTGTGTACATTCATAAAAGTTTTCGTTTCAGGTTTGTGGCCATTTTATTTTTGGTGACATATTTTCAATGTCATAGACTTTCATAGTAAATAAAACATCCTAATATCCTTTTATATTGCTTCAGTGAAAAAGAAAAAAGAAACAAATCCTAATGTCTATGAATTAAAAAAAGACAAAAATAATAATTAAAAAATTGTTAGGATTAAACGTATTTATGAAAAATCAATTGGTTTTCATTGAAAACAAGTGTCAATTTTTGTGCAAAAATGAGGCTCCGAGAACTTTGAATATTTATTTTAGATTTTTTGACCACTCAAACCCTTTCAAGAGAACGCTGACTTTTCCTTGAACTTTGCAGACGTTTATATATGAGTGCCTCACAACACTCTTAAGATCAAAGCCCTAAATAATTGTAAGAATCTTTTCCGTCCATGATAATTAAAAATAAATTCTATAACGAACTAAAATCCTAGATAAATTATTCTACTTTTGATTCTTCTTATCGAGCCAACCAAAGTCTCATGCGATAAAACTCACTAGTTTTCAGTTTTCAGGAAAGATTTGTCTTTATTGATTGCTGACTTTCGTGCTTATTTTCTTTGAGTGAATTTTAGTTTCTTTCAAACATTCAATTCCTCAGAATTGATTTAGATTCAACATCCCTTGACAAATTTCCAAAAGAAAATATTACATCTTTCTTTGTTGATATTTGCGCTCTAAATTCTTGTACTGATCTGAATATCCTTGAATGCTGATAATTATTATTCAGCTTTCAGTTGTTCATTGGCTTCATAAATATTACTTTCCCTATAAATAGTGAAATATCTGTTACACACAATATATTTTCTAGATTAAAATTAAACAAACTGCACGAATTATGCTTGTCTAAATAGTTGGGCATTTTAACACGTTATGAATATTATCTTTTCTTAACAAGAAAAGAAACCTTCAAACTTATGTATTCAACTAAGTCATCACTCACGATAAAGAAATCAAACTTATTAAATTTGTAGAACTGTGTTTTCTTAAACTTACCCATATTTCCTCCACACACACACACACACACACACATATATATAAATATATGTGGGGCACCTCTGGTGGTGTAACGGTTAGCAAGCTAGACTAGTAAACCTACACGAGTGAATTTGAGTCTCACTGGGCGCCCCATTCATTCGGTCTTGTGCCACATCGAAGCAAAGAGCTTTGTGAATTACTATATATAAATATGCGTGCGTGCGTGCGTGCGCGTGTGTGTGTGGTGTGTGTGTGTGTGTGTGTGTGTGTGTGAGAGAGAGAGAGAGACAGAAATCAAAACGACGTTACTACTAAGAAATTCACGATTTCATAATTATCAATCAGTTCCGTATTCTGAATTGGGATTAGACGATGATATATAAAAAGCATCGAATACACATAAAATGTGTTAAAGAAAGTCATCATAACACAATGGCATTGAAAAAGATAGTTGCAGAAAAATTGAGTAGTGGTTGCGTTTTAAAAAACTTTTGAAATAACTTAAATTTTAGGGAATATAGAGAGGTCCTTCATTGCCATTACTCTTATGTTCAGTCTGGATCAGAGTGGTAAGTTTGCCTCCCACATCTATGACATCTGTTAAACAATTAGCCGTTGTCGATAAAACTGGGTGCATTTTTTTTTTTTTTTAAAACAACAACCAAGCAACAGAAATATGATTTCGTTTGGCTTCTTTATTTTGTATGACACATCATCCTTCATGGGTTATTTATTGCCAAAGCGATCCGAGTTAAAGAAAAAGCAGTGATACTATTATACCCATTGTTGGGGGATTCGAAAGTTCATACTTTTCCCAAGGGTATTAATCCAAAAGTGAACGTAATAGCGTTACTGGAGTTCGAACTCCCTTACTTCGTAGTCCAGCAATTTGGCCACGATGCCAAGAAGATCCCCACCCCGTTAATAAAAGGTGCAATGAACGTGATTCTATCTCTAAACATAAAATAACCCTAGATAATTTAGTTTGGTTTTATGGCATATCAAATATTGTGGGTTATTCAAATCCATTTTATACATATCAACAGTTTTGTTTTAAACAATTCAGTTAAGCATACGTACATTTTTTTTTGTTTACACACAGTTAAATGTAAAACATAGTTCTATTTCAAACTATTCAGTTCAACACAGTTTGACCCATAGAGAGGACCCTATCAAATGCTACCTCACCGAGTCAGAGTGGACCAGGGAGCGATGGCAATAAAAGGGTACCTCACTTTCCCTAAAGCTTAAACCCTATATGATTTAACATGCCTTTACGTCCAGAAAGCTAAGAAGTACAGTCTGGCAAATTTCTGGCCCAAAGGAATGTTTTATGGTTGATATTGCGTATTCTTCCAGCAATCTCTTTTCACTTAGCCTTCTCACGTGTCAATTCCACTTCTTCAAAGCTACATATGTTTTCTTCAAAGTTGGTTGGTTGGTTGTAATATATGGCATATCAACTCTCGTGGGTAATTTAATGCTAAATCATATATATATATATATATATATATAATCAAATGAATAGTTTGATGGTAGCATTATTTTTAAGCTAGCCAGAGCACATTTGTTTGCGCGCAGTCAAATGGTTTCAATTACAATTATTTAACACTAATAATTCAACATAATTCATTTGTTTGCACACAGTTAAATGACTACAAATATTACTTTGTAATATTAATAATTCAATTTAACATTGGTAATTTGTTTGCACGGTGTTAAAGAATTTCAACTATCGTACATGAATAGATATTCCCGTTTGATTCAGAAATGGAACTCAAACAGGTCACTCCGGGTCAGATTGAACCTGAGAGTGTAATGATAATGAAAGGCTACTCTAATTTCTCAAAAGCTCAAGGATTGATGTTTCACCATCAGATAGTTTAGAGTCATATTCTGGACACTCATTCGGGGGTCTTAACCCTCTGAAGAGATGCAATCGGCATATTCTACAGTCCTGGCCGATTTGACTTTTCTAGATCTTATAGCTAGACGCTTCATCAAATCCCGCCATTATATAAGTTTTACCAAACTGGACCGACGTTTTAAATTCCTTAATTAAAGAAACAAAAGAATGACTTTCGATAGTTTTCTTAATCGCCCCCACTCCATGGCTTATATATATATATATATATATATATTATTTGTTTTATTCCCTTTTTTGTCACAGATCCACAAATTATATACTAAAATCAGGTGATTACATCACAAGAACCCCACCCCCACGCTAGCGAGTAGATATTACTTTAAACTGCGTCTGATGGTGTTGGAACTTTGGGGAATGTGGAGGGTCCCTTCATTGTCATTACACTCAAGTCCACTCTGAACCGGTTTCCTACAACTTGTTAAATGTCTCATCTATGGGTCAAATGCAACTATCTAATCCTTTACTCTACTAACAACTATTTAACTGTGAGCAAACAAAAGATTCATACTAAATAGAATTATTAGTATTAGATGGCAATACCTGAAACCACTTAACTGTGGGCAACTAGAATTATTAGTGTTAAGTGACAGTACTTGAAATCATTTATCCGTGTGCAAACAACAAATATCAATACTTGAAACAGTATAAATGTGTGGAAGCCCCAAAAACGATACGGGAAGCTATTCACCTGTGTGCAAACAAATGGGGCTAAAGAGACACTCTCTCATTTATAAGACATTGCTCATCTCAAATGTAGAGGAAGTTTCACTTGATTTCCAAACTGTTTCTCTGGACAACTGGAACTCAACCTTTCAAATCTAGCTAAATTTCTCAAATACCACGCAGACTCCAAAAACTAATCAATGAGCGTGCAATCTTTTCCCATTGGTTTGTTTCAGCTGCAGTGGACTTCGTTTTGTCACCTATAAATCATGGCTCCACAAACATTCGACACTTCGACGATAGTCAATCGCCGAAAGTGTTGCGTGACATCAACATTCAATAAAGAAAGAATAAAATCATATGAAGATCTTAATTCTTTAGTTTTTATAGTCAGGTTGTTCCCTTTTTTCCCGACGGAAAATACTAAGATATTTTTCTCTCTTGAAACATTTTTGTTGGAGTTTTAGGGAAGTAATTTGAGAATAGTTTTCCGAGTGTTGATCGTCATGAAAAAATGGTATTTTTTCTTCTGGGTATTAAAAGAAGCAGATAAATTTATTGAAATTTTTCTAGTACAACACAATTTTGTACTAAAAGTAGAACTGATCAGAAAAGATCTAAAAGTTTTTATATCTTTACAGGCCTCAACAACTACGTTTTTAAAACTTTGTTTACTTCTCTTTCCCTATAAAGGGAGAAATCCCGTGTTGCCGTTTTTGACATCAAAATTCGGAATTCTGTCTTACTATTAAGTTCATTTTCGGACTAATACCCTTAAAAAAGGTATGAACCCCTTTATTTACCCTTCTTTACCTATGGGTTAAATTGTACCGCTACAATTCTACAAGGGTGGCTTCGACCCTAAATAACTCAGAAAATTTGATGTGTCATTAAATAAAGAAACCAAACGAAACCAATCTTTCTGTAAATTTTATTTAATAATAAATTATCTATAATGAAATAAATTTCAGGTTACATTTGAGTGAGGATTTTTATACAAAGTAGTTTAGAAGTGGATGCATTTTGAATCGAACATTTTTAACAAATGCAACAAAAAAGAAGAGACGCAATAAATGAAGAATGATAAGTGGAAGAATCAGGAGAAAAAATAACAAGATTTATACATTTGATGGGCGCTATTTTTCGATGATGTCTTATCACATTTATTTCTGGAAGACTTTTCTCCACTTATGAAATTAAAATCCTGCTTTATCTTTGAAGCGAAATCCAACCAGTAACAAAACGATCAGAGATTTCCTTTCAACGCCATGATGTCTTCTAGTAGGAAGAAAAAGTCAGGAAAAGACAGGGGAAAAAGGAGAGTTGAAACAAATAAAGATAAGAAACTGTCGTAGATAAATCGCTGGAAAGTAAGAAAAAAAAGACACAAGAAATGGGAAGGAGAAGAGTTCAGCGTTGTCTAAATTTCCAGTTGGTTTGAGCAGATTTGATCTTATTTATTAAGCTTTGCTCGGTATGGCTGACTGGCGCAACAGTTATAGTCGAAAGAAATAAACTCTGCGATCCAAGTTCAAACCCTAGACTAAGCTGCCTGCTTTTCTATTCGAGGTAATACCTTTTTTAAAAATTGGAAAATACCTCTTCTTACCCCATAGATGAAAAGTAGGACACATTGGCCTCTTTAGTTTTGGAAAGGCCACCAGTCTAGAATGAAAACTCTAATTTCGAGTTGTATTCAGCATTAAAATGACCTTATGTTGCATCCTACTCGTTTGGTGGAGCTGGATAAATTGATTTCTTCTCCGAGACGTGTTACCCAACCAAAGAGTCCCAATAGCCAAGTGGATAACCTACTGGATTGAGAAATCATTGTAAGCGAGTTCGAACTCCAATCATGCTATTAAGTTACTTTTCAAGCTAATACCAAAGGGAAAGGCACGAACCCCCATATCACTTCAGTGTACCTCTGCTGTTCTTCTATAAGAATGACTTTGGTATTAAATAACGTACAAAGGTTGATTTGCCATTTAACAAAGAAACTGAAACTAAACTAAGGCTAAATAATCCAGACTGCCCTATAACTTTACCCGTAAATGGTAAGAGATACGTATCATTCCCAAAAGACATTAGGGCAAAATGAAATGCAAACAGCCTCATCCAGAATTTGAATTCGGGTCACCGAATTAGTATTCCTCAACGATTACCGTTATGTCACCAGTGCCTCCATAAATAGGAGCCCAGTAATTTACTTTAAGAGAAAGAGGATATATACAATCTGTTTTATTGTTTCATGAGAGGGAGCATCTTCTGTAACGGATAAACTCAAGTTTAAATTCTCGACGAAGCTATTTATGTTTCATTTCGTGCTTACACCTTTGGAAAAAAACAAATGTCCTAATTTTTCTTCCTCTATGAGTAAATAATTTTTTAGTCTTTGCGACACAACCTTTCAAAAAGAAGGAATTGGCCTTTTGAGATGCTCTAAATAACTCAGCGTTGTGAGTTATGGAGAAACCTCAATCCACCCAGTTTTACCTGATCGATATTTTCCAAGAAACTTTAAGTATTGAATTAAATGAATCAAATATTTAGTTTAATAAACCCTTACCATTTTTCTTTGTTAATTATTGATTATCGTATGAATGAAAGTATCATAGCGTATTATCATTACTTTCTTGATTTATCTTATTTGCTGATTTGATCCCTGCCCTTATTGATGTTTATACCCTGCTCATTTCAAACCCACTTTCATGCCTGCATTAGCAGAGATCAATAAGCAATAAATTAGTTGAGCTTTTTTAGCGACGTTTTTCCCCAGATTTTCAAATTATAATTTTCGATCCTTAAGCCGCTGAAACACAAAGTTAATCATTCATTCGTACTTGTTTTTTTTTTCTTTTTATTCTTTGTTTTTTTGTTTGTTGGTTGGTTGTCGTTTTTTGTTTGTTCGTTTTATTGCTTTCTGCTGTTGCTATTGTTGTTTTTCTTGTGTGTCTAGTTAATCTGGGATCAGTAGAGTTTGGTTCAGCATTTTTTATTTCTTACACAAAGTAAAATAGTTGATCATTAATCATTACTTCCAGATCAGATTATATTTAGTAATTTCACGGAAGACAGTATAGCACTGATTAATCTAGCGCAGACTTGAATATAATTGATTGATCTTAACAGCATATCAACCCGTCCAGGGTTTTTTTTTATGCCAAGAGCATGGGAATGCCAAGAGTTTAGGGAGATGAACACTTTTACTTACATTTTTAAGTGATTTTTTCTTAAATTTTGGGGGGAGTTTTGCACATGGTCCTATCGAATACGAAAACTTTTTAATCGTATCTGTTTGAGCCATAGATGGGACGCTAATAGGTACTACCACTCCAGGTCAGAGTGGACACGGGAGCAATGCCAATGTCGTGGTACTCCACACTCTTCCGAGCTACAGAATTGAAGCCTCACGATCAGATACTGTTTAGTGCTATACCTTGGAAACCCTCAATTTTTAGGGGGGGATATCTTACCCCACTGTAGGAGACACAGCATATTTTTTAGGGGGGATATCTTATCCCACTGTATGAGACACAGCATATTTTTTAGGGGGGATATCTTACCCCACTGTAGGAGACACAGCATATTTTTTAGGGGGGATATCTTACCCCACTGTAGGAGACACAGCATATTTTTTAGGGGGGATATCTTACCCCACTGTATGAGACACAGCATATTTTTTAGGGGGGATATCTTACCCCACTGTAGGAGACACAGCATATTTTTTAGGGGGGATATCTTACCCCACTGTAGGAGACACAGCATATTTTTTAGGGGGGATATCTTACCCCACTGTATGAGACACAGCATATTTTTTAGGGGGGATATCTTATCCCACTGTATGAGACACAGCATATTTTTTAGGGGGGATATCTTATCCCACTGTAGGAGACACTCAGCATATTCAATACTCGTTCAACTGGGTGATGAACTTAAGAAGAAGAGTTTGTTACAATTCATAATGAACACGGCGACACGAGTTCAAATCCTGGACGAGACTGATTGCATTTCACATAGCACTAATACCCTTGGGAAAGGTATGAATCCAATTATTCTCCCTCCAGCTATGGGTAAATAGTAGGACAGACTGGGTTCTTCAGCCTTGGTCAGGCAACTAGTCTAGGAGAAGGAAAACTCTGAATTCCAACCTGTTAAACTCAGCTTAAAAAATGACCTTGTGTCATATCCAGTCCGAGCGGACGGGTTGGTAAATATGGTTACAATTTATATGGAGGCATTCGTTGGCACAAAGAAGGAAAACTCTTAAGTTAGACCTAAATAATGTGAACCAAACAATGGAAACCGCAGCACCATCCCTGATTTGGTGTGGCAACATTTTTAACTTTTAAGAGCCTCATCAGATCAACTGTTTATTAATGGCAAGTCATTTTGATTTCTGTTCACTTTACACGTCCAAACGGTTCATTTTTTTTTTTCGATGTAATTTATACGGTTAAATAGTATCAAGTATTCCAGTCTTATACTAATGCTTTATACACAATTATATGGTTTAAAGTAACTATTCCTATTTAATAAAAATCATTTGTTGACACAAGGACGGCGTTAATTAATTAATTACTACTACTATTAATAATAAAGATGATGATGATGATTGCAACAGTGTGGCACAAAATGAATACAAGAGTCAGGAAGATTGGGCAGCAAAGGTGATCCACTTGCAATCGTACGAGAGATAAAAATTTGATTTCATTCAGATCTAAGTTAAAATTTGTGAAAAACTCGCTTTGATTAAAATAACAATGGAGTCATAAAATGCTGAAATTGGGGAGGAAGTCGATGATGCTGAATGCGATGAAAATATTAACAAGGAGAAAATACTGTTGAAAAGAAATGTGCAGATCGTTTTTGACTGAAGGCTTGACACTGTTATGCCCTGCTGGTTATCCCTGGCATGCTAATATGTAAGCAAATGATCTGTAGAATCGACTGAAAACCAATCTCTTCTGAGAAATCAACACCAAATGAATGAAGTGATCCAAACTTTTTACACTCGTTGAACTTCCGACAGGCAGTTCATCGCATTCTGTGAAGTCAACTCTGTCACTGGCGAATCACTTCAGCTAACAGAAGTTTCGTCCATATAACTTGGGCGGATCTTTCAACAAAATGTTGTCGTAGAAGACGTTGACGTAATAAGACCCAGCCAACAAGACAAATTCCCTGTTAAAAGTACTGAAAACATCTAAATGGCCACAAAGGCTGGTGTTACTCTACCTTGGCATAAGACCAAATCAAATCCCGCCAGAAAAATGAAGCACATAAAATACTATGGGATTTTGAGATAAAAACGAATCATCCAATCTCGATCAGAAGATTAGACTTTGTTGTAATTAATACGAAAAATAATTCGTCAGCTAGTGAACCTCGGTGTTCCAGCAGACCACTAACTGAAATTAAAGAAAAGTGTGACAAAGAACTAAAAATTCGTAGATCATTAAGGTGACAGTAATACCAATCATTGGAATCATCTCGAAGAATCTAGAACGGAAACAGTGGGAACTGGAGATCCCGGGAAGACTTGTAATGGCTTGGTTCATGGTATCGTTTAGATCGGCTGAAATAGTGAGACATGTGCTGGAGAATTGCGCAAACTTGCTGTCATTCAGACTTCAATGAAGTACACCAAGTGTTACATTGAGTAAAAACTTGCGAAACAAAAATAAGAGGATAACATTGAGAAAGATGATGGAGTTTCAGTTGGCTTTTGCGAGACTAACAATAATGAAAAACACAAACCATAGAATGTTTAAGTTAAGGCTTGTTATACAGCATCGGAAAGAATGTTCGCCCAGGTTTAAAATTATCACTGTGCAGGCGCTAGTCGTGGTGGACTGGATTGGTTTGGTTTGGTTTAGTTTAGTTTTAAGGCATATCAACCATTATAGATTATTTAATGCCAAATCCATTGTTATACATATAAACAGTTCTATTTCTACCAACCCAGTTTAACATAAGTACACAGTTTAAATATTAAAATAGTTCTATTTTAAACAATTCAGTTTAGCTTAAATACACTTTAGTTCTATTTGAACCATAGATAGGATCCTATCAGGTGCTACCACTCCGGGCCTGAGTGGACCAGGGAACGATGGCAATAAAGGGGTACTCTGCATTCCCCAAAGCTCCAGCATTACTGGAGCCTCACCATGAGATTGTTAAGTGTCATATGCAGGAAACTGGTTGGGGAAGTCTTTCCTCTCTGCAAAGATGTAGTCGGTGTATTTTACAGCCCCAGCCGACTGAGCCCGTGATGAGCTAGTGGTAGATATACTTTTGAGCAGCAGCAGCGGTCATGTAATTCCAGTTGCCTGAACATCTATGCAAATTCTAAGATTATTTTTCCTGGGTGCATCTTCTCACTAACTGATGACATGCCGTGACGGGCCGCTCACTAAAGATATTTCATTGTGATAAATATCCTTGTGGGACACTGGGTGATTCAAATCCTGAAACGTCGTCCTCTGACAATTGACCAACTGAAAGATTCTATTCGTCATGAAATGGCAGCAATATCAGAAGTAATGAAGAGATGAGTATCGTAAAACTGTAAGGACAGTTTTCAGAAGTGTATAGCTGATATGGTTGGTTGGTTGGGTTTTATGGCATATCAATCTTTGTAGGTTATTTAACGCCAAATCTATTTTTATGCAAATAGTTAATTCTATTTCAAACAATTCAGTTTAGCATGAGTACACGGTTTAATTGTCTAAGACATTTCCATTTCAAGCTATTCAGTTTATTCAAACAGTTCTAATTAAGCTAATTCAGTTTAGTATAAGTACAGATTTTGTTTACACAAAGGTAAATGTCAAGACAATTCTATATTAAACAATTCAGTTTAGCCTAAGTAAAGTTTCAGTGTCAAAAACAGTTCCATTTCAAACAATTCAGTTTAGCATAAGTACGCAGTTTAATTGTCAAAACATTTCTATTTCAAGCTATTTAGTTTAGTCAAACAGTTATAAGTCAATCAATTCAGGTTAGCAAAAATATGCAGTGTAGTTCTATTTAACCAATAGATAGGGCCCTATCAGATGCTACCACTCCTAGCCAGAGGGAACATGGAAGCAATAACAATAAAGGGGTGTTCCGCATTCACCAAAACCCCAGCATCACTGGAATCTCACCATTAGATCGTTTAGTATCGTATCCAGGATACTTGTTTGGAGGGTCTTACCCCTCTGCAGAGGTACAATCAGTGTATTCTACAGCCCCAGCCGACTGGGCAAGACAGAGTTAATGTCAAAACAGTCTTATTTCAGATAATTCAGTTTAGCATAAGTGCACAGTTTAGATGTCAAAACAGTTCTATTTCGAGCAATTCAGATTATCATAAATACGCAGTTCGAATGCAGAAAACAGTAAACTCAAACCACGGTTTAGTTCTATTTAACCCGTAGATAGAGCCCTATCAGATGTTACCACTCCTAGCCAGAGTGAACCTGGGAGCAATGACAATGAAAGGCTGCTCCGCATTCTCCAAAGCCTCCGTATGACTGGAACCTTACCATCAAATTGTTTAGTGTCATATCCAAGACACTCGTTGGTGGGGTCTTACCCCTCTGCAGAGGTGCAGTCGGTGAATTCTACAACCCCAGCCGATTGGGCAATAGCTGATGTGGTCAAGTATTTCGACGATAAGATATTTAAAACATACTGACGAGAACAACTAAACAAAATGGGGAATATTGCTTTTTTAAAATAAAATAAAATTTTGTATAGGATCTATGTTGCCTCTTCCATTTCCGTTTTAAACCTGTCCATTTTTGATTAACTTCTTTTGGAAATTCTTAAAGGTTTTAGGCCGTAAACAGCTGACGAACAGAAAGATTTTTTGTCATGAAATAGTAATACAAAAGGCAATAACGAGACGAGCGTTTCAAAAGCTTAAAATAGGTCTTCAATGGCAAGCATTTGGTCAACATTATTCTAAAAGCAAGCCGATAAAAGTAAGAACAAAACGAGATGGCAAATATTTTTTTCTTTCTTATAATAAAATTAAATTTGAATAGGATCTACGTTGCTTTTTATTTACGTTCTAAACACGTGAAATCATTCTGCCACACCCTCTAATTTGTTCATTCTCTCTCTCTCTCTCTCTCTCTCTCTCTCTCTCTCTCTCTCTCTCTCTGATTCAATAGGATTTCATTTTGCTAGGCTTTTTTTTTTTTGCTGATTCGACTTCAAAAAAGAGAACGGCACTTACCTTTGGTGGAAGCGGAACTGGAGACGGTTTCATGGTGGTTTGCCAAGGTTGATAAACCAGATCTAAATAACAATGCATCCGTGCAACCTGCTGTGGCGTAAAATGATTTGTGCAGTTACCGCCTGTGAAAAATAAAAATGAAAATCAATCACAATGAAGTTATAACATATGAGAAAGAAAGAAAGAAAGAAAGAAAAGAAAATGGTTTTAGCAAATAGCATCTTGTTGGAACCCAGCTGTTAACAACAAAGATTATCTCTTCCAGTATCTTCTCAACTTTCTTTTCTCGTTTCCAATTTTTCTTTCTAATTGCTATTTTGATCTGCAGTATCGGCCATAAATAAGTCCATCCCTAACATTTTTGAAATAAAAAATTAATTCCCTTCTAAACCAAAGATTACTTACATTTATTATTTTTAGAGGAATAATATGCAATCAAAACGAAGATTATTAGGTATCATGTATTACCTAACTCTAAACTACAGAAACTGTATGAATCCCCTTATCCCCAAACTTAATGTTGAATAATATCAACGCTGCTCTTCTACAAGGATCGCTTTGACCTCAAATAACCTATGAGTGTTGGTATGCCATTAAACAAAGAAACTCAACCATTTTTGAAACTGTGACTAAAAAGATGAATATGTAGTTGCTTGCAAAATTAATTAAGATTGATATATATATATATATATATATATATATATATATATATATATATATATTCATGCAATTTACTTCTTGCTTACATTGGTTTTGCGATTACAGACACATGGCAGAGAAAGTGAGGAGGGAGAGTGTACGTTATAAATATAGTGTGATTAATATATATATATATATATATATATATATATAGAGAGAGAGAGAGAGATGAATATATATTTTTTACATTTGAATAGGGAAATTGTATTATATTAATTGAATTACCATGACTAGAAAATCCGGCAAGCACTTCCATGCGACACACGGAACACTGGACAGCTGTTTCGACCTGGAGATCGAACCAGCAACCGCAGAAAGCAGTGCCGAAACTTAACCACTGGCCCACCGGTCCACATCGCACACAAGCGATGCCAAATGAACTAGTCATGGTAACTGCACATTTACCATGACTAGTTCATTTGGAAGAGTTTCAGCTCTCTCTCTCTCTATATATATATATAATAAATGAATATATATTAGTTTTTGTATATATTTAGTAGCATGGAGGCTTGTGTGCGACCACTGGGTTCATGCTGTCATATAACAACAATCATCAGGCAGAGAAAATCTTTCATGTGTGTACTATCAATAAAAGTGCCCATACGAAAAAAAGTCTGGAAATTTATTGTATGCACCTCGAATATATATGTCTATAGTAACTGACTTACACCTCTTCGCAGAAGAGGTCTATTTCCTTGATCCCTTCAGAGAACTTTCGGGAGAGCGTGTAACTCCTCAGGCCAAGTATATATATTTACCCCATTTCTGCTCACGAGCAACATCTGACACAATTTTAAAGAGTTAAGTCTGACCTACTATTTTTCCCATGGCTGGAGGGAGACAGTTGGATGCATGCTTTTTTCAGGAGTCTTAACGGTATGTCAATTGCAAACTGCTTTGTTCAGATCACCGTGTCTATTTCTTAAGACCATATCTGACATTATTGTACCATTTCGAATATAAATATCATTAGGCGTTGCACTTCTGAAATACAAGACGTAACTGTTGTTTCCATAGATACGAAAAGCTTATAACCTTTCTAGTAGTCAGTCACGAAACGAAAAATGAAGAAAGGTAGAAAGATTAACAATTGTTACATCGAGTTTCATGCATGTGAGACAAACGAACAAAAAAAAGCACTTAAATGTCTTTGCTCGTACGGGCCCTTTGCCCCAGACGCTGTCGAAACTTCGACTTTCTACTCTCGACTTTGAAGTATGAACTCACTGCTTCAAAACTCAATTAAATAACGTTGCTTATATTATATCTTTTGATTATTCCACTCACTAATCATATAACAACTCGTGTCATTAACTTTTATCTAATTTAAATTCATCTTATCCTAAACAGAATGTTTACTTTTAATATCCGACCTACAACAGTGAATTCAAAACAAATCCCTAACATGCTGTCCCAGGTGATTTTCAAAACAACCTCTCAACTTGAAAATTGGCCGACACGTACAACAAGTGTACTATATAACCTTCGCATGCGACCTACACTTCCATTCAAAATTTTAGCTAACGGACAATCTATCACAACAAATAAAATAATTACCAAATATAATTAATATCTGTCTATATTTCTGAGATGAGGTATTATGTACATTATTTTTTACTATTGTCCTCATCTTTGTCGCCATGTTTATCACAACGTTTAGCCCGTTGTACGCTCCGGCCTCCTTCAGGTGGTTGGAATGTCGAACTTAACCCTTTATTTCACTTACCAGGGTAGACAGTTCTAGTTCCACGAGCCATGTTTAATGGATGTCAGTTATCAGCTATCTCCTGTTAATTTCCCCTCTTAAAGTTCTCCACTGCCTTCACCGGGTATTGAACTCACACTCTTTGGGTAAGTCACTGGATCTAACCAACGCCTTTATCCACTGTACCACGTATCCTTTAATTTAAATCCTTTATTTTATTACATAACCATTTTAGTCCAAGCGCTTCCTCAGGTCAGTTATATTTTAGCAAGCCATACTATATTATATTATATGTGTGACAAATTAATTAGCTGCTTTTTTCATTAACACTGACACCGTGCATCTTCATATGACTTGTTAAACCTATAGCAGACCCATAGACAGAATTGATGTGAGTTTTCTGTTGGATGTCGATGAAAGACTTACAAATAGAGTCTTCAATGAGTTCTGTAATGAGATCTTATACAACTAGCAACTCCATTTTTGAACAAAGAGACTATACTACAAATATTACAAACATATTCTGGCTGTAAAGTGTCAGTGAACACGCCCAAGTGTTGCTTCTGATGTGCTCGTTTCATTATAGTGTTCGATTCGTCGGGCTCAAAATGCTTTACAGCCTTCTGAGATCACTTTCTTCCAGGTTGATCGGTTTTCCGTCATCTGCTCCCAATCTTCAAGGTCAATAAAATAACTGAGGTTCATACTTATAGTGCCATTCTTTTAAGTTGTGTATGTCAATCTTTATTGAAAACCGTCTCCTGGCTGGGATACTTTACTGCATTTAGTGGTAACATTCCAGTTTTGAATCACTGGTGAGTGTAGATTACATCCTTATTGTCATTATTCACCGGTCTACAAAGATTCTGAATGATAGGTTCTCTTATGGT
The DNA here is from genome assembly GCA_963585895.1 of Sepioteuthis lessoniana. Classification (NCBI taxonomy): domain Eukaryota; kingdom Metazoa; phylum Mollusca; class Cephalopoda; order Myopsida; family Loliginidae; genus Sepioteuthis; species Sepioteuthis lessoniana. The sequence goes on from OY757934.1 coordinate 81,249,181, forward strand.
CCCATCTGTGGTTAGTTTAGTTTGGTTTCATTGCTTGATGTCATATCAGTATTCGTGGTTTATTTAATCCAAACTCCATCTTTGAAGATAGACAGTCGTGGTACAACCCAGAGTTGGAGGCGGTAAGGAGGTCCATACCTTTCCTAAGGGTATTAGTCCGAAAGTAAATGCAACAGCGGGATTAGAGCTCGAACTCGCCTCCTACGATGTCACAGTCAAGCACGTTAGCCACTAAATCACCGGGACGCCTCCACCATCGAGAGATTCAATAGATGTTTCAAAGTTTATAAAGTAAATCTACATTTAGAAGTGAATCAAATTTTGGAATTAAATAAACCATAAATAGTTTAATAAAAACGAAACCAAAGCAAACGTTTCTTGAAAAGCAATTTCTGAAAACATGACTGTTGACCGGAGTTTGATGATCAGATCTTTATGCCAGCAGAGATTATGCGCAATTATTTTAGCCACCAAGCATCGGGAATCTGTATTTATGTGTTTTCCAAGTCGGTGTTATCGCATAGAGTCAAATTGTCTTTCGATTGAGTAACATAACTGTAATTTATCACCTCCAGACTAAAACATCCAACAATGAGGATCTTCCTTCTCCATACAAATGGCTTTTTTCATCGCTTTCCGTCTGTTGCCAGACCATAAATTTCTCTGTCTGTCTGTGAAGATATTGTTTAATGCGCTAACTTTGGCACATGGCCGTATCCAAGGAATTTTCAGTGAAAAACTTCTTCACTATGAAGGGTTTTTAAGATGTGCTTCTCTATAAAACTTCAATGCTTTTATTAGTCTTTTCTAACTTCCTTCTTCCTCAATTATTAACCCTTTCAGGTGATAAGTCTTCAATAATATTTGCAATTATTTTATATAGTTAATCATGGGCAAACAAATTAGATCAAATTTTTTAAAAATGGAGTTATCTCCAAATTATTTATGTATTACTCGAGTCAAAGAGTTATGCTATAAAAATATTGAAGAATATGGGGAAAAAATTTTAAAAAAAGACAATTAACTTCTCATTCTTCGGTTTCGAGAGTTAGAAACAGGAATATTATGCAAAGACAACGATACTTTTTTTTTAATTTTGCAATTTACATATTGTTCTTCTTTGTCTATCGTAATCGATTAGGATCGTCTGATCAACTTTAATTGAGGAAGGCAACCGTGAGTGCGAAGATGGCTAATGAGACCAATCTGTGCACGGAATTGTCTTAGGCAGTGAGAACATGGAATGGTGGTGGCAGCAGCTGATGTGGCAGTGCCTTTACTACGTTTCCTGTGCAGCTCTGTTGCTGCGTTTCTTCTGGTTTCACAGACATTTGCTCCACGTTTGACAACTTCACACCACTTCTCTATCCTGTGCCAGGTATTCCGGCCCAACGAAGCTGCGATTGCATCATGATGATGTAGATGCCGGGAAGAGAAGACGGAGTAAAAACTTCGGGTATCGGTGATGTTTTTGTCATGTGATGCCAAGAATCTTCCTCAGACAGGTCATGTGAAAGTGGTTTTGATAAGTTGATCACGTTTCACAGCCATAAAGGAGGGCGGTAAGAATGATTGATTTTGGCTGCCTCCGAGATGCGCGTCTCCGATTCCACACATTCCTGTTGAGTCATCTATAACGATAGACTTTGGATGCTGCCGAGGTATGTTAACTTTTCTACCACCTTCAGTCGTTGTCCCTTGATGGTGATGTTGGGCTTGACATATGGTGTTCCAGGTGCTCGCTGGTGCTTCACTTCTGTCTTTTTTTTTGGCTGATGGTTTGGCCAAAATTATCACAGGACATTGAAAACTTGTAAACACTGTTTTTGCTTGTTGGGTTTGGTAGTAGCGTTAAGTGCACAGTCGTCAGTGAACAGAAACTCATTGACGATATCAGTTCTCACCTTGGTCTTTGCTTGAAGCCTTCTGAGGTTGAAGACAGAGCCATCAGAGCTGTATCGAATGTCGATTCCATTATCCGAGCCACTAAATGCATCAAAGAGCATCACAGAAAACATAATCCTGAAAAGAGTAGGGGCCAGGACACATCCCTGTTAAACACCATTTGTGATGGGAAAGGCTACGGAGCTTTCTCCGTTGTTTTGCCCCCTTGCATTCATGCCGTCATGAAATTGTCTAAGGATGGTGATGGATTTTTCGGGACAACCGTATTTTGCTATGATTTTCCAAAGGCCATCTCTGCTGACCATGTCAAATGCCTTGGTCAGATCAACATAAGTCGATTAGTGGTCAGTGTTCTGTTCCTGGCACTTTTCTTGCAGCTGTCTTGCAGCAAGCACCATGTCTTGCCCGAAATTGAAAGCAAGGAGATTCTGCAGTGATTATCGCATGCCTGGAGGTTCCCTTTTCCGTTTGTAAATATGGATGATGGAGGCGTCCTTGAAATTGTTCTTTCATCCATATCAGCAGAATTATGGGCAAAAGTTTACCCGTCAGCGTTGATCCACCCTCCTTATATATTTTCGCTGGAATTGAGTTAGATCCAAGTGCTTTGCCGCTGGAGAGTTGACGGATAGCTATCTGAACATACTGCAGGGTTGGAGTGACATCGAGTGACTCGCTCACTGGGACTTGCAGCAGTCGTTCAATGGCCTTGTTGATAGAAGATGGATTGTTTAGTACACCATCGAAATGCTCAGCCCACCTCTCCAGGGTCTTGTTTTCTCTAATATGAGCTTGGTTCCATCTGCACTCAGAAGTGGAGATGAACCGGTACTGGTGAAACCATAGACCTCCTTTAGACTATTGTAAAAGTTTTTCATGGCATTCTTGTCTGCGTAACCTTGGATTTCATTAGCTCTATCGCTCATCCAGGAATCTTGAATTTTGCTCAGCTTGAGCTGAACCGTGTTGTGGATGCTCCTTAGAGCGTATTTCTTGGAAGTGACTGAGGATCATGGAGGTTCGCCAGCTGGGCAGCGCGCTTTTTCCCTATGAAGTTCATGATCTCGGTATGGTTCTCATGAAACCAGTCTCTGCGTCTTCTGGTAGAGGGTCCTAAACACTCCATAGCTGTGCTATATACAGTATCCCGGCAATGATTTACTCTGCTTCCACATCGTGCTCGTCCAAAAGGATGTTATCAAGCTGCTCATCTAAGCCCTCAACAAACGATTGTTTGGTTAGAACGTCTTTTAGCTTCGTGATGTTCTGTCGCTTTGGTGGGTTTTTTTCCCTGTTGTATTGTTTTAGATTGGAGTTTGATTCTTAGTTTATAAATCATTGGGCGATGATCTGTCCAGCATTCTGCATTACACACGGCCTTAGTGACCCTCACATCCCGTCTATTTCTCCGTTTCACAATTACATAGTCGATATGATGCCGATGCTTAGAGCGGAAGTGCATCCAGGATATCTAGTTGTGAGTTGGGAGGCGGAATACGGTGATGGTGATTAAAAGTTAATGTTTGGCGCAGGTCTGAAGAAACAGTAGGCCGTTTCCGGTCCCGTATTTACCCAGTACTCCTTCCCAGGAGATGCTGTCTTCTCCAACTCTGGCAGTAAAGTCACCAAAAGTGATGAGCTTGTCTGAAGCGGGTACAAAGTCTTCATTAAACTTGTCTTTTGTCTCATCCGTGTTGGTTATGGTGAGTGCATATCGCTGATGATGGTAGCAAACTTTTGCCAGTGATGAAGTGAAAGTCTCATAGTCATGTGGCTGTCATTCACCCTTTTCGTGGGGCAGGCTAATTTGCCTTCGAGTGAAGTCTTAATGGCATAACCCACTCTGGCTTCGCGTTTATCATCGGGTGTACATCAGCCCCAGAAAAAAGAATGGCCTGAGCTCTTCTCATTTAGCTCTACCTGGCCTGCCAGGCTGGTCTCACTGTTGGCGGCAATGTCGATTTTGTACCTGGCAAGTTCAGAAGCGATAAGAGTGGTACAGCTATGAGGTCTATCTGTGTCATCCCGGTCAGTAAGCGTACGGAAATTCTGCGCGGCGATATTCAGAGTTTTTTTGTGGGTTTTTATTTCCTTTCTTGTTTCAATGGCATTGGAAGAGGTTCTCTCCAACTGCTGTAAGACGCCCAGGGAGTAGGCAATGTTTGAGGCACCTTTCTTAGCCCATTCCCCATGCAGTGGCGGTGGGGGTGAGCAGTGCTGCTCAGACAGCTGTCGAACATTACTTCTGATCCAGTCAGTAAGGAGTGACCATATAGTCTGAGGCGCTTGTGTGCAGGTCTGCGGCTACAACTTCCAGTGCACCCACACCTGTCGTTCGCCTGGCGCTAACGGACCTGAGATAATAAAATGGGATAAAGGTTGATTGATGAGTTGTGTTTGACTTTGTTAAAAGTAAACTAGGTTTGCACAGAGCAAGCCTCACTCTCTTGTCCCGTTGTGGGGCTTTTACCTCTCGCCAAAGATGCTGTCAGTATGTTCTACAGCAGCCCCTTAAAACTCCTTTGTGATGAAACCAACATAAACAGGCGAGATATCATCTTCTTTCGGTGTTATCCTGTTCTGACTGCTAGTATTTGAGCACTTTATTGATCTACGAAAAAAAACTTAAAACAAGGTGTTTGTTGTCTTTATCCTAAGTTTGGTTGGGAGCAAATCATTTTCCCGAGGGAAGAGATTAGAGTAGACTGGAATTTTGCCTATGAAAAGTACCGATTTTCGAAAGAGAATGTCAGCCTACCACTTTCAAGTGTTCGTTACAATAAGTATAAATTTACTGAATGTCCTCCACGTCCTGCCTGATACAATTCAGATAAATATATTAGATTTGATCAGTGAACACAGATTTAATTTCGTATGGAATAATTGTTAGTAGCCTCGAAGCTAATCTTTTTTCTTTATGGTATGCATCTCAGAGATAGATAGATAGATAGATAGTGATAAGACTAATAGGAATATTATCTTTATGTTGTTTATTTGATTTTGTTCTCAACGCGTTTCTATCTCTGGTCATTGTCAGGAGAAAACATTTTGCGAAAAAAAGTTTTTGAGAAAGTTTTTAAAGATTCAAAAACATTATTTAAAAGAGTCGAAAAGTCACGACTCTGAATTTCTAGTATCTTATCTTCAGACGTGTCGATACAAGCTTCATTGAAGACAGGGACCGTGAAACACAGAGTCTTGAATTTTTACCCTGTTTTATTTTATCTTATTTTATAGTTGAACTGTAGCAATGTTGATCTGCCTTGTACACACAACACTGTATTTTACTGATTTAGAATGTTTTTCGGTGTAATTTTAATTATACATAAAAATATACATACATATGAAATTATCTTATAAAATTTTTAATTGATTAAATTTTAATATATATATATATATATATATATATATATACCATTATTTTATTTCATATTTCTAAGTTTAAACGATTTCAGCTCAGTAAACCTGCAACTCTCTCGTTTGCCTTAAACCACGTCCTCATTTTTCTGTTCAAAGATAAAAGCCCACTTCCTTGTTAAGAGCTTCTTGTTTCCAGAATTAATCTCTGCTTACGAAACTGTGGGCCTCCATCTTAATTTATGATTGCGTCAAATGCCGCCTTTTTATCTGTCTGTCTCTTTGTCGGTCAGTTCACCTGTTTGATCAGAAGGAAGCGTGCTCAACGTCTCAGCCTAACAGTATAGTCAATAAGCCAAAGGTTATGGCATTTATTATTACACAAGATCACTTCATTTGTCTCCTTGGAGAATCGGTCATTTTTCGCGCCATAATGATCTTTTGACCCCTAGTATTTCCTCAGCCTAACTGACTCCTGGCAAACAGAGATCCCCTATCTGCATCTTCTACCTTGTACATTTATCTTTTGCAAAATTCAAGATATGTCATATAAGTTTAACGCTGAAAACGTTTTCGTGAAATCTTTTGAGTACTCTGTGCACAAAAAATACTGAGTAATATCGCAATATTTTTCAAGCATAAAATAACAATAACAATAACAATATTACACCGAAAGTGTATAAAACTATATAAGACTTGGTGTGCAAGGTAATACACTAGGAATTGCGCAAGAAAGTTAAATTTGATCATAGGAACAAATGGTATATACACAACTGAGAATCTGTTCTGGAAAATGAGACGCACAAACTCTTCTGGGATTTTGAGATACAAACGGATCACCTAATCTCAGCCAGACGACCAGACCTTATGACAATCAACAACAAAAAAAGAGAACTTGCAGGATTGTGGCCTTCACGGGCCCGGCTGACCGCAGAGTAAAATTGAAAGAAAAGGAAAAGAAGGACAAGTACCTCGACTTTGCTCTGGAATTAAAAAAAAACTGTGAAGCATGAAATTGGTGCTAAGTTGTAAATGTAAGTACGTTTAAATGTAAGTACACAGTTTATTTGTCAAAAACATTTCCATTTCAAGTAATTCAGTTTAGTCTAACAGTTCTAAGTCAAGCAATTCAGTTTAGCCAAAGTATCCAGTTCTATTTAACCCAAAGATAGGGCCCTATCAGGCGCTACCATTCCGGGCCTGAGTAATCCTGGGAGCAATGCAATGAAGGGGTACTCCGCATTCGCCAAAGCTCTAGCATCACAAGAGCTTCACCATCAGATCGTTTAGTGTCATATCCAGGACTCTCATTGGGTGTAGGAGGGTCTTACCCCTCTGCAGAGGTGCAGTTGGTGTATTCCACAGCCCCAACTGACTGGCTAATACAGAGGTAATGTCAAAACAGTTTTATTTCAAAAAATTCCGTTTAGCATAAGTACACAGTTTAGATGTCAAAACAGATCTATTTTGAGCAATTCAGTTTAGCATAAGTACGCAGTTTTAATGTCACAGTGTATGCGTGCGAAATTTAATTTTAGTCACATAAGTGTTGTAATTCTATTTTTGATCATAAAGTTTCAATATTGATGTGTTTGATAATAAATAATAACCTAATAATATAAGACTTGAATGCTCCGAGTCATAAAGAAAAATCTAACGAGTAACACCCGGATAGTATCAGGCGGCATTGGCATCTCACATTTCGTAACATTCAGGACTCTACAAAAGCTGCCAAATTGTGCCTCACGTTACGAAAATATTTCAAAATCTTTGAGACACTCTAATATTAAAACAAATCACCAATATCTTTTTGTTGTTGCTGTTTATTTCTTTTTCTTCTTTCTCTCTAAAAATTGAAGCTGTTTTGTTTTCTCTTAATCTCAGCTTCCTTCAAAACAATATGTTTCCTTTGCTCTTTCTTCCCAGAAACTTGAATTGTTTCTTTTTTTCTTTTTTTTTCTTTCTTTCTTTTTTTGTTGTTCGTCTATTAACCGGGTTTTCCCCTTAAAGTTTTATCTATTTATAACTCTTTTGCTTATCTGTCTGCTTTTCCGCCATATTTGCTTTTTCTCTGTTTCTGTTTCTGACAATTATTTTTTATCTTTTTTATTTATGTCTTACTTCCTTTTTTTTTTTTTTTTTTGTTATTTGGTCTGGCTACCATTTAAATTCATTCATTCTCTAATTAGGAAATGTTATCGTCTGTCCAGGATTCTACCAGGAACAATTCTTCTTTTAAACAATTCTAAAGTTTATTTTCCATTATTGCTTCTTTACTATTTTTTATCTTTTTACTTCCCGATTTTCTTTCCTTCTTTTGTTCTTTCAATTTTTATTTCTTCATCTTGCCTTTCTTTCTATCCTTGAAAGAAAGAAAGAAAGAAAGAAAGAAAGAAAGAAAGAAATATGGTCATGAAGAAAATAACAGAAAGAAAATTCAAAAGACAGAAAAGAAGAAAAATATTTTATTCTTTGTCATCATTCTTCTTTTACTACTGTTTCTTTTTTCTTTTTTTGTTTCTTTTTTTTTCTTTCTTGCTTGCTTTTTTTTTTTTTCGTTTTTTTTCTTCTGGATTTCTTTCTTTTTTTATTTCTCTTTAAACTTCATTTCTATCATTTCCTCGCTGGTTCAATTCTGTTATCATTTCTTGCTTTTAATTAAATTCTTCTTCTTTCTTTCTTTCCTTCTTCCTTTCTTTCAAAATGTTCTTTCTTTTACCATCTTGTCTACTTTTTATTTTTTCCTCCATTCAACTCAAATTTTATTTTTTCAAACTCTAATCTTTCTTTCTTTCTTTCTTTCTTTCTTTCTTTCTTTTTCTTAGTTTGTCTGTCTCATTTCTTCTTCATTTTTATTTCTTTTTTATCTTCTTCAACATTTTTCCTCGTTTTTTTTTTTTACTTCTTTCTAGTTTTTCATTTTTGTTCATTTCTACAAAAGTATCTTGCTCGTTTTTTTTATTACTTTATTTTTTCCTCCAATTCTTTTTTGTTAATGCCTTCTCTTTCTCATTCTTCTTTTTCAACCAGTATTTTTCTTTTTTTTCTTCTTAAACATTCTTACTTTTTGTCTCTTTTTTATCTCTCTTTTCTTTTGTCCTCTCCTTTCTTTTCTTGAAATTTGTTTTCTTTTCTTTTATTTTATTTTTCCTTTATTTTTTTCTCATTTTTCCTTTTCCCTTTTTTTCTATTTTAATTGTTTTCTTTCTTTCTTTCCTTACGCTTTTTTTTTTGTTTTTTTCTTCCAAGATTTTTTCTTTCTTTTTCTCTCTTCTCACTCTTTCTTCTCCTGATGTTCTGCCATTCTTCCTTTCCTTTATCATTTCTTTTACCGAAATTTTCTGTAATTTTTTTCTATTTCTTTCACTCATTTATTCTAATTTACACACACACACACACACACACACACACACACACTCTCTCTCTCTCTCTCTCTCTCTCTCTCTCTCTCTCTCTCTCTCTCTCTCTCTCCTTTCTTTTTCTTTCGTCTTTGCTATTTTCATTTCTTACTTTCTTCTTTATTTTCTTTCTCCCTTATTTTTCTTTCTTTTTATTTTTTTTATTCAGTTAGTTTCTTTCTCCTTGACACACTTTAAATTTTCTTTTCCCTTTCTTCCTTTGTTTCTTTGAACTCTCTTTTGATTTGATTTTCTCTTCCTTTCTTTTCTCTTTCCTTGCTTTTCTTATCGTTACTTCTTCCTACTTACACTATTAATACCATCCCAAACAATTAAAACACTTGTTCTTTTCTTTTACTTCTTGAAATATCCACTTAGAAGTCATTTCCCTGCTTCTTCCATTTTCTTTTCTATAAAAGTCCGTCAGCCATCTTTCTTCTAGGTGGATCGTCTGCTTCAATCGCTATCACTTTTTTTTCTCTTATTCTATCCTCTTTTTCCATCTTTGAATTGTTTTTCGCTTTTTATTTTTGTTCGGTCTTTGGACACTTCCTTATCTTGCCGCTACTTCGTCTGACAGACCGATGAAAATCAGAATTACCCCTGTCTTATTGCACCCAGACATGTTAATCTAGAAAAATGAGCATTGTTACTTTCGCTGTATGCCTCAGTGGTGTAACAGAGAACCATCAATCAGCATATCTAAAGGTTCTATCTCTGAAAATCAAATTATGTATATACCTAACCCATCCTCCACGGCCAGGATATGAAACTAGGTCAATTTTAAAGCAGTTTGAATTCTCCTTAGCTAGTTGCTCTTACCAAGGCTAAAGAGCTAATTCTAACCTGCTATTTACCCATAGTTAGAGGGAGAAGAGATTGATTCATACCTTTCCCAAGCGCAAATGGAAATGCAAACAGCTTCTTCTCGGATTTGAACTCGGCTCAGTGACGCCATTTCCTACATCGAAAACTACGACGCTATCCACAACTCTTCTCAGATTCTCAAAATACACTCTAAATATATTGACTCATGAATTGTAATAAATTACCTGTCAGCAGGGCTAAGAATACCCGGATTGTATTCCATACAGAAGAGTAAGACGTCCATGATATGATACTCATTTGCATTTGAAGTTGAGACTCTTTTATGAAGCTCTGGGGAATTTGGAGTACCCTTTTATTTACTCCCAAGTCCACTCAGACACAAAGCAGTAATACATGTTTGGTAGAGTCAAATAGGTGTTTTCAAATTATATGTATTTAATTGGAATGCTTGTAATCATATAATGATGTGCAAAATATATCTTAATAAACTATATGGTTATGGTTTAATGCCATATCAACTTTCTATGGGTTATCTAATGCTTGAAGAAAAACAGTAGTGATACAATTGAACCCACTGCTGAGGGAATAAAGAAGCTCATACCTTTCCCACATGTATTAGTCCGAAAGTGGACGTAATTGGGCGGCTGGAGTTCGAACCCGCTTATATGGAGGCCGTAGGGTAATACATAAGGCATTATGCCACGGGTACTCACCCGAAAAAGTTAAATAGAACTGTTAATATATACGTACAATATACGTAATTCCCTAAACTCTGGCATGAAATACCCCCAGACGGGTTAACACGTCATTAGAATCAGTCAATCAATCTGGTTAATCAACAGTTATCAACAAAAGGTCATCAATAGCTTTGTAATTATGAAAAGATCTTCATAAAAAAAGAGTATTTACTCACTAGCATAACTCATGTAATTCCTGTAAGGTGTATTCTTAAAAGCACTTATGCCACAAGCTTGGACTGTCCAATCAGGGTCACGACAATGTGTGTTCTGAGCTGTTGGCGCTGTATCCGAGCAAAGATCACCCAGCTCGAGCGAGGGTTCGTTCTCCATGCACGGATCATCGCATTTGACTTCTGATAGGCCGTGATGGACATGCCAAAGACCGAGGTTGTGTCCAAATTCGTGTATCAGTCCGTCCATTTTGCCCGGCTGTCCGAAGCTGTTTGTGTCGACAACAGTGCCACCTGGAAAGACAATAGAAAACGGCGAATGATTCTAAGATAATGACTTGAAGACGGAAAACAATTTAGGCACACATTTCACCTTGCACATTCATTGAAAACAGTTGGTATTAGATGCAAATTAAAGATGCCAATGAATCAAGACAAAAAGACAGAATATTTAGGAAAAGAAGATAGATAGATAGATAGATAGATATAAATAGTGATAAGAACAGACATAAATAGATAGATACGAATGAACCTACATATATATTTACCCGAATTATACACCAAGGCCATGATGTGACACAAGGTCAATATTTCAGCGGAGTACGACTTACTTTTTCATATATATATATATATATATATATATATATATATATATATATATATATATATATATATATATCAGTCTGTTTCTTTCTTTCAATCCAAGTCCTTCAGTTGGACAGAAATTATATTGAAACAACTCAATATTCATGAATCTCAAGCAGAAAAAAACTGTGGTTTTTATGATGCAACACACACCCACACGCGCACACACACACACACGCACATATGCGGGGACGCTTGAGGCGGAATATTTATCGTCGTTGGAAATTGACTCAGCAACCCAAGTTTGCCCTTCACATAGCACAATAATCTTTGGGAACTGGCATTTAAAATTGTCATAGACTCTTAAAAATTCAGTATGATATTGCAATACATCTTATGAGACACCTGACCAATTTTATGATTTCGGGTTCAAATGAACCGCTACAGCAGCAAATGGAATACACCCTACTAAAGCCCGATTGTCACAGCTGGTGAATTTCAAAAATGCAATCTGGACGTGAGGACACTTTAGAAGAACAATATGCAATAAAATTCTGTTTTAAACTTGGAAAAAATGTCACAGAAACATATGGAATGCTTCAGACTGTTTTGGACCATCTTGCATGAATCGAGCGTCAGTTTTTGAGTGGCCTAAGAGATTCAAGGAAGGCAGGGAGTTTGTGAGGGATAATGAGAGGTGTGGGAGGAGTAAGGAAGTCAATACACCAGAGTTGATGGGCCAAACGGTTAAGGTTAGTGTTAGGATTACTATGTTGAGGTTTTAAGGGAATTCAGGAAGAGATTCCTAGGGAAGAGGCCAGCACTCTTCAAATTGGGTCTGTGGCATTTCCACCAGGACAATACTCCAGTCCACAACTCCATCGTTATCACTGACTATTTGACCAAGATGGGCATCAAGACAGTTTCTCACCCTCCCTATAGTCCAGACCTTGCTCCCTGTGACTTTTGATTATTCTCTAAGCTCGGAGGCTGTCGTTATGAGACAATTGGGGAGATGAAAGAGACTGAGACGAAGATCATTGACACGCTCACACAAGAGGACTTCCACGGGGCCTTCGAGAAGTTGTTGGAACGGTAGAACAAGTACATTGCAGCCGGAGGAGATTACTTCGAAGAGGACTAGAGTTTCATGTGTGTACAATCAGTAAAAGTGCCCATACGAAAAAGTCTGGAAACTTATTTAATGATCTTGTAATCTTGCTGATATTGTCTTCCTACGAAAGGCATTCACAATAATGCTTTAACCGAAAGAAAATTATGTTTTTTTTCTATATTTTCTATATTCAAGGCTCAGAAAGGGTCGATATATAAGTTTGGCTTTTTGGTTTGGATTGCATTGGTCAGATTTTACTAGTAACCCATTGTTAATCTTTTACCTGAAAGCACTTTTTGCCTAATACATATTCACTATAACATTATTACATATTCGTATCATAAATTGCGTAACACACATTACATATAACATTTACTTATTATTATTTACCTATCACCTGGTACCTTTTGATTTTAACCCGGTATCTGTTACTTTTTACCTGGTATCATCCAATTCCTTTAATACAACGTCTTTTACTTTTTTTTTATTAATCCATTCACTGTAGATTACTGAACCGTTGAAAGAAAAAAATGACAAAATTCACTCTGACGAACCTGACCGCTATGTATATCGATGGTTTTTTTTGTTAATGGCCAAAGAATGACTAAATCGACTGAGAGCAATTTGTCAGTCACTTGAACCACTCATAATTTATTTTTTAAGAAGAGAAGCTGTGTGTGTGTGTGTGTGTGTGTGTGTGTGTGTGTGTGTGTGTGTGTGTGTGTGTGTGTTAAAGAAAAAATAGACACAAACGTTGATAAATGAGTTTTATCAATGTTTTATTAAGCCCGGCCGGTTTCTCTCTCCATCCACCATCAGATAGAATTTATTTTAAGAATACATTTCAAGATTTTTCTTTATGGTTAAACTATCAGCCATACAAACGCAAAGTGAACGTTTATGAAAATCAAACGTTTTTTTCCGATTTGTTCATTGGACAATGAGAAGCTTCGTTATTTGCCAATCATTTTTTAATCTATCGAAGATGTTGATCAGTACAAAAATCAGTCTATCAAAAAGTATATAAAAATATTTATCTACCATTTGATTAAAGTATCAGCGTTTATTGATGTTTGAAATTTAGTGTTTGGGGTTTTTGTCAGTTGCTGAGAAATCCAATGGGTCTTTAATTTCCGCAACATTTTTACAAATGAAACTCGTCTTTCAATGAGATGTCACCGAAATTTTGTTGCATTGAGTTTCTTATTCACTGCGGGGTCATAAATTTTAAATAGCATGAATATAGGCAGACTTTTTCTTGGAAGTTTACCTTAATCCACTGGTTAGAATGCGTAGAATTCACCGATTAGGATCATAGACTCTTGGAAATTCATTATCTTATTGCTATACATCTAATGAGATGACTGACCAATTTTTAGGATTTTTGGTTCAAATGAACCGCTACAGCAGCAAATGGAATACACCCTACTAAAGCCTGATTGTCACAGCTGGTGAATTTCAAAAATGCAATCTGGACGTGAGGACACTTTAAAAGAACGATATGCACAAAAATTCTGTTTTAAACTAGGAAAAAATGCCACAGAAACGTGTGGAATGCTTCAAACTGATTTTCGACTCTCTTGCATGAATCAAGCATCAGTTTTTGAGTGGCAAAAGAGATTCAAGGAAGACAGGGAGTCTGTGAGGGATGACGAGAGGTGTGGGAGGAGTAAGGAAGTCAATAGACCATAGTTGATAGGCCAAATGGTTGAGGTTTTAAGGGAATTCAGGAAGAGATTTCGTCGGAAGAGGCCAGAACTCTTCAAATCGGGTCAGTGGCATTTCCACCAGGACAATGTACTAGTCCACAACTCCACCCTTGTCACCAACTATTTGACCAAGATGGGCATCAACACAGTGCCTCAGCCTCCCTTTAGTCCAGACCTTGCTTTCTGTGACTTTTGGTTATTCCCTAAGCTCAAAGGTTGTCGTTATGAGACAATTGAGGAGATGAAAGAAGCTGTGACGAAGGTCATTGACACGCTTACACAAGAGGACTTCCACGGGGCCTTCCAGAAGTTGTTAGAACGGTACAACAAGTGCATTGTAGACGGAGGAGATTACTTCAAAGGGGACTAGAGTTTCATGTGTGTACTATCAGTAAAAGTGCCCATACGAAAAAGTCTGGAAACTTATTTAATGATCTCGTATATATGGAGGAAACAGACAGGGACAGAGACAGAGATATGGAAAAAGAGAAAGAGAAAGAGTAATTTCTTAGATTATTATAGCACTAGGCCAAATATACGGTACACTCGGTGGTAATCAATCTCACTCATCATTGCCTGATAGCCTTGTGCTTACAAATTATTCCATCACATCAGGCGCCCCATGTCTATTTCAACTTGTATTTTAAGTTATTTTTCTCTGAGTAATATCGAATATTCCTTCTAGTACGCACAAACACTCATACATATATCTCCATCGATATCTCTATCACAATATCTCTCTCTATCTATCCTTCTCTCTCGCTCTCAGTTTTTTTCTCCCTCTCTCTCTCTCTCTCTATATATATATATATACCTGCCCTTTCGAACGAGTAGAATGCGACACAAGGTCAATTTTCAAGTTGAGTTTAACAGGTTTGAATTCAGAATTTTTCTTCTCATAGACCGGTTGCCATACCAAGGCTGAATAACCCAGTCTGCTCTACTAATCACTCATAGCTGAAAGGAGAATAATTGGATTCATACCTTTTGCAACGGTTTAAGTGCTTTTTGAAAGGCAGATAGTCTCCTCCAGGATTTGAACTCGAGATGTCATGTCCATTTCCTACGACCGTAATCATTACATCACAAACGCCTCTCTCTCTCTCTCTCTCTAAATATCTATATATATATATGTGTGTGTGTGCGCGCGCACGCGCGTGCATCTGGAATTAGTTTATTACAAGTAGTAATTTTACGCCGTAAATATCAGTGTCTGCAAATCTCCAACTAAAAATATGATACGAAACTGATAGAGTAAAAGTCTATTTCGCAAGTAGTCATCGAACATTTCGCGCTGTTAAATGCCATAAACCATTATATTTAGGTAATTTTCTTTGTTACATCATTATTTCTTACCAAATATAACTACCAGTGAGACCATCACTTTCTCCGTCTACAGTCCGACTAATTCGGTTCCAGTTCGATGAGATCTTTGCCTCACCATTCTTACAGACGATCTACAATCACTTGTTGAATGAATGTTCTCGCCATATTTTTGACATTGTGGCTGCACAACTGACGCCAGAATTCTGAGGCACCTAGTTAGAAATGAGCTCGTTATTAATAATCGGCTAGATTCTCAAAAACTAGGGGAAATATTTTTGGTACTTTTTTGCGACGTGTATATCACGGGACCGAAGTGGTTTAAGCTCTGGTAGGCAACCACTTGGATTTGAAGTGTCCGGAGAGATGGTGCGCTGATACGTTGTGCTTTGCTTCACTCCGTGATAGAATCACAGATAGACAACTTGCAACAGAGACTAATTTGATAATATATGCTTGGTGAGTTCGAACTGTGCTTTAACTGCGTGGAAACAACCCAAAAGATTTGATAAGCGAATGATGAAGGCACAATTCATTATAAGCAGATTATTCAAGTAATTCATTCCGGTTGTAGTCACAAGTTAGTCCACAACTTTTGATTAAGCAGCTGGAAATCCGGCGAGTAGTACTCGGAGAGTATCAGGCGAGGTCAGTATCTTACAGTCCAGTAATGGTCGTCACTTTCATACCCTCGATAAAATCATCTAGAGATGCCAAACTGTGCTTCACGTTACTAAGATATTGCAAAACTTTAAACTCATCCTAGATTTTGGAAAATTAGTTTGGCTCATAATTATAAGTGAGCTCATTTCTATCAAGGTGCCTTGTAATTCTAGCCTTGTGCCAAACTTATATAAATTTAGTAAATGACAACCTCTTCGAGCTTTTAATTAAATAAATTTATATGAGACAGGAGACATCCAAAAACCTCGATGCTTTTATAGTTTAAACTTTACCATGTTTAAACAGGTTGACTGGGTGGTTAGTTTTTTACAGCATATCAACCCTTGTGAGTTATCTAATGCAAAATCTAGTTAATAAATATACATATATATATATATATAATTAGTTAACGAATAGTTTGGAGTTAATTGAACTTTTAAAGAAGTTGTTAGGACTCACTTGTTTGCCGACATTTAAATGGTTACAAATATTCAATAATAATTCGATCAAATTTTAATCATTTGTTTATACTCCTTTAAATGATTTCCCGTGGTGATATTTAACATTTGGAATTTTATTTTACAAGTACTCCTATGAAATAGGAATAATCTTACAGAAATTTGAAATAAAAATAAAAGCAAAACTGGTCTTCGATACGTTAGAGAAAAAACAACCTCTGGGTCTGGTAAAGTCCCAATATACTACCCATGAAGAAATGAGAAATCTAAACATAACTCAACGTGGGACCCAGACAAACAGATTGCGTGTCATGATCGGCAGGTATTCGCTTGATAGCCAACGGGAGTGACCTGATCGGCATCCTACGAATGTTAGATTTTTTTTCAGGTTAACAAATGACGAACTAAGTAATCACTCAAATCAGAGTGACCAACACAGAAAATGGACAAGAGAAGACAACAAACTTGCACTTTACTGTTATTTTTAGGGCAACCCAACACATAAAGGGTGTAGAAAAAGAATGCGATTGATTCAAGACAAAAAGTCAAAGATTCGCTAACCAGACTAGGACGATTATAATCAAAGGGTGGTTTTCTGACATTGAAATATAAGAAATGCACCAATAAATAAATAGAGAATCACGTTAACAAGACCCTAATGCAATAGCCAACTGAAAATAAAACCTTTCTAACCGAATTGAAACGCAAAATAATTGTAATCGAAACACCATCCTCCCAAACATCACAGAACAGACACTAACATCAGAAGAAAAATGAATGTAGAGATGATAAAGGGAATTATGACTGTAAAGAAAAAGCCCTCATTACCATCTCTCATGAATAAAAACTGGAAAACCGTCGAGGTAGAAACTAAAAAATAAATAAATCATCAACACATATCGCAACGAACAGCATCACTGAATTAAACGAACTGCAGGAGCGAAATTAATCAGCGATAAAATTGGTGTTCACTTAAAGAAAATGAAAGGAAATTCAAAACCTGGACGGGAAATTAGACTTGAAACGTAAATAAGAAATCTACGTTAAAAGGCAAAAGTGATAAAATAGAGGAAAAACGCGGAAATGTGTTGAGACGAAAAGACGAAAGTAAAACAAGTAAAACAAACAATACAACTCGAAAATATGATGCTGGAGAATGTATTTGACTGCATGAGAAAGTTTACTTAAGGTGAAAATCAAGAGAGGTATATTCCAGGGAGATGCTCTATCATCATTATTATTTATTATGCCACTCAATAAGACACAAAGGAAATGCGCTATTGGGTACAAATTTATTAAATTGCAAAATAAGTTTAACCACCTAATGTACATGGATGGCATCAAAATGCTTTCAAAAAATGGAAAAACTTGGAAAGCCTAATATAGGCAGTGAGGATATACAGTCAAGATATCGGGATGGAATTTAGTATAGAAAACTATGGCATACATATAACGAGAAAGAGAAAGCGACAAATGACGGAAGGAATAGAATTATCGAATCAAGAAAATATCAGAACGCTCGGAGAAAAGGAAACTTACAAGTTCTTGGGAATATTGGAAGCGGGCAACATCAAACAAGTGGAGATAAAGGAATAAGTTTAAAAAGAATATCTAAGCAGAACGAGGAAACTACAGGAAAACAAAGCATATAGCAGAAATCTCATGAAAGGGATAAACGCCTGGGCTGTCTCTCTTTTGAGATATTTAGGACCATTATTGAAATGGACAAGCAAAGAAGTGTTCAACAAATGGAACAGAGAACAAGAAAACAAATGACGATGCATAACGCCTTACATCCCCGAGATGACGTAGACAAACTATAAGTGTCAAGAAGGAGGTGCCCGTGGTGTAATGGTTATCGTCATAGGAAATGAACACGGCGACACGAGTTCAAAACCTGGACGAGACTGATTGCATTTCACATAGCACTAATACCCTTGGGAAAGGTAAGAATCCAATTATTTTCCCTCCAACTATGGGTAAATAGTAGGACAGGCTAGGTTATTCAGCCTTGGTGAGGCAACTAGTCTAGGAAAAAAAATACTCTGAATCTGAACCTGATAAAATCCGCTTAAAAAATTGACCTTGTGTCATATCGTGCCCGAGCGGAGGGGTTGGGTATATATATATATTTATAAGTGTCAAGAAAAGAAGGAGTAAGAGGACTCCACAGCACTGAAGACTATGTCGATATATCGATACGATGACTCGAAGACAACATAAAAAAGCGCAAAGATTAATCACAGCGACAAGTAACATCTAAAGAAACCACAAGGATCAACTGAACAAAAATAACCAGAAAAGAAAAACGGGAAGAAAAATAACTGTATGGACATTTCAAGATACAAACAAGCACAGGATCTCACTTGAGAAAACTTGGACATGGCGAAGAAAGGGAAACCATTAAGAGAGAAAGTAAAACTCTTTTGATACCAGCACAAAACAACATCATAAGGGCCAACTATATTAAAGCAAAAATTAATACGACGCAACTAAATAGCAAACGTAGGTTCTGTGGTTATAGAGACAAAACGATCAATTGGGTAAAGAATGCAGTAAATTAGCGCAGAGAGACTACTAAACTAGACATGAATTGGTCGGGAAGATGATCCGCTGGGAATTGTGCAAAAATTGAAATTTGACCTTACGAACAAGTGGTTCGTGAGCAATGAAGTATTTGTTCTGAAGAATGAAACGCACAAACATCTTTAGGATTCTGAGATGAAAACAGATCACCTAATCTCGGGTAGATAACCAGACCTAGTGATAGTTAATAAAAAAAGAAAACCAGCCGAATAGTGGACTTAACCCAATCGGTAGGCGGCTGATTTAAAAAAACAAAACAAAAAAAAACGAGAAAAGAGAGATAAATACATAGAACTCGCTAGAGAACAAAAAAAAATCTGGAATGTGAAGATGACGATGGTACTACAGGGGCCCGACAATATTTTTCGGACACTTTAGTATTTGACTTTCCGAGTACCATAGAGTGGCGAAATTCCTTCAATAGAATAGCATAAACATATAAAGACAATACCTGTAATAAAAATGGAAGAAAATCGATTAGGTAAGGAAAAATATTTAATTTTCATCTTTTTTTACAAAACACACGCGACATTATTTTTCGGACATCGTTGAAAAACTGTTAATAGTCTGTAATATCACCTTTCTTCTCAATAACTTTTATCAATCTCTCTTCATAATGATCAAACATATGCACAATAACATCTCTACGTGTTTCTATTAGTTGTTTTTTGGCTCCTAGTATTCGTTCCCATAGTTGAGCCCCTTTCGTTATTTCAGGTCCATCATAGACAAGTTGCGCAAGCATTTCCCAAACATTTTCTATTAAATTTAGATCTGGGCTTCTTGCAGGCCATTCCAAAGTAATCATATTCACTTTAGCCATCCATTCTTTCATGAGTTTTGACACATGGATGCTGCAATTGTCTTTCTGTAGAACGAAATTATTGCCCATCTCTCTTCTTATCCTTGGTAGGGCTTTCTCGTCCAGCAACTGTTTGTAGCTTTCGCTATTCTGTCGTCCTTTCAGCCACTCCAACCATATATTTCCATTAGCAAAGATCATACTCCTCCTCCTCCTCCTCCTCCCATCTGTCGTTTGTTCAGTACAACAGGCTCACCCCTTCTCGACCAAGTACACCATCCATCGGGCCACAAACTTGAAACGCTTCTCATCAGTAAATATAACCTTCTTAAAGTCAACATGCTTTGTTAACCACCTTTTAGCACACTCCAGTCTTGCTTCTTTGTGTTTCTTTGTTAGTGTAATTTTTTTCTTAGCCTTTGCATACTTCAAACCAATCCTATGCAGAGTTCTTTGTACTGTTCGGACGTTTACATCCAATTCACATTTCTCCTTCACTTTTCTTGCTGTAACTTTTTCTCCAGATGTCAAAAGCCGTGTTACAGTCCTCTTTATTCTCCTTTCAGTCCTCTTGCCAATTGCTCTTTTCCGACCTCTCTTCTTTTTCCGCTCGGAGTTTATCTTCAGCATGTATTCGACCGTTGATTTCGACAGCTTCAAATCCATGGCGATCCTTCTGATGCTGAGGCCATCTTCCCGCTTCTTCCGTGCCAAACAAACGACTTCTTTTGAATGCATTTTACCTCATTAAACTTAATTGTTTACCAAGAAATGTCCGGACTATTTATGCTGTTAGATTGTCCTATGTTAACATAGTAGTAGGGGTGCCAGTGCCCCAGAACTGTACAAGCAGAAAATTTGCGTACAGCAACATATACATGAACATAGCTCTTAATAAAATGGGATTTTTTGTCATGTCTGAAAAATAGTGTCGCGCAAGTTTTCACAAAAATCACAAAAAACTAAAATTATCAAAACCAAACTAAAAAAAATGATTACACTAGTAGTGGATTTTCACTCCTCAACTACGTACTTACAATCTCAAAAGATTTTGGCACTAGTGACCACCTTGAAGTACTTTTTTCAAAGTGTCCGAAAAATATTGTCGGGCCTCTGTAATTACAACAATCCCCAAAAGACCCGTAAAGGGACTGGAAGATTTAGAAATCAGAGGACAAGAGGAGACCATCCAAACTACAGTATTACTAAGATCTGCCAGGATACTAAGTAGAGTCCTGGAGACTTGGGGAAACTCGCTGTCGGTCAAACTCCAGTGAGAAGCCATCCGCTAACTCTGGTGTGAAAACTCTCAAAGAGTAAAATACTACTACTACTACTACTACTAATAATAATAATAATCCTTTTTAAATCATTGAATTGTTCTAATTAACCAAAAATAGCAGCATAAAAGGAACTAACAATCCGGATTAGAGTCGACCTGAGAGTGATTGGAATGAACGAGTTCTTCATATTCCGTAAAGCTTCCGAACTGAAGCCTCAGATGCAGTTTACTGTCAAAGAGAGCTCACCTCTTTTAAAGGGGTCATACCCTCAGCATGAGATACAGTCAGTGTATTCTAAGTATATTAATGAGATTCCAGTTATGGAGATTTGGGAATCCCTTCATTACCATTAATCCCAGATCAAATCTGACCTGGAGTGCTGGGTCAAATATATCTGTTTAAAAATTATTTGTATTCACCAGGACTGAGTACCAAACTTGTATATATGAATGTACAATGAACACGATTCTCTAAACTCTAAGTGTAAAATAACCATTGACATGTTGATATACAGTTAAAATCAATCAGTCATTCAGCTAAAGAAGCCATAATGAAATTAGCTTAGGTATGTATAAGGAGAAAAATTTGATTTGGTGGACATCAAGTCTGTGAATTTGAATACTTAGAATACTTATATAAACTATTCGAATAGGGCTGTGTAAAAATAACGGTTTATTCAAAAAAAAAAAAAAAGAATCGTACTTACCTAATACATCATATACATGCTTTTCCCACGGAAATGTCGCCAACCCTTTCAAAGACCACGATGCCAGGTAAACATTCAGGTGTGTGCTCCCGTTCACATTCAGGGCTGTCTTGTATTCGTCCATACTTAGGTAAATTCTAAAAAGAAAATGTATGAACGTAAGTAAAAAAAAAAAAATGTCAAATATGTTGCCTCCTCAAAGCCCATCGAATTACTTCCCACATGACCAACCCATGCAATCCTGTTATTGCAATTAAGTCAGACGGGATACATTAATTCTTTTATCTGTGTACACTACATTAAGACAGTATAAAGGTTGCTTTAAAAACATGCTGGCACAATTTTTATTTCGTTGTCCCATCCCATTAAGTTTTTGTTGAAGGAGGGCCACTGAAATAGCCAGTAAAACTCCTCAGACCTCACACCGTGTGATTTCTGACACTGGAAATGTTTTTTTTAAAATTGTATATACAATCAATATGAAAGATTTCTTGGAGAGAATTGTAGATGGCATTTTAACAATATCTAAAGAAATGTTTCTCGGTGATCAGGAGAAGATTCCAAGGTGTTGTCCGGGATGATGAACGGATGGAGAATGTTAGAATATATATTTTATGTGCGTCTCAAAAAAAGGCATTTGTAGAGAATATTGACATTTTTAAAGCACCTGTGTGTGGCGGGGTGCAGCAGTCACAGAAAAAATTCACGCTGGGACGCGTCCGAAGCGACGTAATGCGGGAACGGAGCGGAGTAGAGGACTTGATCGTCGTGTATCAAAATCAGAAGTTCTACCCAGTCGAATAGGTCGTAAGGCTCACAGAGAACAGGTGGATCCATGCAGTTGTTGGGCGTTGAGAGACGAGAAATAACCTCGCAGAAGACCACCGTGGTGATTAGAATCGGAAATTGTCAAAAAATTCGGGCCAACACAGAGAAGAAGGACAATGTCAAGAACAAAAGAGAAATACGTTGTGTGGAACTTAATATTGCTTTTTTCTTTTTTTTAAAGGAATTCCATAAATTTTATCCTCATTATTGAGTTATTCCATTATATTTCCTTCAGCAATGCGTGAAAAAAATTATTTAATTTGAATAATTTAACCTACTTTATTTAAGGAATATTCAATGAAGCAAGGATGATCATCTATTAAATAAAAAAACGTTTTGCGTCTTACGGGGGACATCTCCACTCTAGAAGGAACCCCTCTTAAACTAGTAGACAAATTCACGTACCTAGGAAGCAGCGTCGAATCAACCGAAAAGGACATCGAAACGAGGTTAACGAAAGCATGGACAGCTATCAATAGGCTATCGACTATATGGAAATCAGACCTAACCGATAAAATGAAACGCAGTTTCTTCCAGGCAGCGGTCACATCGATACTGCTATATGGATGCACTACATGGACGCTAACAAAACGGCTGGAGAAGAAACTAGATGGCAATTACACAAGAATGCTGCGTGCAATCCTGAACAAGTCCTGGCAGCAACACCCCACAAGACACCAACTGTACGGCCACCTGCCCCCTATCACGAAAACTATTCAAGTTAGACGAACCAGACATGCAGGACATTGCTGGAGAAGCAGAGATGAACTCATAAGAGATGTACTCTTATGGATCCCCACACATGGCCGCGCAAAAGCAGGACGACCAGCTCGAACGTACATTCAGCAGCTATGTGAGGATACAGGTTGTTGTCCTGAAGACCTACCTAGGGCGATGAACGATAGGGAGGAGTGGCGAGAGAGGGTCAGGGATATCCGTGCTGCCAGCACGATATGATGATGATGATGATGATTTACTGTAAAATAAAAGATAAAACAAAAAAAAAAAAAACAGGTGAACATCCTCTAAGTATTCTAGTTCCATCACTTTTGCCCGGGGAAAATATATCAGTGGCGTGTGCTGAAAGATATATTTGGGTAAGCAAATAACTCTAATATGATGTTGCCAGTGGAATTTAAGATAATCAACAGTAATTAAAGATTGCATTAAATACAATAATTTATCTCAGAAATATAAACTGAATTTTTTGAGTGTTTGCCTTTAAATAATTATTAACCATCGTGTGTAACTTACAAAACAAAAAATTAAAAATTCGAAAATGTTTATACCATTGGGTTTTAAAGGTTTCAATTTTCATTATTGATGATAAAAGTCATCTTTTAATTTGTATGATAACAAGTTAACGAGAAATAATTCTTTTTAATTTAATGCCGGCAAAAACGCCAGAAGACGCACGATGCGTATTGCTTCAATTTCTTCTTCATTAAACAGGAAACAGCCGAATATTTTGCATACTCCCTGACAAAAAGTCAATCCCCAAAATCTTTCTATATTTTCTCGAAAAGTGTCATATTTTATGGTGGAAAGAGATAATTACCAATTGAATTTTGCGGATCAGAGATAGAAATTTCAATAGGAAGAGATTCAGCGAGTCTCCTTCTATGATACATTTGAAATGAACTTAAATATTCTTTGTTTTGTACCGAAGCAATGCATAAACCATTAAACCCCTACTAACCGACAAACCCCACACACATACTTACACGAATATATATATATATATATATATATATAACCAGGATTGACAGATTTGGTTTGTTTAATTTGTTGTTGCTTTTTTGTTTATGTGGCATATCAACCCTTGAGGCTTATTTAATGCCAAAGCCATCCTTGTAGAAGAATAGTAGTGATAAGTGTTGAATAAGCCATGGCAGGTGGGAATAAGGGGGTTCATAGATTTTCCAAGGGTTTTAATCCAAAAGTGAACACCACTGGAATTTTAACTCGGTCAAGACGATGTCCCAGTCGTTCATGTTATCCCCTACACCACAAGGAATCCCCCGCTAATATCTTTTTGGGATTCTCTACTCTTGGTAAGGATAAACTGTCTACGAGAAGAAAATCTCGGTTGATTTGGATAAAGCCAAGGGAAGGGAACCCGAAGGCAGACCGACGCTGTGTACAACCTCGTTCTGGTAAGATCTGCCGCGAGGATAATACCAAGTTGAGACCTTTTAAGTAAGCACAAATTAATTGTATTAAAAATAACTTAATGAAACTATAATAGTTTACAAAAAAATATTATTTAGTTGTTAGAAATCCTAAGTTTGCCGGAAATACTTAAATGTGCACAATTTAATACAAAATTCATATCATGTAAGACAATTTAAAAAAGCATATAACAATGCAAATTATTTGTATTAAGAATGATTATTTGAACTTCAGTTGTTTATAAATAATAATAATAATTATTATTATTATTATTATTATACTCCTTTGGAGTTTTTCACATCAGCGTTAACTGATGGTTTTACACTGGAGTTTGAGGGACAGCAAGTCTCCTCAAGTCTCCAGGACTTGTCTCAGGATTCTGGCCGTTCTTAGCAATGCTGTCGTTTGGATAGTCTCTACTCGTCCGCCAACATCCAAGTCTTCCAGACCTTTTAATAATCCTTTAGTTATTGTGCCTAAGGCACCAATCACAATTGGCACAATCGTTACTTTCATGTTCCACAGCTTTTTCAAATCTCTAGCAAGGTCGAGGTACTTATCTTTCTTTTCACTTTCCTTCAGATTTATTCTGTGGTCCGCTGGGACAGCAAAGTCGACAATTTTACAAATATTCTTTTTTCTTTCGTTGATTATTATGAGGTCTGGTCTTCTGGCCGGGATAATTATTATTATTGACTTGAAACCATATAATTGCCCTCAAAAATGTCTTTAGTATCAAATAACCCAACAATGGTTGACTTGCCGTAAAACCAACCAACCAACCAACTACTACGATTACTTTTTCTTTCTTATTTCTTAAAATATTATTCTTTTTTTTTCTTTCACCTAAGCATTTTTCTTATTTTTCTTGAAAATCCATCCTACCCAGATATTTCCGCGCTTCACCATTTTCAGCTACATCAACTATCGCCACTCCTCGCAATACACACACACACACACACACACACACACACACACATATATATATATATATATATATATATATATATATATATATATATATATATATCAGCCACGTAAAAGTTACACGTTCATGATCCTGACAACATTCAGGGGTACAATGAAGTCAGATGTTAAGATAGCCGATCTAAAATCTTCCTTTTATTCATGTACAGTATACAATGCAAAAACATAACATATTTATTCGAGTTACTTATCTATCCTTTCAGATACAAATACCCTATTACGTACATATCAGCCTTAGAGATGTATATGCTTAATAGAAATAGACAGCCAAATTAATACCACTCTAGTGGTATTCAGGCTTTCATATACAGACTTAGCTATGATTAAGAAAAAACGAAAACCGAGTTATTGAAAATAATAAGTTATTCGTATAACATGTTTCGCTTCGCTCACTATTTTTTTCCCAGCAAAATGTGTTAAAAGGATAAAGCATAGAAACAGACGCTTAACGTTATTTGTTTCGGTGTACTTTGTAATTTTGAATTTTAAAAATTATTTTTTCCTCTTTTTATTTTAATCAAATTTACAATTAAAAAAAAACAATGTAAATTAAAAATGGAATAGATTTAGTTTGGTTCCTTTCTTTAATGGCATATCAACCTTCGTGAGTTATTTAATGCTAATGCCTTGCTAAAGAGCAACAATAATACAATTTTACCCATAAGCTGGGAGATAGATGAGGTTAAAGCAGACAGCAATTCTAATGTTTTTTTTTGTTTTTTTTCCGCCCTGTGAATTGAGGCCGACTGCGGGGCCTGCAGAAAGGTAAAATCTCCCCCACCAAACGAATGTCTTGATCTGATAGTGAGGCTTCACTCCTGGAACTTTGGGGAATTGTCATTACCCCAAGTTCGACGCTGACCTGGAGTGGTTGTAATTGTTAAGATTTGACCAATGGGTCAAATCGAACTGTTCAATCATTTAATAAGGATCATTATGGTTATCATTATCATTATTATTATTTGAAATTATTTTTGAGAAAGAATATTTGAAAAATAGATTTACTAATATTTAAAAGCAATTCTTGAAACAATTTAACTTTGTGAAAACAAATGGAATCTGGATGGTTTATAGATAATGTTACGAACAAACTATTCACTTACACACACACACACACACACACACACACACACACATATATATATATATATATATATATATATATATATAAAGATTTGGCATTAAATAAGGGTTGATATGCAACGAAACTAACCAAACCAAACTGTTTCGTTATCGATGATAGAAGTTAGGGTCACACACACACACACACTGATAGTGATCTAACGTAGTACATATAAATCTAACTCATATCACTTCATTAATTAAGTGATGTAGATAATAATACAATCACGCAATCATTAAATAATCCTACCGGTGATATCACAGAACTAAATATGAAAAGAGAAATAAGATGTGAAAACTAATACGACGTTTCTCTTCATCAAAGACGTGGTAGAAATGCAGAAAAATTTTAGGGAACTATAAAGTTGTCATGGCAACGTATTTACGAACGCCGATCGTTATAAGACTTTAAAAAAGACAGAAAAATGGGCTAAACAGACAGCAAGTTCATATCAACTTCCTTATTTAGTAATATAGGAATAAATTGGTTCATGATTAAATTAACATTAAAGTAAGACTAGTAGTAAGTAGCGTACTGGTTAACGTGCTGGACTCCAACATTGTAGTATGCAAGTTCGAACTCTACTAGTGCCATAACGTTCACATTTGGACTAATGCTCTTGAAAAAAAGTTTGAACGCCTCTATCCCTCCTGCCATGGGTTTAATTGTACCACTACTGTTCTTCTACATAGATGGCTTTGATATTAAATAAACCACGAAGATTTACAATTAAAAAAAACAATCAACCAACCAACTACCTGTGATATCACAGAGTTACATATGGAAAAAGAAATAAGATGTGAAACCCAATATTACGTTTCACACTGTATGAGCTTCATCAAATAAAGTTGATTGTCATGAAACGTAAAAAACAGTGGGAAGAAAGAGTTGCAAACATAACTAACTCATATCAATTCATTTATTAGGTAATATAGGAATAAATTAGAGCACAATTAAACAATCATTTATATGATATCATACATCAAAGTTACCTACATAGTTCATATCATTTTATGATATAATGGCTATCAGGTTATGCTTCCAGTTTTGTAAATGTGAACCTTTTACTGAAAATAGTGCCAAGGTCGCCTGTTGTTGGGGGGAGGGCGACACAGTAAACAAAGGTGTTTATATTTAAAAAGGAAAACTGCCTTCGCAGGTATCTCAATCAGACAAGTTAATCATAGCACCACGTGCCGATCGAGACTTCCGGAGTTAGCAATCCACACACCAGCCACTTTCTTCAGAAGATTAGCAGAAAGGCTTCCCGCCAAAAAAAGCCATTTCGTAAAGCAAAATGGCTGTTACAGTACATCTAGCTGGCCATAGAATGAAGTCTCACGCTTGCTATCCAATCAACATAAAAAAAATTATCAAATACAGTAAATTTTGTCTTTGAGGCAGGCTTGATGTAAGTATTATAGTTGTGAGAAATGGTATCAGCATTCCGAGTTCAAATCTCACCCTGTCGGCGGAACTATATGTATTCCCTGTACCTCCTCTAGAGGATTAAGACGCCCCCCCCAAAAAAAGGTACCCTAGGTATAACACTAAACTGCATCTGGTGGTCAGGCTCCAGTTCTGTAGAGCTTGGGAACGTGGAGTAACTTTAATTGCCATTACTCCCAGGTCCACTCTCATTTGGTTGGTTGTATCTGATAGAGTCAAGTCTATGAGTCAAATAGATTTGTTCAAAAATTATTCCTGTTCGATTGGATCGTGTGCAAAATAAAAAATCTTTTAAAAAATCTACCCCAAAATATGAATATGAACGTACGATAAAAGCGATTTCCTACCATCGAGCTACAAGTTAACTCTAGACGGGTTGACTGACCGTTAAAATCAATCACTCAACTGATTTTAAATCCTAGATGAGGCTGCATAACAATGGTCACGGCTTAAACCCACGCAATGCTTGTTTTTCATTGGCCATAGTTTACACCCACGCAATGCTTGTTCTATATTGGTCACTGTTCACACCCACTCATTTTTTGTTTCCAGTAATCATTTTGCCGATTTTATCAACGGCCGAATGTATCTGTTAACAACGGCCGCCGGGTTCATTGCAGGTCAAGGTGATATATCACAGCTAACAGCTGTCCATGATGATATTGATGCGTCTATTTAGAAAGGAGTGATGGATTCTAATTAGCATTTCATATCTAACAGCTTTCCATGATGATATTGATGCTTCTATTTTGGAAGGAATGAAAGATTCTAGTTAAGATTTCATTGTTAACAACAGTCTATGATGATATTAATGCTTGTATTTAGGAAGCAGTGAAGGATTTGAATAAGCAATTTAGCAACATTCTATTGAGAATTTTAATAATAAAAAAATCCAACACAAATGCTGACTCAAGAGAATTATCGTTTGGTTGCAAATTATTCTGGAAATTGTTATGTTCACTGAATCAGAATATTCTAAATGTATTGTTCAAATGAAAAAAAATCTGGCTATTTTGGCTGAGTGGGTAGATTGTTTGCCAATGGTCCGGGAGACCTGGGTTCAATCCCAGGTCGTGTCACACCAAAGACTTTTAAAATGGTACTTGATACCCCCTTACTTAACACTCAACAATATAAGGTACGTATCAGGGTAAAGTGTAGCAATCCAGGGAAAGGAGTAGCGCCTTCCCCCTACAGCTCGGTCAAGCAGCTATTGAAAAGGGAACCTTCTGGTCGCCCTCGACTAAGGTCGTCAACTTAACTTACTTATGTAAATATGTGAATACAAGACATGTAGAGCTTGTTCCTATGGCGTAATATGCTTGACTGTGACAATGTAGTGAGTGAGTTCGTGCTCCAGTCGCGCTATTAAGTTCACTTTCGGACTAATACCCTTGAGAAGGGTTTAAACACCCTTATTTCCCCAACTCTAGGTTAAATATTACCACTACAGATCTCCTACAAGGATTGGTTTGGCATTAAATAACCCACAAAGGTTGTGTGATATATAAACAAAGAAGAATAAACTATATGCAGAAAACAAACAAATAAAACGAATTGTTTCAGTAAAGACGTTCGGTTAAATAAAGTGCTCGGATGCCGGTAAGCAGAACAGTATAAAAACTAAAATGATTATTCATTTCACATTCCTTCCTCGACTGATAGCACAAATTTATCAGAGGACGTTAACACAACATTACAGATCAGTTGGGCAAGATGGCGATAAAATGTCATCACGTCTTGAGAGGAATTTCAATCACATATGCATGATGTTCACCATTCTAACTGAAAATCCATGACTATGACTACTACTCGAAGATCAACATCCTACACACTCACTATTAACGCCTGTGCGGGTCAATTCTAAATCTGGAAGATTATTCAGTCAGACGCTGTATATATTAGATAACTCTTAGCAAAAGCGGCTTATTCCGTCATGGGAAATTTTATAACAATTTTATCTTAATGGTTCCGCCAGCTTTAGTGATTGGATGAGTAGAATAGTACAAAGGTCAAGGGTGATGTATAAAAGATATGGTATTCTTGGTAAGTTTAGGTTATTAGGTTCAATGGGATATCAAATCTTAGTTATTTATTAGAAAATCCTGTTTATAGATAGATAGATAGATAGATAGATGTGTCATAAAGAAAAATAGATATAAATGAACGAGAAAAGATTTATGAATTAATTAGTTCCACCGACGCGTTTCGACAGGATTGTATAATATATGAAATTATGAAAATTTCGAGTAGAAAGAGTTTTTGTCACATTCTGGGTGGGAATTATAAATTTAAATTAGCAGTTTGAAATGAATACAGAAAAATATACGAAAAATATTCGAAATTTTTACGTCATGAAACGTTAATTCTTTAAACAAGAAACGGGTTGGTGGAACTAATTAATAAATAAATCTTTTCTCATCCATTTATATGTATTTTTCTTTCCGTTTTCTATATGCAACATATCTGTCGGATGAAACCTCTACTTTACTCAAATATATATATATACATATATATATATATATATATATATATATATGTATGTATATATATATATATATATATATATATATATATATATATATATATATATACACGTGTGTGTGTGTGATTTGTTGGTGAATAGTTTGTTGGTAACTTTATTTTTAAGCGATACAGAGTTCATTCGTTTGTTCACAAATAATTTCAGCTATTGCTATTTAACATTAGTAATTCTAGTTATCAAGTATTCCAACCTAATTTAATGCTAATACTTTATTAGTTCATAGTTAAATGCTTTCAAGTATTGCTATTTAACTCTAATAATTCTATTTAATATTAATTACTAGTAAAAAAAAATGAACAGTTCTATTTTACGTATGGAATAAACCTTAACGGGTACCACCTCTCCGGGTCAGAGTGGACATGAGAGTAATGATAATGAAGAGGTATTCCACATTCCTCAAACTCCAAGATTGGAGGCTCACAATCAGATGATTTAGTATCATATCCAGGACACTTGTTAGAGGGGGGGTTACCCCTCTGGAGAGGTGCAGTTAGTGTATTCTACAACCCCAACCGACTGGGCTTATATACCTGGTAAAAGGTACCAGATACTAAGAAAAACATAAAAGATAGATTTAAAAAGCAAACGATAATAGATAAGAATTATAATAGGTAATAAGTATAACAAAATATATGATGCAAATTTGCAATAATGAAATTTGTTAATATGTATTTGAGACAAAATAATATGCAAGATCTAAGACTTAAGAACTCTGCTGTAAAAGACGAATAATTTTTACAAGTAAAATCTGCAGGACACAAACCAAACGAAAAAGATTTGATAAGGCAAAAGTATAGTGTCTGTCTCTGTTGACTGAGCTTTGCCTTCCAAAGCAAACCAGTCTATTCTAAAATATGAAGCGTTGAATGTTTTTATCTATCATAAAAACCATTGGATCCCAGCAATGGGTTAAGCAGTATCAATGCTGTTCTTCTTCAAGGATGTTTTTGGCATTAAATAACCCACAAAGGTTAAAATATCATTAAACAAACAAACGAAACAAACTTTTGATAACTTACAATTTTTGAGTACCGAATTCTTAAAAAATAAATTGGGGAAGCCGTCAAGAAGAATAAAAAAAAGATTAAACGCTATTTAAGGACTTTGACTAAATTAGGTGGGAGGCTCGAGAAATTCGGAAATCTTTAATAATAGTAATTTTTAAGGAGGAGGGTAAACTACAAAATCTCAAATAAAAAGATCCCTAATTACTTAATTGCAAAGTGGCCAAAAGTGTGACCGAAGGGGAGCCTGTCAAGAAAAGACCAAGCCATAAATAAAAAGTTAAGGCATCAATGAGCCTGTTCAGTACTTAGATGAGTAGCTACTTTTTTTCTTGCACAAGACGGCATGAAATTTGAAAGCTCTAAACAATTTTTTAACTGTTTTCTATTTCTCTCTTTCGTACATTTAGGCGTGTCCGGTAGAGTCACTCCACGGAGTAGAACCACATCGCCCTTTCATCGCATGGCCATTACATCAAGTAGGCAGAGTCAATTCTCATAAGTATCAAGAAACATTGGCTGGGGTCCAATTTAAAGTCCTCCGGGATCCAATTGGCTGATTAACTGCTTGTGCGTACCAAAGAGGATGTCGAGCGAAATGCAACGCCGGAATTGACGGCAAAAGAATATCTTGAGATTTATTGTCTTTCTTAACTAACAAGGGCAACAGAGGTCATCCGGCAAGAGATTGGCATTGCCGAAAACGCCGGGTCAATAGAATGTCGTCAAGTGAAAGTGGTTATGAGCTGTTTCTCTTTGGGCAATTTGGAATATGCTGAGCTTTGTTAAGTCAAGAACAGAGGCCTCAGATTGCTTATGGTACCAAGTGTTCGTAAGTGATCACCCATCCAAATATTGAGAAAACTAATCTCTGCTTATCTTCGGTAATCTAGCGGGAGCTGGTGCTTTGAGAATGATTTATTTTCTAAGTTTTGCTTAGCCTAACAGAAAGAATTCAGATTACTTTCTATGTCCAAGTGGTCACCCATCCAAATACTGAACAGGCTCATTGATGCTTTTACTTATAATTCATTAAGCTTTGCTTTATAAGAAACATGCGCAGATGGCTAATTGTCCCTGCTGTTCCTGAATGGTCACCCATCAAAGAACTGAACAAGCTCGTTGCTGTCTTAACTTGTTATTGACTGAGATTTGCTTTGATACATAGGCATCGGACTGCTTACAGTACCAACTGTTTCTTACTGGACACTCATCCAATTACTGAACAGATTTATCGTTGCTTAACTTCGGTGATTTAGCAGGAAAAAGTACTTCAATTGTGTCTGATTTTCTAAGCTTTGTTTAGTCTGGCGCACAGGCCTCGGGTTGTTTTTTGTACCTGCTGTTCCTAAGTAGTTACCCACAGAAGTACTGAATATGTACATCATTGCTTAACTTAGGAGAACTGGCGGGCATTGGCATAATGAGTAGAGTATTCACCAATGGTCTGGGAGACCAGGATTCAATCCCAGGTCGAGTCATACCAAAGCCTGAAAACTGGAACTTGATACCGCCTTGCTTAACACACTATTATAAGGTAAAGATCAAGGGTAAAGTGGAGCAGTCCTGGGAATGGAGTAGCGCCCTACCCTACACCTCGGTGTAATAGCTATTGAAAAAGGAGCTTTTGGGTCACCCTCGACGAAGGTCGCCAACTTTCCTTTATATTACCATTATTGGTTAGTCCGACACAACAGCCTAAAGTTGTTTACTGTAGCTGCAATTCCTAAATATACAGGTTTTAAAGAACTGGGCATAGACATCACTTTTTAACTTTGAAGACCTAAGGGGAAGAAGCACTGTAAGTAAGACATGAAGCAATAGCTAATGTGCTTACTTGCAACACTGTAACGAGTGAGTTCGAGCTCCAGTCGCTCTATGACGTTCACTTTCGGGCTAATAACCTTGAGAAAGGTTTGAACTTCGTTATCCTTCCAGCCATGGATTAAATAGTACCACCACAGTCCTTCTATAAAGATAGATTTGGCATTGAATAACTCACAAAGGTTGGTATGCCAGTAAAGAAAGAAACCAGACTGAGACAAGTTACTTACAAAGCTATGCTTAGTCTGACATGAAGGCCTCAAATTTCTTATAGTACTTATAGTTTCTCAGTGGTCATTCATCTAAATCCTGAACAAGCTCGTATCTGCCGTAACCAAGCAATTCTCAGACTAACGGGAATTGATTCATAGGGGGTTACCCATCGAAGTAATGAGGGAAGCAAATCTCTGCTTAACTTCAATGATTGAGCGGGAACAGGCGCTTTGAGCATGACTTGTCATTTACTAACCTTGGTTTAGTTAAGCACAAAGGCATCAGATTGTTTTCAGTATCTTTTCTTCAAAAGTGATCACCCATCTAAGCTCTGACCAGGTTCCTTCGATTCTTAACTTCTGGAATCTATCGGGAACGGATGTTTCAAGTATGGTTTGACTTTGACTTAAATGGCTTCAAGTCTTTTGCTATGCAACAAGAAAAAATTGACACCAGTCATTTGCTTTGCGCACATTTAGATTTGATTTACATATAATTTGTCAGCGAATCACTTGTTGATAATTTCAGTTTTAAATGAGTTACAACTAATTTGTTTGCATATTATTGCTATTGTTTCTACACAGTTAAAGCGTAGTTTCAAATTATAATTCGTGTATATATATATATATATATATATATATATATATATATATATATATACGAGCATTATATTTCGTATTTCTTTGTTTTTCTTTTTTCTTCCCTTTCTTCCCTTTTTCTTTTCTTCGTTTCTTTTTATCGTTAACCTATTCTAGTGTGTTGCAGTTTGTCATTTTGAAAGAATTATGATGAGAAGTGTTTCTGAGAAAGCATTAAAAGTTAGCATATATAGAGAGAAGCATCTACACAAAAAAGGAAATATTAAAATTCAATGAATGCGATTTTCTAACTTGTTGACATAAAATAACACTATACAGTTGGACTTGTCACTAAAAAACAATCAATCAATTACCTGTGAGGTGAATCTGGATCCAGACAGGTACTGTTGGCCGACTTAAAAGCACTTTGACAACAATCGCCTTTGTCCCATTCATAGTAAGCCCGATTGCATTCGAAATCACATCGTCCGTTTCCTAGGTTGATAGCATCGCACGGTATTTCGTCTGGGTCACAATCTCCGCCGTCGTTGCCAGTCTGGGTATGCTGACACTCGCGATTGCAATGTTTGTCTCCGATCTGTATTGGAAGACAATCGAGCAAGACTGTCTTGTGTCTGAGACTTGTGTTTCGCAACTTTACTTCCTCCAGCTCCCAACTGATATTATATTGTTTAAAAGTAGCCACGAGCGCTCGATGTTGGGCAACCGTCTGGAATTTACTGACCTTCGGATTCTCTTCATCATCGTCCATCACATTTACTATTCGATAACGAACCTTTTTCTCTTGGCGGAGTTCGCTGTGCTGGACATAACTGCGGATGACGTCCGGGTCATCGCATACGGTTTTACCACATGGTGGCGCCACTAACTGAATGTTGTAACGATAATCTTCGATATTCGAAAAGTGAAGATTGGGCTCGCCTTTCAGGAAGGATTTCCACTGGCTGAGGTCATCGAAACTTTCTTTAAATACGATTCCCTTTTCTCTGTCCATATTGATGCGGGCATCAAACATGTTTTGAACTACGTCCCCGTGTTTAAGGGGAAAATTCCAAAGAAGAATTTGATCCACGGAACCTCGGTACAAGTCCTCTTTTGAGTACGGCTTTCCTCCCAGAAAAATTTCTTTGCAACTGTAAAGAAAAAAGTGCTTTTTAAAGAAAGTATATTTATATATATATATATATGAAAATGTATAAATATGAAAAAATACAAGGTCTTCAGAGAATGATTTTATTTTTTGCCAATGTAAAACATTTTGCTTTTTAACTGTGAAAACATTCAGTTTATAAATGTGAAAACGTTAAGCCTTCATCCAGGCGTATGAATTTTAAAATGAAAAGAAAAAGTAAGAAGGTTTTAAACATTCTATTTTCATTGGTTGTGTTCTATTTCAAATTTGTGAAATGTAATTAGTGCTCGAAAATTTACTTTAAAAATGTAACGTATGTCCTTTAAAAATCTCTCCCCTCAGTCTGTCTAACTATCCATTTGTCAATACATGTTTATATCTACCTTATTTTGTTCATATCAACCAATTATAAAATTCCATAGCACACCTATCTCTACAAATGTCAGCCTGTTTCTTTCTATTTCAGTCTGTTTGATTCATATACCTTTCTATCAATTCATCTATCTAAATAAACTAGGAACTTGTCTATAAACAAGGAAACCAAATTATTTTTAATACGGGCTTTTGTAACATTTTAGCACTAATCTGACCAAATAAGGAGATAAATTGGAAGAGGCGAGTCCCTGTTTTATTATGTTATGGGATACTAGATTGAACAATTGTCCGACGTTTGTTTAGTAAACTAGCATTTTGGAATTTTAAAATTGTCATTAGTTTTTCAATTATGTCTGACCAAAACATTATTCATGTTTCCTTTTTTCAAATCCCTAATGTGCTTATAAATTGGCCTTTTTTAAAGTTACAAAAGTTTCCCCCATATATTTTTTGTACAATTCAGACATAGAATATCATAAACTATAACGATGGATTTGATGTCGGAATTGTTATTTTTATTATCAATTAAATTCCTTATTGTCTTTGAAAAGTTAACTACTGTTTCAATTTTAAGATTTTTTAAAAAGGTTTTTTCGATGATTCTTGTGATTGAATTGGTGAGTGAAATAATTTATCCACGTAATAATTTATCATTCGAAACATTATTGTATATCAGTTTTAGACAACATTTTTACGTTTGTGAATTTTGAAAGCTTAAATTTTAGCACGTTGTATGAAAGATTTTGGGTATTGAAATTGCACAATGGAATTTTCTATATAGTCAAATTCATCATTTCAAAATTGGGGGGTGCAGATCCTGAGAGCTCTAAGGTAAAACATCAATGATTGTTCCAAGTTTTATTTTGGTGTTATGATGAGAGTAAAAATATATTTGGCCATTTTTATTAGCGGATTTATGATGATCAGAAAAAGAATCGAGACAATCAAGACCTTAGCAGTGTTAAAATTAGCTTGAAAGTTTACAAGACTTGGAAAACAATTTGTTAAATCTGTGATTTATTAAAATGAGAGATTTACTTTATTTAAAGAGAAATTAAAAAAAAGATTATAAGAATAAAGAAGGCAGGGTTTGAAATTTACTTAAATAAATCTATACGGCTTTGTGCCGTAATGGTTAACAAGCTGATCTCGCAAATCAGTTCTCCTGGGTAATAAATTCGCTCTGAATAGCTCCTAAACATCTTGTATTGTTTAAGATAAATATATTTATCAATATAATAAAGAAATTCATGGGGGAGCATTTAAATTATCGAACCTAAACATCTACAAAGTGAAGAGTCACCGTAGCAGCTAATTTTACAGATCTACTACATTTTTGAAAGTAAATTCGAATTTCACTTGCGCTATTGCGTTCACTTTTGGATTGATACCCTAAGGAAAGGCATGAAAACCCTTATTCACATCCAGGTATGGGTTAATCAGCACTACTATAATTCTTCTACAAGAATGGCTTTGGCATTAAATAATCCCCGAAGGTTGATATGCCATGGAAACCAAAAAACAAAACAAAACAAACCTAAAAGTCAAACCAATAACTAAACATATTCTTTTTGGTGATGAAATATCTGGTAATTACCTGAGATGAGATAAAATTCATTTTTCGAGATGAATAAATTAAAAAATCTATTCGTCAAGAGGGTGAAATAAATACCTCTTCTTTGAGATGAAATGGTGATAAAATAAACAGCTAATCTTTGAAATAATATATTATATATATTATTTTGGTATGGTATATTTGTTTTTATTAATTTATCAAATGGAATGCAAGAAAAGGAAATTGACAATGATTCATATCAGTATGTTATTTACATTTTAAATTCAATTACGCATATATATATATATATATATATATATATATATATATATATATATATATGTGTGTGTATGTATGTATGTATGTATGTATATTACAAGAAGAAGAGCAACAATAACAAAATTCACTGTAATTTTGAGAAACAAACGGATCATCTAACCCCGACAAAAAGATCAGATTTACTTTCACATAGCAAAAACTTTCACATAACAAAAAAATAAAAGAAACCGCCAAAACGTGTCATCCAGTTGATTTTGTTGATCCAGGAGACCACAAATCGAGAATAAAAGAAAGCAAAAGAAAATATTGGAAAAATAGCGGGTCTTGTCCTAAGAGGATAAAAGTTATGGGACATGAACATGACAGTGATTCTGATCGTTGTTAGAATCTATGATAAAGTCCCAAAGAACATAGAAAGGAAATTAGAGGAACTGGAGATCGAATTGAAACCGACCAGACTTCAGCACTGTTACCATCAACAACAATACTAACGAGAGTCCAGGAGATCTGAGATTTGTTACTATTAAGAATAGTACTGACAATAGTTATATGTACAACACAAAATCCAAGAAAATAAAACGCATAATAATATTCTTTGAGACTTCGAGACACAAATGAATCATACAATTCAGGTTATTTTCAATTTGTAAGAAGAAAAGAATTTATTGTCAGGTGGATTTTGCCGATGAAGCAGACGAAAATATAAAATTGAAAGAAAGTGAAAAGGTGAACAAATACGTAAACCTTGATAGAAAACTGAAACAATTGAGGAACATAAAGTTAAGGCCTGGAAAGGAGATTGAACGAACAGCAGATCATAGGAAGAATCGAGACCATCCAGACCACAGCAATACTAAAATTAGCAAGGGCAGAAGAGTCCTACGGACCTGAAGATAACTTGCTGTCGCACAGAGTGCACAGATTTCAGAGAAAATCCACCTGGCCCAGCGGTTAGAGTGGTCGCCAATGGCCCGGGAGACCTGGGTTCAATCCCAGGTCGAGTCATACCAAAGACTTTAAAAATGGTACTTGATACCACCTTGCTTAACACTCAGCATTATAAGGTACGGTTCAAGGGTAAAGTGGAGCAATCCTGGGAATGGAGTAGCGCCCTCCCCTACACCTTGGTGTAGTAGCTATCGAAAAGGGAGCCTTCGGGTCACCCTCGACTATGGTCGCTAACTTTACTTTTTTTTACTTTAGAGCTGGTTTGAAAAACTCACAAGAAATTGAATAATGATAATAGTATAAGACTAGATGCGACTGGGTGGGAAAAGTGATCCACTGGGAATTGTACCAGAAATTCTAGTTTGACCATTCGAACAAATGGTATACGCACAACCCAACATCTGTCCTGGAGAATGACATACATGAACTCCTCTGGGATTTTGACATAAAAACAGATCACTTAATCTCAGCCTTATAATTATCAACAAAAAATAAAGAGACCTTGCAATATTGTGGACTTTGCTGTCCCGGCTTACCA
Organism: Sepioteuthis lessoniana; assembly: GCA_963585895.1. NCBI lineage: Eukaryota > Metazoa > Mollusca > Cephalopoda > Myopsida > Loliginidae > Sepioteuthis > Sepioteuthis lessoniana. The sequence goes on from OY757934.1 coordinate 81,288,379, forward strand.
TAGATTAAAATTAAAAGAAAGTGAAAAGAAGGATAAGTATCTCGACCATGCTATAGGGAATTGAAGAAAACTGTGTAACATGAAAGTGACGTTTTTACCAATTGTAATTGGTGTTCTTGGTACAGTCACCAAAGGATTAATAAAGGGACTGAAGGACTTGGAAATAAGAGGACGAGTGGAGACCATCTAAACTTCTGCATTATTGAGATCGGTCAGAATACTGAGAAGAGTTCTTGAGGCTGGAGGATACTTGCTGTCGTTCAAATTTCAGTGAAAGACCATCAACTAACTCTTATGCGAAAAATTCTCAAGGAATAATAATAATAATAATAATAATAATAATAATAATAATAATAATAATAATATGGACAACAGAATGACAATAACTAAGAAACAAAAATGGGAGGAAAAACAACTCTATGGGCTTGTTTTTAATTGGAATCATTTTGAGATGAGGCTTTTTAATCTGAGAATTAATTTTTATTTATTGCGGACTTTTTGTCCTCATCTTGGTTGGTTTTTTTTCCTATCCGAGGTCGCGGTAAATCACCTGAAGAAGGCCAGAGGTGAAATTTGGCCGAAACGTAGTGAAAGAAACAACACAAAGAAAACTACCAAGATGAGGACAAAAAGTCCGCAATAAATAAAAATTAACTCTATGGGCGTTTTAAACGACTGATAAACAACATTCACATGGATAAGAAAAGGAAATTTTAAGAGAGAAACAGAATCTCTTCTAATAGCAGCATTAAACAACACCGTAAGAACCAACCATATCAAAGCGAGAATAGATAAGACACTACAAAATAGCAAATTTAGGCTATGCGGTGACAGAGAGGAAACCATCAATCACATAATAAGCGAATGTAGCAAATTAGCGCAGAAAGAATATAACACTAGACACGACTGGGTGGGCAAGGTAATCCACTGGGAGATGTGCAAGAAATTTAAATTTGACCATACAAACAAATGGTATATGCACAACCCAGCACCTGTCCCAAAATATGACACACATAAACTCCTATGGGACTTTGACATACACACAGATCACCTAATCTCGGTCAGAAGACCAGACCTAATAATAATCAACAAAAAAAGAGAACTTGCAAAATTGTCGACTTTGCTGTCCCAGCTGACCACAGAATAAAACTGAAAGAATGTGAAAAAAAGGATAAGTACTTCGACCTTGCTTGGGAATAGAAAAAACTATGGAATATGTAGGTGACAATTATACCAATTGTAATTGGTGCGTTTGGTACAGTAGCTAAAGGATTACAAAAGGCCTGGAGGACTTGGAAGTCGGCAGAAAAGTGGAGACCATACAAACTACTACATTAGTGAGAACGGCCAAAATACTGAGAAGAGTCCTGGAGACTTGAGGTGACTTGCTGTCACTCAAACTCCAGAGAAAGACCATCAGCTAACGTTGAGATGAAAAACACTCCAAGGGGTAAAATAATAACAGTTGGATTTATTTTATGAGCTGAGCGTTGATAATAATGTCTCCCGAATATTTACCCGGAAACTGCAGTAGATAGGAGCACAATAAACCCGTAGGATAGGGCAAGTTTTCAACTACAAAAAAGTTTTTCTACAAAGTCACTGCAACTGGAAATTAATGCTTCCTTATTTTGATGACTCGCAGTAGATTTCGAGCCTTCCCGTCAATAAACCAGAATGTTTTTGGTTATTTTTTAATCTTTTTTTTTTTATTTGGTGGGTGAACATGATTGTCGGGAGCTGCTAATCGGAAGTAAGAAATACGTTCAAAGTGGCGGCGGGTCATTTAATTTCTTCATGCAGAAAAAAAATAACATTCACTGAATTCATCAACACTTTGTGAACGTTTACGGAGATCAAAGAGGAAACGTAAGCCCAGTTAGGAGGGGGGTAATGCATTTCAGCAATGGTGACAGTGATATGAATGAAAAAGCACGTTCAACACAGGAAATGAAAAGTGCCTTGATCAGGTCATCCGTTCAAATCGGACCGATGAATGATGGACTACGCAGACATGCTGCAAACAACGATACTGTTATTGTTGTGTAAATAGGAGGTTTTACTTTTACACACTCACACACACACACACACACATACACACACACACACACACACTAGATAGATAGTGTCTGTGAGTGTGTGTGTGTGTACATACAATTATATATATGTACATACAGAATTATTATTAAAATTGAACGTGCATTTAAACCTTAAAATGCAGTATCCTGAGCACAGTGTGATATCATCATATTTTCAATTATAGAATAAAAAGAGGAAAAAAATCTCGACTCTGAGTTTCATGTCGCCGATCATCAGGTGAATCAATAACGATACTGGCTCGCCTGGTTATCGGCAAACTGAAACTTAGAATCTTTACTTTCTATCCTGTTTTTTATTCCTTTTTATTGTTGAAAATATTGAGTACCAGATGCAGTCTAGAGAACCTCCCAAGAGCTGATAGAGATGATTGAGACGGATATTGAGAGAGAGAGAGAGAGAGAGAGAGAGAGAGAGAGGTGTTATCAGCTCGACGATGATATATAACAGGTCCTGGAGGCAACAGAACACAAAGTAGCTGCTATACGGCCATCTACCACCCATCACGAAAACAATCCAAATTAGACGAACCAGACATGTAGGACACTGGTGAAGACGTAGGGACGAGCTCATAAGGGATGTACATCTGTGGACCCCTTCACATGTCCGAACGAAAGCAGGGCGACCAACTCGAACCTACATACTGCAGCTCTGTAAGGATACGGGGTGTAGCCCTGAGGACCTGCCAGAACTAGTGAAGACGTAGGGACGAGCTCATAAGGGATGTACATCTGTGGACCCCTTCACATGTCCGAACGAAAGCAGGGCGACCAACTCGAACCTACATACTGCAGCTCTGTAAGGATACGGGGTGTAGCCCGGAGGACCTGCCAGAAGCAATGAACAATAGGGAGAGGTGGCGAGAGAGGGTCAGAAATATCGGCGCTGATAGCGTGACATGATGATGATGATATATATAGTTGTTTTATGCTTGTACGAATCGGAGCGTTCCAGCTCACCAACTCTGTAATGATCTAAACGAGAGCTGTAGAACATTTTTTTTATTTGTGAACCACTTCCGAACATTGGAACAACAATTAGGGTCAGTCAGCGCCAAAAATATGCGGTCTAATGATAACTAGTTTATTGATTTAATTTGGTTTGGTTGGGTTTAATGACATATCAACCCTTGTAGGTAATTTAATGCCAAACCCTGTTTATACATATACCAAATACATATGATTTGTAAACACATCTTATAGATAACATTTTTAATGAGCCTGAGCTTATTTTATTTGTTGTTCTATCAAACACGAATAATTCTATTTATTATTGATCATTTGTTTGCTTAAAGTTAAATGGTCTCAAGTATTGCTATGTAATAGTAACACTTCAACATCAGTCATTTTGTTTGCACACTTGAAAATCGATAAACAAATATGATTTGTAAGTAAATAGTTTGTGGGTAATTTGATTTTGAAACAAATTAGAACTAATTTATTGGCACACTTGTATTGCTGTTGTTTCAGCACAATTAAGTGGTTTCTATTATTGCTATCTAACTCTGATATTTCTATTCAACATTAATCATTTGTTGTTTGTTGGCAGTAAAGTCGTTACATACGTTGCTATTTAACACTGATTATTCTACTCAACACTATTTATTCATTTGCACACAGTCAAAGGATTTCATTTATTGCTATGTATAACTAACAATTCTATGAAACATCAGTCATTCGTTTATACATTTGAATGATCAAACAGTTCTATTCCTAACAATTCAATTTAGCATAAGTTATTTGTTTGCACTCAGTTTATATATCCAACAGTTCTATTTGAACCATAGTTAGGAACCTATCCTGTGTCACCACACCGACCCAGAGCGGACCTGGGAGCGAAGGCAATGAAGGGAACTTCACGTTCCCCAAGACTGGATCCTTCCTATCAAATGGTTTAATGTCATATCCAGGACGTTTGCAGAGATCTATTTGGTGGATTCTACACCACCAGATGACTAGGCTTCTGGTTTATTTAGTTATGAATACATTGAGAATACATTTTGAAATTTAAAAAATAGAAATTAAGTTTTTGCTCGTAATATTGGGTTACCATTTCAAATAAATGAAATTACTAAATTTTATTAGTACTCATTAATAGTAACAGTAAAAAGAAGTCTTTCAACCTTTGAATTTAAATTCAAAATAAAGTCTCTTTGTTCAGCACATTTGAAAGTCAAAATGCAACATCCTTGATATTCTGTATTGTCGAATCGAAATCTATTTTTTCTTGCAGCTTTGAAATAAACTCGAAATTAGCGAAATTAGCGTCGGAGGTATTAAAAAAAAAAAAAAGAAAGAAATTGGTTCGAGAAGGCCACACTGACTGTTATGGAGGGCCGAGTTGTGGCCCTGGGTTTGCCTGTTACACACATTTGATCTAATTTTTCATGTCAATCTGAACTCTTGAAATTCATGGCATATATTTCAGTACTTCTTAATACGGTCTTGCAGAAAGACAATATACCCAAGATCACGTGAAGACATAAAATCTTGAATAGTCTTTTAAAGTTAAAATTGAAAATAGAAATCAAAAATAAAGAAGGATCCCTGCCGTTATTAAAATTGATCAAAACACCTAATCTACCCAGACATTGGATTGGAAATGATGACGTTGACGGGAATAGAGAACGTCTGCTTGTTTTTCCAGCTGAGATCTCGTTAACTGCCCAGCATTCTTAACTCGTCATTTTTTAACAGTTTATTTTCAAGTGATTTCATCTGGTTTAAAAGTTTCTTTTTGCGGAAAATTTCTTAACAAAGTAAGAAGAACTGTAAGAACAATATACGACAAGGGTGGATAGTTGATATCTTTTCTTATTAACGTCGGTAGCCGAAGTTTTATCAGGCCCGATCGAAGGGGCTTAGAATATGCTGATTGTATCATCTGCAGAGGAGTGAACCCCCTCCATTCGTCAAAAAGGGGGGTGCCCTTTATATGACACTAAACAGCATCAAATGTTAAAGCGCCAGTTCTAGTTCTGGGAAGTGTGGAGTATCTTTTCATCCTTTCATTGTTATTTCTCCGGTGTTCGTTCTGACACATAGTAGTTTTTGTTAGGTTCCCATTGATCCAATAAATCTGTTTAAAAATTATTTCTATTTGATAAGACCGTGTGCAAACAAAACTTTTAAACAATAACAACATAAAAAAATAAATATAAATTTACAATAAACGAGATTTCCTAAGCTCTAGATATAAAATAATCCTAGACGGATTGACATGCCGTTAAAACCAATCAAACAATCCATCAATCATTAGGTTTTTATTAATAAGTCTAAAGATTTTCTCTATCCATTTGTGATGCTCCGTTTATCTGTTGTAGTTATAGTGGAAATTTAAAAAAAAAATTAAAAAAAAAAACAAGGCATTAATTTTGGATCACCCATCATATAACGGCAATGCCGAGTAACCTTGCTCGTATAAACTTTGAAATATTCTATTTTCATTTCTGAGAATAGATAGTATTCCATTGATAATTTATAATGTCTAAACATTCGTTTTAGATTAGTGAAACTGTAAAGAATCCCGCTAGAATTGTTCTTGGAGATTTTTTGCTTTGTCTTTGATATTATTGATTACAACATAAATTTTTTTTTAGTTACATGGCTTAAAATATGGTGTTCCTTGCAACTTTTTCATCCATATAAATCTTTGCCATGCCAAAATCGACATTTTATGGGCGAGTTTTTCGCATTTGTTGCCTTGAGTCGCACGTTAAAATAAAGTAATCTTCATTTTTCAAAAAAGGGTTTTTATTGTTGATGTATTTAAAATATGCGTAGCTAGTGGAATATTATTTACTTCTTTTCTTTCTTATTATAGTTTAATACAATTCTATTATTTTTCTTAAAACGTTGTTGTTATCATTATTCACTATTTTCTATTTTGTATTGTTTTTAAAACAATATTTATGAGCGTCTTTACGGAAGTAGAGATCGCGTTACAACAAATCTATTTTCATTATTTCTTCGAAGAGCTTGCTTGGTTGCTTGTGTTCTATGGCATATCAACTCTTGAAAGTTATTTAATGCCAAATCCTGTTTACACACACACACACACACACACACATATATATATATATATATATATATATGATTTGTAAACGAATACTTTGTAAGTAACATTATTGTTAAACGAATCAGAGATCATTTTTTGCACATAGCTGAATGGTTTCAAGCACTGATAACTCATACTTATAATTCAAGTTAATATTAATCATTTTTTGTTCACAGATGGTTTCAAATATCGTAAACGATTAGATAGTTCTATTTGACCTATCGATCTAACTTTAACATGTAGAATGAATCTGGATTAGAGCAAACCTGGAAGTAATGGCACGTAAGGGGCACTCCACATTCCCTAAAGCTCCAGGACTGGAGCCTCTCCATCAGATACAATTAAGTGTCATATGCAGGCCACCCATTTGAGGGGGTGCCTTACGCCTCTACAGAGATACAGTCGGCGTATTCTATCGACCCAGATGAACTGGGCTACTCATTAATTCTCCCACATTTGAACATGATTCTCATCATTGAGTCGCGCAGACAGCAAAGAATTCCCCCACTCTCTCACTCTCTTTATTATCTGTCGCTCCTGGAAGGTCTTCTAGACAGCATTCAGGGCTTGAACAGAGCTGATGTATGTAGGTTTTTGCTTGTCGGCCAACACCAACACTGGCGCTTCTAGCCTCGCAAGTATGAGTTCGATCCTCATGTCATGATGAGATATATGATTATTCAACAAATAGTAAAAACAGTTTTTCATAAAAGTTAAGGCTAGAATTAGCTCACAGGTCAGTTTTAATCAGATGTTAACGCAGTCAACATGATTGCGTCATGCGCTAGCCTTATTTGAGCATTCGTTCATTTTTGCTGCGTCAGCTATGTTGTTTTCACCAGTTTACTCTTCCCTGCTAGTCGACAATATATCGGCTGTTTCAAAGATTCCGTCTGACTGTTAACGCATGGGATGGAAAGAATCTCCATACTTTATCCCCGGCAGGGAAGTAAAAATAATGGGTGTGCCTTGGTTTCGTTTCAACAAAGTTCATTTTTATGACTGAACTCATTTTATACATTCGCTCTGTCGAAGGGGCTGAGAATACAGTAACTGAATTTTCTCTGCAGAGGAGTAAGACATGAATTCTCTGCAAAGGGGTAAGATATGAATTCTTAGCAGAGGGGTAAGAAATGAATTCTTTGCAAAGGGGGAAGTTATGAATTCTTAGCAGAGGGGTAAGACATGAAGCTACATCCAGTGGAGGGGTTTCTAGTTGCCCTGAATAGTGTGGGAAGTCATCCTTTCGTTATGCATTTACCCACCCTTCCGCTCATGTAGAATGAGACTCAAGGTCAGTTTTTAAATGGAGTTTAACAAGTTTTAATGCAGAATTTTTCTTCTAGACCATTTGACATAACATAACTAAAGAGCACAGTTTGCTCTACTATATACCCACAGATATAGCGGGAATAGTTGGATTCATACCTTCCCCAAAGAGTATTAACGCTACATTAAATGCAAACAGCCCTGCCCAGGTTCTGAATTCAAGTCGCTGTCCTTCGACGGTAACTTTTATACCACAAGAACTCCCAAAATTCTTTTCCATATTAATCATTAGATCGAACACAAATAATTGGTCTCAAGTGTTGCTATCTGTGGTCCTATGCTAATATTTGATTGTGGCCTTAGTTCTGTAACTACCTCGTGCGTTTCCGGCTAGTTAGTTTTTAAACTCCATCTGTGCCCACGTTGTGTTTCAAAGATCTACTGGTCTGAGATAATACAATCTATCCGAAACTTCTTCTGAGCCTTGAGGTGGTTCATTGAAACAAGTTGTAACGGTGTTAGTTACCCAAAGACAAGAAAAACTCTCCGTTAACAATTAGCAACTATTTATTGAAACACAAAGGTGTAACAATAATTATATACAATATATAAATCCTGAAATTTGGTAGCTTTTTGTTTTATTTGAGAGACAGGAAATGTGGTGTCTGGCTGGTACAGTCTTTCTATATTACTCAATTTTAGGAGAGTAAGGCTTTTGCAGGAGAAGTTTTAGTTCTTGGAGAGATTTCTTTTTATATTCTCCTGTCTCTTATGTGGACATTTGATATTTTCTCACTTTTATATCTTCACAGTTTTGTTGTACAAATTGGCTAACATTACTGGATTTTTTTTTGCTCTCTTCTCTCTTACTACAAACTCAACTAAAACGACATCTTGATTCCGTGGAAATGCTTCTTCTGTTGAAATGACTCAATTTAAGGTTCCATTCTGTTGTCCTGTGGAGACTGACTAGACTGTTACATCCGGGAAATTTTATATTGACTAATAAGTAGATATCGGACTTACCAATGTTTTTAATACTCAGTGGAATTTTTTGCCCCCTTTAATTTTAAATGGTTTGGATTCAAATTTATCTGGGCTCGGGTTTTTTTTAACAAATCTTTGACCCATATCCTCCTCTGACCTAAGTCTGGCGCTATTTTTACCTTCGACCAAGTTTTAATTCCACCCACCTCAATGGGAAAGTGGACCATACCACTTAATTCCATTTTTCCTACGTCAGCCAGGGTCACTGTTAAATTTGAATCTTTCAACGTTATATTGTCAGTCTCTAAATCCTCAATAAAGGTTATTTTTAGATATCTAACACTTATAAAAAGCTGACGACCTTAGTCGAGGGTGACCCGAAAGCAGGATTTTCAATAGATTCAACCCCGAGGTGTAGAGGAGGGCTCTACTCCGTTCCCTGGATTGCTCTATTTTACCATTGATCATTACTTTATAGTGCTGAGTGCCAAGCAAGGCAGCATCGAGTACCATTTTTTGAGTCGACATGGGATTAAACCATGGACCATTAGCAAATACTCATTAGCCCAATGGCCCAGTCTAACACTAATAATTTAATCTAATATTAATCATTTATTTGCACGTAGTAAATTTATTTCAAGTACAGATATTAATCATTTGTTTGTATTGAGTTAAATGGTTTAAAGTAATTCATTGGTATTATTCCTAGATCCACTCTGACATGGATGTAGTCGCTGTCAGGATCCCATCTAATAGTCAAATAGATTTGAAAATTATCGATATTAGATAACCTTATCCAAAATGTTATACATTTACCCCACCTCTCTTCACTAGCAGAATATGACAGAATGTCAGTTTCTTTCCTCCAACGTATTAGCGATATGTTGAATGCAATCAGTCTCACCCAGGATTTGAACTCACACCGTCAAGTCCATTTCCAACGATAAAACCGTTACACCACGCGTACCGCCTGAATATATTGAACTATATGAATTCTTTGCACCGAATATAGTTATTTGAAGCTATAAACTGCACAATCAGACATGCAGGGCATTACAGGAGAAGCAGGGACGAGCTCATAAATGATGTTCTCCTCTGGACCCCGTCATATGGCCGAACAAAAGCAGGATGACCAGCTCGAACCTACATACAGCAGCTCTGTGAGGATACGGGATGTAGCCCTGAGGACCTGCCAGAAGCGATGAACGATAGGGAGGAGTAGCGAGAGAGGGTCAGGGATATCCGTGCTGGCGGTACGACATGATGATGATGATAATATATATATATAAACAGGAATTAGCATTGAATATTCCTTAAGAGTTGATATGCCATAAAACACCAACCAACAACCAATCGAAGTAACAATTCTTTACAAAGTCTAATTTATTATTAGTTACTTGAAACCATTATTACTGACTGACTCATTTAATTATCACTTCAGAATTAAAAAGATAATTGCGATATGAGCTGGGGTAAAAATTGGTAATGACAGACGAGAAAATTATGTCATGGATTGATGGAGACATTAGGTTTATAAGTACCATAAACTTAACGCTAATTTTCCAGTAAGGACACATGGCGCAGTTGATAAGGCGTTTGTTTAGAAGGTTTGAAATAATTTGTAGGTACAATCCCAAGTAAGTATAAGAAATACTTACTATGGCTAAACACTTGTACCCTGTCATAGTCGAATTGAAAAAAATCCACACACCCCTATGTGGTTTAAATAAAACCCCGCTTCTACATTTTGAGTATGAAAATGAGGTCAATAGACCGAATATTGTAAGTGATAAAAAAGAATGGTCAACCATTTACCGACGGGACTCACACCAGACATTCAAATTAAATGCAGAATTTTTTCCATTATCTCTATATCTATATCAAAATTTTATCTAATATAACTGTCTCCGACAGCTCAAAGATATTTGAATGGGTGTTATACATGCAATAGCGAGATAAGCTCGCAGACCATTGTTAGTGATTTCGATTGTTAGTAGATGCCTCATGCTTCTGACATAATGCCAAGCGAAGCTAATTTTAAAATAATTTAATCTCAAATCACGTTGAAAGCACACTTTCTATTAGATTACTGGAGTTAAGCAACAATGAACCTACTTAGTTCTGAGATGGGTGACCACATCGAAACCGCACTTACCATAAATAATGTGGATCCTGCACGAAGTTAAGGAGTCAATAGAAAAATTTAAGCAACTTCCAAAATTAGAGGTGTATCAACAGAAACCAGAGGCTCGCAGACTAAATAATTTCTATCATCAGGGATTTGCATACATTGATATGGGCACTTCGTTTAGTGTTATGGTTAACAATCTTGACCATTGTCAGCGAATTCCATTTTTATTAGATTTCTCTTAAACTTTGTAAACGGACAGAAAAATGTTGGTTGCCAAAAAGACTATTGCGTTTTCTATAAAATACTCTCTATCTACCGTTGTGCTATCCATCCTAATTGGTTATGATTGTTCCCTGAAAGGAAAAGTTTTACTTATATATATCCCTTTATGCTATTAATGAAGTGGGGATCGTCAAAATGCCCAGTACGTGCCCCTGAACTCACTGGCTATGGGGGTAGAGTTAAAAAAAAATAGGGTCTATTCCGTTAATGTGCAGGATCTCTAGAAGAGAATTGTTGATGGGATTTCGACAATACCCAAAGAAGACTTTCTAATGGGTTAGAAAAAGTTCCCATCGCATTGTCAAGGATGATGAACTGATAGAGGCAGTTAGAACATAATCTTTATTGTGTTTCTCTAATGAAGGTACTTATTTGTAGTTGTTAGAAAGCAACATATTTGAATAACCGATTTACTATGTAAATTGTATCTTTCAAGTTCTCCGTGGCTCACATTTCGGTCCTCTCATAGAGGAGACTGTGTTTATAATAGCGCTAATACTCTTGGGAAAGTTGCAACTGCTTCAAACCTGATAAACTCCGCTTGAAAAACAAAAATGATAATATTTAAACCATGGCTAGGAAGATTAGAGGGTTCATATATTTCCCAAGGGTATTAGTCCAAAAGTGAAAGTAATAGCGTGAATGGAGTTTGAACTTGCTTACTACGATGTTGTTGTCCTGTACGTTAGCCACAACATCAGGGGAAGTACACCAACAGATAAAGGCAGGTATCTAAATGTAGAGCTTTTGAAACAATAGATATATATTAGATGAGAAAAGGACCCTGCGAAAACATGTTTTCATTTGGTTATTGGGATTTTAGTTTTCTAAAATTACCGCCGGAAACATCAGCACCCATTTATCAAAAGAAATTTAGCCTGTTGTTTAAGCAACCCCTCCTTCATTGGAAAGGTTTAACACAAGGTCACTTTGTTGGCAGATTACGGTTGTTTTCAATACAGTTTTCATTCTCCTTGATTAGTTGCCTTACCAAAGCTAAAGATCCCAGTCTTTAACCCAACAAGGCGGCCTACAAAAAACTGACATTTTTAAGTCATAAATTTCTTGTTTTTTAATTTAGTTTTTCCATATAATTTATCAGATATCATAAGTCATATTAGAAAATAGAAAAGTCTAAGTTACAGTGAGAAAAAAATAAACTAAAAGGATAAAATATTACAATTCAACTGACGATTTTAACTTAAAAAAAATTCAGTCAACCATTTTAACGTGAAAAATCCTCTAGATCCAATCATGATGAAGAGCTTAGTGTACAGATTTAAAACTCGGGGTACAGTAACAAACCCAACCACAAAGTGGTCATAGCAAAAGTGATTGCATAGAGGCAGCGGCGACAGCTGTTTTTTTTTTATGAGTCAGTTTTTAAAGGCCACTATGTATTTACCCGTGATATGGGCTGGCGTTAAAAAAATGGATTTACGCATTTCCCAAAGACTTGAGTGTCAACTATAAGGCAAACACCCTTTCTAGAATTTGATTTCATGTCGCTAATTCGAATAACGATAACCGTTACGCAACGTGCCTCTCCTTCATCATAGGAATTCTTAATTTTTTTTTTTTTGCATTAATTTATAGCTAGTATTTATATTACTGAATAAAGGGTGAATTCTTAGACATAAATTGTTTATGACTATAAAGTGTGAGTTATAAACTGATGACAATGGACGTTCCCATATCCACATAGGATTAGCAACACACTATTTACCTTGAAAATCTGATTTTGGAAATTCTAACTTTACCTCGACTCGAGCTCTGACCGTTAGCACTTTGGGAAACTTCACAACTGTCTCAGCCACCACCCAGAACAAACAATCAAAGTTTACTTGCCAAAAAGTTTGCAGTGGTGAAACAATTTTTTTCAAATATATATCATTTCTCTTTGCAATTCAATATTTAGACATAAAAGAAAATCGAACTGAATTTTCGACCACAAGGGAAAAAATAAACAGCTAAAAAATTAATTGTATTCTTTCATATAAGGTCATAAATCAATGGGCCCAAATGCGAATAGCATTTCTCTGCAAATGATATTATCAAGACAAAAATCAAATCATAGTTTTACGTTGAATCGAACATAATTCAATTTTCTTGTTGCAGGCGTTTCGTTCAAAATGACAACGTTTACAAAGTAAAGGCAACGCGAAAATATAGAGAGATATGTTTTAAATGCTTTGGAGTTATTAGAAAAACTAAGCTTAACCTGGCCCACGGCCAGATTTTAAAAGTTAGAAAGATTGTGTGCGTCAAACCCACAGAGAGAACGAAGTCTGTGTTCCGTTTAACAACAGCATTTAAAAAATATCTTCTTTTTTACCTGAGTACTTGCACTTTAACCGGACATTGGCCTAGAGGTTAGAGTGTTCGCCAATGGCCCGGGAGACCTGGGTTCAATCCCAGGTCGAGTCATACCAAAGACTCAAAAAATGGTACTTGATGCCTCCTTGCTTAACACTCAGCATTATAAGGTACGGATCAAGGGTAAAGTGGAGCAATCCAGGGAAAGGAGTAGCGCCCTCCCCTACACCTTGGTGTAGTAAGCTATCGAAAAGGGAGCCTTCGGGTCACCCTCGACTACGGTCGCCAACTTTACTTACTTGCACCGATGAGAAAGACAAAACTATATCAGTCACATTACAAGACTCAAGTATTTTATCTGAAAAAGTTATTCAGTGATTTAATTGAACTTATTTGCAGAAAGCTTCTTAATGGACATGTGCCAAATTCCCTCCTTGAAAATTTATAACTGAACTTTTCATGTTTCTGGTTTTCCTACAAAATAACATTCACAAACATGCACACAAATATAAATGTATATATTTACTAAACCACTCCACGCGGGCAGGATGTGACACAAAGTCAATTTTAAGCGGGGTTTCACGGGTTTTCATTCTTCTAAACCGGTGGCCAACCCTGTCAGCTTGACTATTCACTCATAGCTAGAGGGGAAATAATTAGATTCACACTTTTTCGCAAGGGTATTATAGCTATGTGAAATGCAAGCATCCTAGTCCAGGATTTGATCCCTGAATAATCACTATTAATAATATCCGCTTTGACTTATTACTTTAGAAATGATAATATTCTAGAAAATCTGGTTTTAGAAGTAAACTAATTTTTTATAAAGTTTGTCAGGAGTTAACTCATTAATGGGATATATATATATATATATATATATATGTGTGTGTGTGTGTGTGTGGTGGGGTCGTGTGTGTGTGTTAAAAAGATAAAGATAAGTGATTATATATTCGTCAAGTTCGTTTTTTCAAGTTTTAGGGGAATCTCATAATCAACAGACAGAAATAAGAGAAAATGTAAAAAAAAATGAATTTGATTAAAGGTTTGAGAAATTTGGCTGGACGCATGCTCACCTGACACACAGACTTAGGTTGGTTGGTGTTCAAATCCGAGATGAGGCTCTTTGCTCTAATACCCTTAGGAATGATATGTATCCAATTATTCTCCCTCTAGGTATTAGTCAATAGTAGGTCAGAATGACTATTTAACGTTTGTATGGTACTCGGTCTAGAAGAAAAACTCTGAATTCAAACCTGTTAAACTTGGCTTAAAAATTGACCTTGTGTTATATTCTGTTCATGGTGAAGGGGCTGGGTGGATAAATACTCACGCCGTTCTGTCATTCTGCAAGGAATAACCCGTATCTATTCACTTTTTTTCTACGTCCATTTTACTCACGTATTTCATCTGACTGCTGTATTTTTAAAATACAGGAAATTCTAAGTTATAAATCCAAAATGAGATAAGATTTGGCGAGTGGATTTATCCTCCACTCGTCGGTGTTTGAGCATTTTTTTGAGTAAAGAAAAACTTTTTTACAACGATTAGTCAGTTCAACTATATACACTGTGATTAAAAACACCCTTAATGATATAATAGAAATTGTCTCCATAACTTCACCATTTCTGTCAACGCATCCTCGAAACTCTCGACAGGTAATTAAAAGATATTGATATTTCTACGGGAGTATGTTTTTTTTTTTTTAGAAAATAAAACTAGAGATAGAATTATTAGATTCACACTTTTCCCAAGAGTATTAATGCTATGTAAAATGAAATAAGCCTCATCCAAAATTTGAACTCGAGTCACCGTGTTCATATCCTACAACGATAATCATTATACCTGGGGTAGCACCGGTTTTTTTAAGGAATGCCAGGCGGCCTCGACCGGTTCTGATCAGCCAAACGGTGAATCAGTGCCAACAGACCAAAAGACTGATCTACATACTATATAATGTATATATCTATATAAAATATAATATAGATTAAGTCTATTAATAGAGTCAAAAGGAACAATCCATAAAGAATATATAGTATTAATATATTTAAATAGAGTGTTCAATGCTCGGCTATTAATATATATATATATATATATATATATATATATATATATATATATATATATATATATATATATATATATATATATATATAAGTATATAAAAAAAAAACATGCGTACAGAGCAAATGTATCAATAATATCCGGTAAAAATTAATGTGAGATTCATTATGAATTTAATTCAAGTCTTTTAATAAGACTTTATCATCAGATGGAATACAAGATTTTAACTTTTATATCGTTAAAACGTTGACTACAAATGAACTAAATACGGAATGTTTCATACCTGCTTGCTGACACACTGAAAATATCCCCACTCTGAAGGTGTTGAACTCCAACCAGGGCAGTATTGATATATAATTTCATCTTTTTGCCCGTATAGGATGCAGCCACGTGTACCCAACGGTTCGGCTCGTATGTTCTGTCGGACATAAGCACAGAGGGTGAGGTGGCCCGATCAGTTTCTAGAGAAAAATAAATCCGGGCGTCTTCCTCCTGTCCTTCTTCGTACGTCTGTATTCCAATGGTCCAACCTTTCTCCTTGTGATCCTGGTGGCACATGTCAAAAAGTCCTGAAAAGAAACATCATCAAATATGTTCAAGCATAATGAAAATGATGAACAAGAAAGAATATAGGACTCGTTTAAACAACCCAGAAATAGTGCAATTTGAATTATTTAAACAATTATTTTAATGTATACTAATTTGGAAACACCCTAACACTACTACATACTATTTCTTTCACACACACACACAAACTTTCTTAGTCTTTGTCTTAGTGCACTGAGAGAGGTTAGCTTTGCTTGACTTTCTTTGTTTAATAACCAATCAACTTTTGTGCCTTATTAAATGCCAAATCCATCCTTGTCGAACAATAGTGATACTTTTTAGCCATATCTGTAGGGGGAATAGAATGTCCATACCTTTCACAAGGCCATTAATCCAAAAGTGGACGTAATAGGGTGATTGGAGTTCGAAGTTGCTTTCTAAAATTGGGCAGTTCCGCTCGTTAACCACTACACCACGGTAATTTCCCCATCAGATAAAGTAAGATAACTAAAAGTAGAGTTTAATAAAAGAGAACAACGCTACTTATAAGTTAGATCAGAGATGTACTTTATGAAAACCGGTTTTCAGTTGGGTGTTGGGATTTTAGCTTTCCCAAAAGATTGCTAGAAAAATGTGTGTGAGTGTTTGTGTATGTGCAAATGTTTCCAGCGAATCACCGTGTCCAGTTCATGCATACACACACACACACGTATACGTATATATATATATATATATATATATATATGAAATAGACACGGGGATTCGAGTTCAAATCTCGGAGGGACCGTTTTGTATTTCACATATCGCTATTACCCTTGGAAAAGGTATGAATCCAGTTACTCTAACTCCAGCTATCGGAAAATATTAGAGCACTGAACGCTTTAAATATGGTATGACAACCTATCAAGGAAAATAAAAACTTTTAATTAAAACCAGTTAAACTAGGCTTGAAAATTTACCTTGTGTCACATCTTGCTCCTGTGCCCTTAAGATGGCCATATATATATATATATATATATATATATATATATATATGTATATATATATATATATATATATATATATATATAGTGTATGTGCGTTTGTGGGTGTGTTGAAGGTATTCATGGTGTATCGGCAATCGCCGTAAGAAATAGACTCGGCTACCGGAATTCAAACCCTGAAATTGGCTATTTGCATTTCATATATCGCTAAAATCCCTATAGTTGGACAGACTGGACACTTGTTATGGCAACTGGTGTAAATTCAAACCAGTTGTAGACATGGAGAAAGATAGACTCTCTTCGGCTATTCCTGTAAGAAGACATGGAGTTCGAACTCACTTACTTCGAGGTCGCAGTTAAGCACGTTCGTCAACGAGAACTTCAAATGGATTGGAATTCGTGTACAAACAAATTATTATTCAGTAGAAATAGTTATTTAAACATTTTTAGTATTAGAAAGGAATACTTGAAACAGTATAACAAATTGCAAATTGTTTGTATTAGATAAGAATACTTGGTACTATATCATTGTGAGTGTGTATATGATTATTATATTGAAAGAATATTTACTTGAAACCATGAGATTGGGTAGAAATTATTTCGATCAAATTCTGGTATTAAATAATTGATAATATCTTTACAAAAAATCAAATTTACGTTATCTATAAATCTTGACTTATGTTAACCTTTAGTCTCTTAATCACTTGCTATGGCAATCATGTATTGCAGTTGAATTGGTTGGTTGGTTGGTTGGTTGGTTGATTGGTTGGTTGGCTTGTTTGTTGGTTTGCTGGGTTGCCAGTTTGCTGGGTTGCTGGGTTGCTGGTTGCTTGCTTTGTTGGTTGCTTGGTAGGTTTATTTATTGGGTAGTTTGTTTATTGGGAGATTGTTTTGTTTGTTTGTTTATTCGTTGGTTTATTTATCGGGTGCTTTATTTGATGGTTGCTTATTGGCTGGTTAGTTTTGGGGCAGGTTGTTTTGTTTGTTCGTTGGTTGATTGTCTAGATTTTTAAATTTACCAAGTGATTGTAAGAAATTTATTTTCAATGTACATTTGAGAGAAGCAAAGACAGAGACTGAGAGAAAGTACGACAAACAAAAGTGATAAGACAAATCTCTTGTTGGCATTCATTTCTTTTATTCTTCTCAAATAATTTCGACCTTTGGCCATCAGAAAATATTTGTAAAGAGACGTTTTTTTTTAGGTGGGGGGCGGTTTTAAACTAGCTTTTAAAAGAGTTATGTTCCATAAAAGAAACTGCAAAAAGACGTACTGGTAACGTAGCATATCTATACGTCGGATTAAGAATATATATATATATATTTGATATGGTGATTGTTATGTTGAATATTATCATTTTTCTTCGTTTTCTCCCCATAAACTTAACGAAGCTGCAGTATAATAAAACTGTAAAAATTTAAGCCATTGAGGTTGCTGATCATAATCGTGCTCTACTACAGATGCCCAGCAAATAAATAAGTAACAGTTAACAGTTTGAATACAGCTCAAAGCCAAAAGGTTTTGATTGTAAAAAAAATGTTTTATAACACCGGAATGAATTTGAATAAAACTATCAAGTAAACAAACAAATAAATACACAAGTGTGCCAGAAAGACATAAACCCGTTGGGTTGCAAACGGGTAAGTGAAGATGAAGACAGAAAAAAATGTTAACATATACATAAATAAAGTTTAAGGGGTTGTTTGGGTTGCTTTGAGCGGAGAGGATATATGAATTTGTGTGACAAATCCACTTCTGAAGAAATAGCCTCCATCATTAAAACTCTCACTTCACCTTCAGAAAGATAGATTAAAAGAGAGTAGTGAGAACGCAAGAGAGACAAAATGAAAGGGAGATAGAGAAAAGAAAGAGGCACAGAAAATGAGAGAGAAAAATCCTGGCGACTCAGTGTCACAAAATATAAT
Organism: Sepioteuthis lessoniana; assembly: GCA_963585895.1. NCBI lineage: Eukaryota > Metazoa > Mollusca > Cephalopoda > Myopsida > Loliginidae > Sepioteuthis > Sepioteuthis lessoniana. The sequence continues at coordinate 81,307,033 of OY757934.1, forward strand.
TACTACCAACACTAACATTATGAGTGAGGACACTCAGTGTAGTTGACCCATTGTGACAACAGCTTAATGATTTACATGTTTTGATGATTGTGTCAGGTGTCACTTCAATAAATATGAGAACCATAACAGGAAATGGAGGTTTAATTAAAATATAGGTTTTTACTGGTTAATACATGAACGTTAGAAGAAAACAGGATTTTGTAGTTTGAGGGTTGCAAACGAAATAGAAAATTTAAAAAAAAAACTCATTTAAAGAAGCTTAAGATTTTGCCTCTTTCTATGCTCTTCTAGGACACCATATAAGGAATGGCAAAATAATAGGTTTGGTTTGGTTTCTTTGTTTAATGGCATATCGACCTTTGTAGGTTTATTTAATGCCAAAGCTATTCTCCTTGAAGAACAGTAGTGGTACTATTTCACCCATAGCTGGGAGGATAAGGGGGTGCATACCTTTCCCAAGAGTATTTGTCCGAAAGTGAACGCGACTGGAGTATGAACGGCAAAAAAAAATTACTCTTTCTTTCTCTCATAAAAGTTTAATTTCAAAAACCCAATATCAGATTCAGCCTGAACATCATAAGTGATTAGTATCTCATGGAAAATGGGTATACATAGAACATATGACGTGTTCGTCGCCTTGTTTTTGTCACCCGGGCAGGAATGATGACCAACGGTTTGGGAGTTCTTTCCGAGAGCAAGTGCCAGCAAAATCCACATGCGATGTAACATCATTGTTTTTTTTTGTGGGGGGGGTTTCTTATGCCAGAAAAAGAAAAATAACTGTTTGTACGAGGAATGAAATCAGCTGAAAATAATAAACTTATATAAATAAAACAACGAAAGTGACCATATTACAAAGGAAAAATACACACACACACACACACACACACACACATATATATATATATATATATATATATATATATATATATATATATATATATATATACATGCGTCTCTGTGCGTACTCGGGACAATGCGGTTGACTGAAGCGAGCTACCATAAATCTTAAGTTACAACTGTGTAGCCTTCTTTAAAAGTTGAACAATTAACCCAACCTTCCCACCTAGCTCACCTGTTAAATCCTCCTCCGTAAGAAGGCGCGTGCAAACACAGATCCAAAAATATGACGATTAACAAATATTTCAAACCAATTCTTTCATACTTTCTTAAAAAAGAAAAAAAAAGAAGAAAATTAAAAAAAAAAAAAAAAAAATTTCATGTTTCCCTTCTTGAAGAAACTTCTTGATAAATTAATTACTCCTCCCAGTCGACACAAAGACAAGTAAAAAAAGCAAAGAAAAATATCTGTTACATTTCTAGTTACAGTTACAAAAATATCTTTAACATTTATGATATTAAGATTTATGCAAAATAGCCTCACGTTAACGTAACCAAAGATACAAACACTTTTTAAAATACAAGAAACAATTAGTCTAGAGGAAATAGCCTAGAAGCTTGTTTCTCAAGTTTTTGCTGATTCCTCGAGTTCTTTTACCTTTTTGGACGAAACAAAGGTCCCTGGCCTCTAAGTCACACAGTCAGAAAACATTCCAACAAGAAATTCAATTTCATAAACTCAAATCTTTACTTGTTTATCGTTTTGTTTGTTTCTTTTTTGGTGACAAAGGTGCTAATATGTATAATTTATTTTCTTATAAATGTTTCCCATCAGTTTTAATTGGTGGTCTTGCACTGCAGTCTGAACGACTGCAAGTTTTCTTAGGTCTCCACTTCTCTTTTGAGCGTCTTGCCGATCTCAACAATACCGTGTGGTGTGGATGGTCTCGATTCTCCCTCTGATTTTTAAATCTTCCATTCTCATTTCTTAACCTTTGGGAATTATTCCAAACGTACCAATTACCAACAGTATCACTATCATCTTTATGTTATCTAGCAAGGTTCAAACATTTGTTTAACTTTTCATTTCCTTTTTTATTCTGTGATCCCCGAACAGCAAGATCCACCTTAGGTTAAATTTTGTTTTTTATTGTTAATTAATACTTGGTCCGGTCTTCTGGCCGAGATAAGATGATCCGTTTGTATTATCATTTTACTCTTTTGAGAATTTTTCACACCAGCGTTAGATGATAGTTTCTCATTGGCGTCCGACTGACAGCAAGTCTCTTCAAGTCTCCAAGACTCTCCTCAGTATTCTGACCGATCTTAATAATGATGGTCTCCTCTCGTCCTCTTATTTCCAACTCCTCCCGTTCTTGTACCAATTCTTAGCTTACTGTACTGAGTGCATCACTTACAACTTGTATCAGGGTCACTCTAATATTCCATAGTTATTTTCAGTTCTCTAGCAAGATCTAGGTACTTATCCTTCTTTTCGCTTTTTTCAGTTTTACCCTGTGGTCAGCCGTAACAGCCAAGTCCAGTTTGGCAAGTGGTCTTTTTATTTTTGTTGTAGTAGTTGTCTATCACTACATCTGATCGTTTTGCTAGAGATTAGGTGATCTGCTTTTATCTCAAAATCCCAGCGATCTTTGTGCATCTCATATGCCATTTGTTCCTCTGGTCAAATCTAAACTTCTTGCACAATTCCCAGTAGATCACTTTCCCCACCCTGTCGGGTCTAGTCTTATAATCTTTTTGAGATAAGTTATTGCATTCGCATATTATGTAATTGATCGTTTCATCACAATCCATATTTACCCAACCCCTTCGCTCGGGCAGGATATGACACAAGGTCAATTTTTAAGCGTAGTTTAACAGGTTTGAATTCAGAGTTTTCATTCTCCTAGACTAGTTGCCTCACCAAGGCTAAAGAACATAGTCTGCCCTACTATTTACCCATAGCTGGAGGGAGAATAATTGGATTCATACCTTTCCCAAGAGTATCAGTGCTATGTGAAATGCAATCAGCCTCGTCCAGGATTTGAACTCGTATCGCCGTGTCCATTTCCTACGACAATAACCATTACACCACGGGCACCTTTCATCATAATCACCGCATAACCTACATCGGCTATTTTGTTGCCTCTTGTCAATTTTTATTTTGACATAGTTCATCCTGACGGTGTTGTTTTGTGCTGCTATCAAAAGAGATTTAGTTTCTCTTTCTTAGCCTTCCAGCTATGGGTTAAATAGTACCACTACTGTTCTTCTAGGATAATGGCTTTGGCATTAAATAACCTAAAAAGAGTTGATATGCCATTAAACAAAGAAACCAAACCATCTTTCTTAGCCACGTCCAAGTTTCCGCGTCTGTGATTTGGTTTGTTTATCCCTTGAAATATTCATAGAGTTGTTTTTCTTCTCATTTTTGTTTATTATTATTGTTCTGTTGATGCTTGCGTGTCATGTGATCCCAAGATGATTTGATGCCTTGATGATTCATGAAAGCAGAAAAGATACATTATGCAGGGATGCAACAGTGCTAGTGCGTCTCGGAGGCGAGCTTAGCGTAATGGTTATCGTCGTATGAAATGGAATCGGTGACCCTAGTTCAAATCCTAAAAGAGGTCATTTGCTTTTCACCTCGTGCTAAGATAATTTGATGCCTTTGGGATAGAACTATGCCAGACTCGCGAAAGTTGAGAAGTCAGGTGAAACTAAGACAATTCAATACTTTGCGATGTTCCTGTAGTAGTCTCGCCAAAGCAGAACGAAGAAGCGGTTTACTGAAGACTCGTATCTCGCCCTGTATGTACATCTCAGCCGTCTTCAAATCTCCTTCACTCTTCACAATTTTGTACATTTCAGTTTATAAAAGGAAAAGAAAAGCAGATTATATTTTTGTCCATTAGCCTTGTTGTCTTTCTCTGCTCCCTACAACATATGTTCATGAATAATTGCTTTTACAGTCATAATAAAATGCATCGGTTTTTAAAGGTGAGGGTCATTTCTATTTCCTTTGCCGCCGGTTTTTTCTTTATGACTTTAAGAGTTTAGATTCGTGTTTGACGCTCTTCTTGACACGTATCCCTTAGTATCCTTCGAGACTTCCGCTAAGGGTGATGCCTCCTCTTTGATAACCGAGAACACGACAAAAATATTTCAGTTGAGGAAAGAGTGATTCCAGAGTTCAAATTCAAACTTGCCTTCACAAAAGAATTGTTTTTGATTATTGGTATATCAGTCTTTGAGGGTTATTTAAATCCAAAGCCATCCTTTTATAAGAGCAGAAGTGATACAATTTAACTCGAAGATATGTGGATAAGATGCTCATACTTTTCACAAGGGTATTAATCCGAAGGTGAATGCAACTGCGCGACTTGAGTTCGAACTCGCTTACTAAGATGTTTTAGTCCAGCTTGTTAGCCACTACTCCACAGGAACTCCCCCTTAAACAAGAAATACAAGATTAATGGGTAAGCTACTTATAATATATAAGAATAAAACCGTAACGAAATTATCATAAAATTTGAGAAGATATAACGATTTTTACTATTAAAATAGTAGGTACCTACTCAGCTTTTTTAAATTTTGCACCCGGTCAAAATTATGGAACACTCTGTGAAAATCGATATCACTAATAATGGACTGCAAGCCTGGCTTAAAAATTCTTATACTCTGCGAGACACACATGAAAGTACAACTTAGATTTGACACAAATCAACAAGCATTGGGCACTGAGCGGGGATCGAAATCAGTACTCAGTATTAACTGGTTTTAGAGACTAGTATTCTCATTATCTTTTCAATCAAAATATATTTTTCAGGGCTGCTGCAGAGTTAGTGCATCTCAGAAGCATGCTTAGGGTAATGGTTATCGTCGTAGGAAGTGGAATTGACGACCCGAGTTCAAATTGTTTTTCGTACTAATTTCTTTGAGAAAGATATCTGCTCTCCTCTACTCCCAGCTATAGGCAAATAGTACGGTGGTGAATTCTTTAACCTTTGTAATGCAACCAGTCTAGCAGAAGGAAAACTCTGACTTCTCACTAGCTGTACTCCACTTAAAGATTGACCTTATTGCACATTCTGCCCATGGTGGACGGTTCGGGTAAATATATACAATGCACTGTATGCCCCATACTTCTGGCTTTGTGCCAAAATAAGCTTAGCTTGGTGAATGAATTATAAGGTTTTTGAATATTTGTAAACGCTGTATATTGTCATCTGACAACAGAGAGAGAGAGAGAGAGAGAGAGAGAGGGGGGGTAGGGGGGGGTTGCGGGGGTTTTTTATTGTTTAATTTTTGTTTTGTTTTTGAAATTTTTTTTTTTTTTTTTTTTTTGATGAAGGTCCTTTTTTGTTGTTGCGTTATTTGTTTTGCTTCTTTAGAGGGGATTTTTTTGTTGTAGCTTGTTTTGTTTTAGGTTTTGATTTTTGTTTTTTTTTGTTTTGTTTTTGTGGGGTTCTTATTTTTTCATTGTTTTTTTTATTGTTTTTTGTTTGTTTTTTTCGGGGGTGCTTTTTGTTGTTGTGGATTGGGAGGCCTCGTGATAAATTACCCAGCTATTTTTACATAAGTTTTATATTTTAAATATTATCCCCTTCAATATCGACCCTTTTTTCTATCGTACGTAAAAAAACAATCAAGTTCATTATTTCGAGAATTCCAATAAGCAACAAATAATAAACTTGTCTATTAACCAGACACATGGGATAAAATAAAATGCTCTAATAGTGAATGTGTATCCAGAATTGTTCAAGTACATCAGTTTTCAATTATAGACACAGATACGATATGAAAATATTTACAATCCAACTCGATTTTCAAACTCCAAATTTTAATCAGAGACATAAGTTTAGCCTGTCAAGTATAATGTCACCAAGTAAGTCATTTTCTTTTATATTTGTTATTGAGTAACCTCTTTTTGTGCGTCTTCTTTGTTCATCCTCCCAATATTCTTTGCATTTTGCTATCTTCTTTGTGTGTCCTTTTAATATATAATTACCCAACGTCTTTGCCGTGAGTAGGATGTGACATAAGATCAATTTTTAAGCATGGTTTAATTTCAGAGTTTTCCTTCTTTTTGACTGGTTGCCTTGCCAAAGCTAGATAGTCACGTCTTTCCTACTATTCAATCATAGCATGAGAAGATAGAAAGTTTCATGACTTGTTCTACATGAATTAAGATTTTAAGAAAGACACAATTTTAGTTTAGCAAATTTAGAAGCAAAAGTCGAGGTTTGTTTTGGTTTATTTGTTTAATGGCTTATCAACACATTATAAGTTATTTAATGCCGAAATTAAATTCCTTTTTAAGTATTTGTTTATGATTATAACCATATTTTCAATGTTATATTTACATTTATTTGTCTATAGACATTTGTTTACTCAGAATTATTTGATATCAAGTATTCTGTCTAATAATGATATTTCATGCACAATCATATAGTTTAAAGTATTTCTATCTAATATTAACCATTTGTCGGGATACAGTTATATGGTTTCAAGTATCACTATTTATTACAACTAATTTTCCAAAAAGATCAATTTGATGAATAGATGGAACTGTAACAAGTACTATCACTCGACATCAGAGTGGACCTTGGAGTAATCCCAATGAAGAGGTACTCTACAATTCCTAGAGTTCAAGAATAAAACTAACTAACTAACCTCCCAACTAAATGAAGTTTAGTGTCATACCCAGAACACCCCATTTTTGGGGTGGTCTTTCCCCTCAGCAATGATACTATCCGCGTATTCAAAGTTTCATCAACAAGACTTATAGTGTAAAGGGGGGTGCAGTTTTTCGAGGATTGGTGTCCGAAAGTGTAACAAGTTCAGAGTTTTCCTTCACATAGATGGGTTGCCATACCAAGATTCAAATCTTATCTAGTATTTACCTATCGATGGAGAAAGAATAGCTGAATGCATACCTTCTCCAAGAGTATTATTAACTCAAATAGCTTCGAGTAGGATTTGAACTCGTGTCAACGTGTCTTTTTCCTGGGACGATAACCATTATACCAAGAGCTCCTGTCATAATTAGTTGAAGCCCAATTGTCTGCAATGATGTCCACGAGAGCATTATAAAAGGGTCAAGCAGTGTTAGCAACCGTCCAATTTTAGCTTTTCAGTCAACAATAAAACCTCGCCATATTGTGGATATAAAACCCTCTAAGATATCTTCGATAGAAGTTCGGCGTGGTGTTATGGTTAATGTTCTGGACTGCGACATCGAAATAAACATGTTCAAACCCAAGTTGCGCGCCATTACGTTCACTTTCAGACTAAAATACCTTTCGAAAAGGTATGACCTCTCTTATCCCCTCACATGGCAATGGGTTAAATAGTACCACTACTGTTCTTCTACAAGGATGGATTTGGCATTAAATAATCCACGGAGATTAATATGCCATTAAACTAAGGTACCAAAACCGGCTATCATCAGACTAAAATCAGTTATGCCTGGTTTAATATCTCCAATATTAATTATTGTTTATCATTTTGTACTAACTTAAATGTGTTTTAGATAGAACTATGAATATTTTTGCATTGCTAAAATGTCCTATTTAAATATAGCACATGTTTTATCTTAAATGTGTTTACATAGTTTTATTATGCCTGAATAAATATGTTTTGTAATATAATCACAAAATTCAACAAACATATTTACCTCTTGTTCACTTGAACGCGTTTATGTTTTGTTACGTAAAAGGACACAGACATTTATAAATGAAGACCTCGATGTTTCAAGGAAAAGACCTTTTTACACATTCTGATTTCTTAATAAAATAATAAAAAAAAACAAAAAACAAACTAGCACTACTTACCCGTATAACAGGGTTTTAAGATATCGCCAATTTTCTTTTACTATTTCGCGTTTGAATATTTATTAATACCTAATTTGCACTTCATTTTAGAATCTAATATCAAAAGTATTTTAATTATTAAAGAAAGGCGCTGAATTGACTATATTGCTTGGGATATATTTCTTCTTTTTGAAAGAAAAATCCCAAAGTCCGTATTCGTTGAGTTATTTGGGTCTCTATCTTAAGATTATTTTTACTGGGTTACCCCACCTCCTTAAAATGCGCCTCGGTTATGACATTAAGTTGCATCTGATGGCGAGGTTCCAGTCCTGAAGCTTTAGGGAATATGGAGTACACCTTCATTACCATTATTCTCAGCTCCACTTTGCCCCAGAGTGGTAGTACCTGTTAGGGTCCTATCTATGGATGAAATAGAACTATTTAATCATTTGCTACACTTGAAACCATTTAAGTGTGTAAAGAAAAGAAATATCTGAATCCATTTAAGAGTGTGCAAACAAGTGATTAATATCTAATAGAATTATTAGAATTAAATTTTAACAATTGAATCCAATGAATTGTGTGCAAACAGATTAGCTTTGGCTCAATTAAAGATAATGTTACCAACAAACTATTCGCTTATAAATCATATATATATATATATAAATCTTGGTGTTGAGTGATTCACAAAGATTAATATGACATAAACCACAAACAACAAATTCTCTTAAAAATCGTGGCATTTAAATAGTAAAATATCAAATAAGCCAAGCAAAATTTAGTACAAAATCGTGTCAAAGTTTACTCTAACAATTTCTAAAACTCTTGTTGAAATTTGAAAAAAAAAATGGTGAGGCCTTAGGGTTACAGACGGGTGGACATTTGATTGTTTATAACTTGTTCTATCATATCAATTATACGAGAACCGTGGAGAACGTAAAGCCACTTTGAATTTGCAATAGATACAAGGAGAACATCAATACCGTCATATTGAGCCAATTTTCAGCTACAAAACACTTTTTCGCTTACAATTGACGCCAATAGCTCTGCCTTTTCCCTGACGATGGCCAAGAGCCTACATGTGGCGTTTGTATAATTGTCATTGCGAAAGTAATATCTCCTGTTTCATTATTTTGTTCCATAACGTCAAAGGCGGGGTTTTATGACATAGCAGTAGTGGTTGATCGTTCTAATCAATAAACTATCAACTCTTTTCATATTGTTACAAATAACAGCTGAACTCCAATTTGACAAAATTACGTCTCACGTAAAAGCAGAATTGAGTTATTAAATTTCTTTTTGTCAAATAAATGCTCTCATTGGTATTTATAGACGCTGGCTGAACATTTGCAGTAACCACACTGTGGATGTGATCACTGTTAGGCGGTGGGTAATGCACATCAGCAATAGCGACAGCTTCATCCGTTAATTTGAGTTTTGATCCGTTTCTCCGCGTGAATCGGGCTGATGAAAGATGGACTTTGCTGACCATATTTTATCTCTATTGTCACAGTTTTGAACGAACGCCGTATGTACACTGATTGTTCATCACTAACCATGATGCATAACCATTTGTAATGACCATGTGTAAATTTGAAGGGTTATAGCTAAAAATTTGCTCTTTTCAATGGCGTTCTTTGTGCTCCTTTATCGGTTGTAGTTCACGCAAAGGTGCATTCATATGTTTTAAGCATGTTCCATCTGCACAATCCCATGTTTCATTAAAATCTACCAATCAAAACGAATCAAGACTTGATAAAAACATCATTGAAAATTGGCACTGATTCGTCAGAACTTAGTCTATATGTCTAGACACGACAGTCTATTTGTTTATTTGGGTTTTATGGCATATCAACTTTTGTAGGTTATGTAATGCCAAGTCCATTTTTATACAAATAAACAGTTCTATTACAAACAATTAAGTTTAGCTTAAGTACACAGTTTAATTGTCAAAAAAATTCCTATTTCAAGCTATTCAGTTTAGTCAAACAGTTCTATTTCAAACAATTTACTTTTGTATAAGTATAGTTTTTATCAAAACAGTTCCATTTTTTTAAAAATATAGTTTAGCATAAGTACGTAGTTTAAATTTCAAAACAGTTCTATTTCAAGCAATTCAGTTTTGCATAAGTACGCAGTTTACTTCTATATGACCCATTGACAGGACCCTATCAGGTGCTACCACTCCAAATCATAGTGGACCTGGGAGTAATAGCAATGGAGTGATACTCCGTATTCCTCAAAACTCCAGCATTACTGGAAACTCACCATTCGATTGTTTAGTGTCATATATCAGGATATTCGTTGGGGTCTTACCCCTCTGCAGAGATGCGGTCGGTGTACTCTACAGCCATAGCCGACTGGGCAAGAGAGATATATAGACTAAGATAGATAGATAGATAGATAGAATTTGATTTGGTTTGGTTTATTTAAAGGCATACCAACCCTTTATGAGTTATTTAATTGTAAATACCTGATTATAATCGTAACTAGTTATATTTTCAAAATTCTACGGCAGTTTCAATCACGCTTTTTAATAGTCTCAAATAATAATCATTTTTTTTATACACAGTCATATGATTTTAAGTATTCCAATCCAAATACTAATAGTTTTCAAATATATATGTTTGATTCAAATATGACCCTAACCGGTATTACCACTCTCAGTATGAAGTTGATCTGGGGGTAATGGAAGGACTATTCCTCACTCCCCAGAAGTTCAGAATTAGAGATTTACCAGGGGATGCAATTTAGTGTCACACACGAGATGTCTCTTTTTGAGAGGGGATATAAACCCTACCTCTCCACAAAGTATGCAATTGGCCTATTCTAATTATCACTGAAAGGGCGATATTTAACCAGGAATGACGGATTAAAATACCATTTTATAGTTAAAGCAGATAATCGAGAACTTTGGTGATTATTCTGTGATTATCGGTTACCATCTGAACAGGAAATTACTAAGTGCGTAGATTTGATAAAAAAAATCCGCTACGACTGGTCATTTTTGTTATATTCCGGTTACATTCATATATACAAAGATATTTGAGTACTTTTATAATAGATCAATAGATAGATCGATAAACATAAATGGTTGGTTAGTTGGGTTTTATGGCATATTAACCCCAGTAGGTTATTTAATGCTAAATCCTCTTTATACATATATATCAAATATACATGATTTGTATACTCATATTCTGTAGACAAGCTTTTTAAACGAGCTACAGCTCGTTTGTTTGTACCTAGTTAAATGGTTTCACGTGTTTCTATCAAACACGAAGAATTCTATTTGCTATTAATCATTTGTTTCCACACAGAAAACAGGTTTCAAGTATTGTTATGTAGCACTGACAATCTTATTTAATATCAGCCATTTGTTTGCACACAGTTAAATAGATATACATATAAAAGAATGGTATGTAGATAACTTTTTAAGTAAAAGACAATTTGTTTCCATACAATTAAGTATTGCTATTGTTTGCACACAGTTAAATGGTTGCAAGTATTACAAACACTAATAAATCTACTTAATATTTATCATGTATTTGCACTCGATGAAGTGGTTACATGTATTGCAATTTAATGTTAAAAATTCTGTTCATTCATTAGCATACAGTTAAAGGGTTTCAAATGGTAACACCTGATAGGAACCTACGTACGAGGATCATTAAATAAGTTTCCAGACTTTTTTCGTAAGGACACTTTTATTGATAGTACACACATGAAACTCTAATCCCCTTCAAAGTAATCTCCTCCAGCTGCAATGCACCGGTCCAACAACTTCTTGAAGGCCCCATGGAAGTCCTCTTGTGTGAGCGTGTAAATGACCTTCGTCAGTCTTTTTGATCTCCTCAATTGTCTCATAACGACAGCCTCTGAGCTTAGGTAATAACCAAAATCACAGGGAGCAAGGTCTGGACTAGAGGTAGGCTGAGGAACTGTCTTGATGCCCATCTTGGTAAAGTAGTCTGTGACAAGGATGCAGTTGTGGACTAGTGCATTGTCCTGCTGGAAATGCTGGCCTCTTCCGACGGAATCTCTTCCTGAACTCCCTTAAAACCTCAACATAGTAACCCTAACCCTAACCCTTTGGCCAATCAACTCTGGTGGGAGGAGTAAGGAAGTCTATTGACTTCCTTACTCCTCCCACACCTTTAATCATCCCTTACAGACTGCCTGCCTTCCTTGAATCTCTTATGCCACTCAAAAACTGATGCTCGATTCATGCAAGATGGTCGAAAAGCAGTCTGAAGCATTCCATACGTTTCTGTGGCATTTTTTTCAAGTTTAAAACAGAATTTTATTTCATATCGTTCTTCTAAAGTGTCTTGACGTCCAGATTGCATTTCTGAAATTCACCAGCTGTGGCAATCAGGCTTTAGTAGGGTGTATTCCAATTGCTGCTGTAGCTGTTCATTTGAACATGAAATAATAAAAATTGGCCAGTCATCTCATAAGATGTCTAGCAATAATATACTGAATCTTCAAGAGTCTACGACAATTTTAAATGCCTGTACAAAAAAGTCTGGAAACTTATTGAATGCGCCACCTATTTATTTTGTCCCAGTCGGCTAAAGCAGTAGAATACACCTAAGAGGAAGTCCCCGCTAACGAGTGTCCTGGATGTATTAAACGTATAAAACAATCTAGTGGTGAAGCTCCAGTCATTACTATCAGATTGTCTAGTGTCATATCCAGTACATTCGTCTGGGTGGGGTTTACCCCTCTGCAGTGATGCAGTAAATATAGTCTATTTCCTCAGCCAACTGGGCCATCAGTCATTATTTTTACATAGTTAAATGTAAAAACAGTTCTATTTCAAACAATTCAGTTTTACATAAATACACAGTTTAAATGCCAAGCAGTTCTTTTTGGCCCATTGATAGAACCTTTCCAGGTGCTACTAGTCTGGGCTAGAGTGGACCTAGGAGCGATGGCAATGAACGGGTACTCTCCCTTCCTAAAAGCAGTAGAATACACCGAGGAGGAACTTCAATTTCCACAAGCTCCAGGACTGAAAACTCACCTATCAGATTGTTTAATATCATATCCAGGACACAAAACAGAAGTGACAAGTTTTACTTGAAATGATTTCTGTCGGTTTTATCTATTTTTTTTTTTCTTTTTAGGGGACTTCTTGTTTTATTTTTTGTACAATCACATTGCCCATTAGAATACATTCGTCACACTTTTGCTGTTAAAATTGCTCACAAAATATGCGTGGGTGTATGTATAGCATTACGGGCGAACCCCACCCTTCCCAGAAATATTTGCATTTGCATGACACAGTGTCGTTATCATAGGTACCGGTAGGTGTCTTCTTTTGGGATCGATGCGTAGATTCACGAATTGATCGTTTTATCTTTCGGTCTGCTTGGCTCGGTCCTAAAAACGGCAAAGTGGCTGGAGGTATATTTTATCTTCTCTTCAAAACCGAGCGACTTTTGTGCCGGGAAAAATGGTGGGACGGTCAGTCACTAGACAGGACACAATGTTTGATGGAGCGAAAAAGAGAGAACAGAGTCGAAGGCGGAACTTGCAAAGTGGGTCTGCATTTAAAAATCATTTAGCAAATAGAATTGGAAATTGTCAAAGTTTTTTTTTTCTTCGAAATGAAATGTTAAAAGTTTTGTCATCAAAGCTCAAGACCATCGAACCATGAATAATTTGGTACACAGAAATACAAAACTGAGTGGAACATGTATACACACACACAAACACACACCCAGACACAAACACACACCCAGACACAAACACACACAAACATATGCACGCGCACACACACACACACTTACATACATGTATATAAATAGGTTGGTTTATGAATGTAAATCTGATTAGGTGTGGGTATATATATATATATATATATATATATATATATATATATATATATATATGGGATGTTAATGCATGTGTATAACTATTTGAAAAAAATACAGGGATAGTAAAAGTGAATAATATTTATAAATTGCATAAACTATATCTGTATATGTTTGTAAAAAATATGTGTATTTCAAGCATGTGGGTACATATATATATATATATATATATATATATATATATGCTTATTATGTTCTTATATACGTTGTTGTAACAATGTATGTACGTTTTGTTTTGTTCTTTGGGGGGTTTTGTATATGTGTGTCAGTCTGTTTTCACAAAAATATAAGCAAAGATGTTAATTTATTCAAATATATCATGGATGATCATTCAGAAACCTTTTAAAGATATACATATGTATATATATACATATATATATATATATGTGTGTGTGTGTGTGTGTGTGTGTGTGTGTGTGTGTGTGTGTGTGTGTGTGTGTGTGTGTGTGTGTGTGTGTCTATAGCGTAATGGTTACTGTTGCGTAGGGAATGGACTCGATGACAAGAGTTCATACGTTCGATTAGACTGTTTACATTTCCCAGCCAACACTCTTGGGTAAACTATGAATATCTTATTCTCCCTCCAGTTCTGGGCCCATAGTCGTGCAGACTGGGCATTTTAACCTTGGCATAGCAACCGGTCTAGGAGAAGGAAAACTTTAAATTCAAACCAGTTAAAATCCCCTTCTACTTGACCCCTTGTCTATGTGTGTATAAACATGTATATATATATATATATATATATGTGTGTGTGTGTGTGTGTGTGTGTGTGTGTGTGTGTGTGTGTGTGTGTAAAGTTTATCAGTAAAATGTCTTTGACTATTTATCTGTGTGTACTCATAATAATATATGCAATGGTGTCAATTTATTCAGACGTACATTGAGTGCACATTTTTGAAAAATTCATAAATAATAAGACAGATACCAGTTGTATATATATAAAAATGCCTTTGTATATGTATGCTAAGATATATATATATATATATATATATATATATATATATATATATATATATATATATATATATGAAATATGCATAAGCACCTCTCATTTGCATACTAGAACAACGCCTATGTTAATTAATACAAGAAATATGGTTGAAAGACACAGTTAATATACACCCGTTCTTTATTAGAATCAGACACAGCCATGCATTTATTCATTGATATGCATGTTTGTATCGTAGTGTGTAATATATATATATATATATATATATATATATATATATATATATATATATATATATATATATACTAGCTTGAGTTAAATGTTTTGTAATACATTGTACGACGAAGCACAGTTCGTGAGTTTTGGGTCCTTTTGCTAAGGTTATAAAGGTGAGGTATCACAATGGACTGTGAGATAAGGAATTCGCCTGATGCTCTGCGAGTGCTTACTCACGGGATTTGCATTTAGATCTTGGAACACGGCCTCAGAATCTACTTTTTTTAGAGTACCTGACCTTGCCTAATTATCAAAGCTCTTACAACAATTTCTTGAACCGTGTGATCAATTGCACTTTCGCCTTTCGGACAACAAATGTTTTTGGTTGCTTTCGCGATGTTATAGCCCGGTCTGAATTTGTAAAGCCAAATTTTCCGAATTAGACAACACTGCACATTCATCTAAGAGGCTTTTTAATCATACATTGATATGAAGCAATGCACAAAGCGTCAGCACTTCATCTACCACCATACAACCTACCACGGCTTGAAAGGCTTTTGTCATGTGATTATAAGCTCAACAAACTAACATGTCCCAAACGATTGCAATACTTTTAACTAGCCCTAGTATATATATATATATATATATATTATCATCATATCGCGCCGCCAGCTCCCCGACCCTTTTCTCGCCATCCGCCTCTATCGTCCATCGCTCCCGATTGGTCTTCAAGGCTATACTCTGTATCGACACAGAACAATTGTAAATAGGTTCTAGCTGGTCATTCTGCCTTTGCTCGTCCATGTGAAGGGGTCCTCAGGAGTATGTTGCTTATGTGTTCATCCTTACTTTTCCAGCAGTGTACCGCATGTCTGGTTCGTCTAACTTGGATAGTTTTCATGATGGGTAGTAGGTGGCCGTACAGCTGCCGCTTTGTGGGATGCGGCCTCCAGGATTTGTTCAATATTGCTCGCAACATTCTTGTGTAATTCCTGTCAATCTTTTTTTTTTCCATTGGTTTAGTTTGTGTCCCTGTAGCGCATCCATATAGCAGTATTGACATGACCGCTGTTTGGAAAAACTGCGTTTTATTTTATCGGTCTGGGCAAGTGGTTTGAGAGTGAATCTTTGTAATCTTTCGATGGCTGTGTTTTTATTCTCATCATTAGAAGCCACCGTTATAGATAAGTAGCAGTAGTCCCCCTATCGAATTATTTGATACTGGCCGTTGAACGGTGGGATTCGTATGCCCAGGACCTGGTTATGCATGGCGTTAAACCGAGTATATATATTCATAACATTAATAATATAATTAATAGTGTGTGTGTGTGTGTGTGTGTGTGTGTGTGTGTGTGTGTGTGTGTGTGTGTGTGTGTGTGTGTGTGTGTGTGTGTGTGTGTGTGTGTGTGAATTAGACCAAACAGAAGTTGATTACAACTTCAAGTGACGACAATAACCGAAATAATTCTAGAAAAAACAGAAAACAACAATCATAAAATCTCGAAAATAAAAATAGGAATAAAGACAACAGTATTGATACATCTTGTGACCAACTAAGCAAATTGTATCGGATATAATGTAGAAATGGCAATGTAGTAAAAGTCTCGAAAAAGAAACCGAATCTTTATTAAGAGCAGCAGAAAATATTTCCATGAGGAAAACTTATTTCAAAGAAAATAGTGTTGATAGGCAAGAGTTGAAAGTTATGTGGTGATAGAAATGACCCACTTAAATGATATGTGAATGCAGCAAACTAGGGCCAAAGGAATACAATAGCGGCAATAAAAGAATTAGGAAAGCAACCCACTGGGAATAATGGGTGGCCTGATTCTGATGGTGACGCTCCAGTCCTCGATTTTTGCATATGTTGAGTACTCCTTCATCTCAGGTCACCTCTGACCCGGATTGGTAGTACCTCTTAGGGTCCAATCTATTGGTCAATAATTTGCTAACGATTATTATTATCATTATTATTATCTGAACCCATATAGATGTGTGCAAATTTTATGCAGATAAGAATGCTCAATAAATACGTGGCGCATTCAATAAGTTTCCAGACTTTTTTTGTACAGGCATTTAAAATTGTCGTAGACTCTTGAGGATTCAGTATATTATTGCAAGACATCTTATGAGATGACTGGCCAATTTTTATTATTTTAGGTTCAAATGAACAGCTACAGCAGCAATTAGAATACACCCTACTAAAGCCTGATTGTCACAGCAGGTGAATTTCAAAAATGCAATCTGGACGTCAGGATACTTTAGAAGAACGATATGCAATAAGATTCTGTTTTAAACTTGAAAAAAATGATGCCACAGAAACGTATGGAATGCTTCAGACTGCTTTCGAAGCATCTTGCATGAAACGAGCTGCATTTTTTGAGTGGCATAAGAGATTCAAGGAAGACAGGGAGTCTGTGAGGGATAATGAGAGGTGTGGGAGGAGTAAGGAAGTCAATAGACCAGAGTTGATTGGCCAAAGGGTTAGGGTTAGGATTAGGGTTACTATGTTCAGGTTTTAAGGGAGTTCAGGAAGAGATTCCGCCAGAAGAGGCCAACAATCTTCAAAACGGATCAGTGGCATTTCCACAAGGACAATGCACCAGTCCACAACTGCATCCTTGTCATAGACTATTTGACCAAGATGGGCATCAAGACAGTATATCAGCCTCCTTATAGTCCAGACCTTGCTCCCTGTGACTTTTGGTATTTCCCTAAGCTCAGAGGCTGTCGTTATGAGACAATTGAGGAGATGAAAGAGGCTGTGACGAAGATCATTGACACGCTCACACAAGAGGACTTCCATGGGGCCTTCAAGAAGTTGTTGGAACGTTATAACAAGTGCATTGCAGCTAAAGGAGATTACTTCAAAAGGGACTAGAGTTTCATGAGTGTACTATCAATAAAAGTGCCCATACGAAAAAAGTCTGGAAACTTATTTAATGATCCTCGTAGATGGTTTTCTGTGTTTATTTGATTTAATGGCATATTAAAATGTAAAGGCTATTTTATGCCAAATTCCGTTTAAACACACACACACATACACACAGACATATATATATATATATATATATATAATTTGAAATTGAACAGATTATAGGTAAAATTATATCAAACGAGATAGAACTCATTTTTTTTTTGCACACAGTTAAAAGGTTTCAAGAGTCACCATTTAGCACTCATGATTCTTTTTAATATTAATTTTTTTTTTACACATAATTAAACAGTTTATAGTATTGTTACCTAACATTAACGCTTTTATTTAATTTTCCTCGGTTGTCCGTACACAGTTAAATATTTTCCTGTATTGCTATCAAACACAAATTATTCTATTTGATATTAGTCGTTTGTTTTCACACAGTTTAAATGGTTTCAAGCATTGGTATTTCATTACAAGTGACTCTTAGCCTCCGCCCTTTTTCACACCTTTCAGATAAAATAGGGTTGGGTACTTATTTGCTACAAGAACAAATTGAAGAATACATTTGGGTCAACCATATTAATGGTATAGCAAGACAAGACCAGTCGACAAAATGGAGCGTTACGAGTCACATAACCACTTTGATTGTTTAGTAACCCTGGTCCCCTTCTCAAACATTACGACTCATCACCAACGGCTAATAGGGGGGCTTTGTTATGGGGGCTCTTACCCCTCTGCAGAGGTGTATTCAGCCTATTCAACAGCCTCAGGCGATAGGTTGGGATAAATAGAATTACACGGGTAAAATAGCAATATATATATATATATATATATATATATAATTTTGTATTAAGTAACCCATAAGGGTGATATGCATTAAAACACCAACCAACATCATATGATATTTTTCTTTCATCTTCAAGTCATGCTGACAGCACGGATTTCCATGACTTTCTCCCTCTCTCTCTCCCTTTCTGTCCATCCCTATCGTTCATCACTCCAAGTAGGTCTACTAGACAACATCCTATGTCTGCACAGTGTTGGCATTGGTCTTTGGTAGACAGCCAACACTCGTACGTCCCTGTCTAGGAGTCTATAAAAGAACGTTTTTTATGAGTTCCCCGAATGTCTTTTGTTCATCTTTCTTGGATGGTTTGTGAGATGGGTGGCAAGTGGCTAAACAGCTACTATTTTGTGGAGTGTTGCTTCAAGGATTTGTCCAAAACTGCACTTACTCCGTCGGCTGGGGTTGTAGAATACACCGACTGCATCTCTACAGATGGGTAAACCCCCCCCCGACGAGTGTCCTGGATATGACACTAAACAGTCTGATGGTGAGGTTCCAGTGATACTGGAACTTAAGGGTATGCAGGGTACCCCTTCATGTCCACTCTGGCTTTGAGTGATAGCACCTGAAATTATTGCTAACACTTATAATTCTATTTGATATTACTCATTTGTTTGCTGACAGTGAAGTGGTTACAAATATTGCTATTTAACACTAATTATTCTATTCAACATTACTCTTTCATTTGCACACAGTTAAATGTTACCAGGTATTACAGCTATATGGGTGTACTACATGGACGCTAGCTAAACGACCGGAGAAAAAGATTGACGGCAACTACACAAGAATGCTGCGAGCAAGATTGAACAGGTCCTGGAGGCAACACCCCACAAAGCAGCAGCTGTACGACCACTTACCACCCTTAGACGAACCAGACATGTGGTACACTGCTGAAGAAGTAGGGACGAGCTCATAAGTGATGTACTCCTATGGACCCCTTCACATAGCCGAGCAAAAGCAGGGCGACCTGCTCGAACCTACATACAGCAGCTCTGTGAGGATACGGGGTGCCGCCCAGAGGACCTGCCGGATGCAAGGAACGATAGTGAGAGGTGCCGATGGAGGGTCAGGGATATCGGCGCTGCTTGCACGACAAGATGATGATGACAATGTATCACTAAGTCATAGATAGGAACCTATGTGGTGGTACCACTCCAGGTCGTAGTGAAACTGGGAGCAATGGCAATGAAGGGGTACTCCATATTCCCCAAAGCTCCAATACTGAAGCCTCACCGTCTGATGGTTTAATATCATATCCATTACACTCGTTGGCGAGGTCTTACCCCTCTGCAAAGATGCTATCAGTGTATGATACAGCCCCAGCCGACTGAGCTAATGAATACCGGAAAAAGCGAAATAACTTAGCAATAAAAGACAGAAATAAAAAAAAATAGTTTTGTGATATAAAGAAGGAAGTATTGAAATGAACAGTTAAATGAAAAATACAAAAACAGAGGTCACCCTATGAATGGAGCATAGAATACACCGACTGTATCCCCTATATAGGGTTAAGATCTCCCAGAGGGCGTGTCGTAGGTATGATGTTAAACTGCATCTGATGGAGAGGTTTCAGTTCTGGAGCTCATGGGAGTGTGTAATACTCTTCGTTGCCATTTTTCCTTGGTTCATTCTTGCCTAAGTGGTAGGACTTATAAGGTTTCTATATATTCACCAAATGGATCTGTTTAAAAAATATTCCTATTCGATTAGATTTTTGTTCAAAAGAAAAAAACTTTAAAGAAACAATTACACAAAAAATGTAAATAAAAATCTACAATGAACACATAAAAGCATAGAATAACCCGGGACAGGTTGACATGCCATTAATCAAAAAGCGTAAGAAGGAAAGACGAATAAAATAGAAAAGAAAGCGTGAAATAATAATGAAGGTGAATCAAGAGAGTCAAAGAGAAGATAGAAGTTGAAAGAGTGAATGAATTCACGTGAAAAACTAATGGGAGCTGAAGGATGAATGTTCGATGAAAGAAAGAAAGAAAGAAAGAAAGAACAGGAAAACGTGGCTGTGAAAGAAAAAGGACAGGTAGATAAGAAAAATCAGCATTGAAAGAAAAAAGAAACAAACAAGAAAACCAAAAAAAAAAAGAATGGAAAGAAAAAAGAAAAAAATTATAAAAAAAGACAAAGGTAAGAATAACAAGTTGGCTTTATAGTATTAAAAAAAAAACCCAAAAAAAACACGAAAACCCTTCAAGAAGGAATGAAATTTGAGAAAAGTGTTTTCACCAATAATTCCTATGAAAGTACATCTTTAATGTGTTTTTAATCTGACCGAAAACTTGAAAGTGTTTTTTTCCTTAATGATTTATCTTTTTTGTTATGAAAAGCTGTTCAACTACATTTGCTCGTCGGAATCATGGCTGGTAGAGCAATAGTAACATGAACGTCACTTAAAGGCCAGCCATTTCCATTTGACTCAGGCCGCAACAGCAAAACGCCGATTACATTTCAGACAATTACATCATCGCCTTCTTTTCTCGCTCAGCCAAACAACTTTGATAATTTCGGGTAAAAACTTCTATGATTTACAAGATGTGACCAGAAGTGGAAAAGAAAAAAACTATTTCCTGTCACAAACGGTTTCATAAGAGTAGTTGCTTTTACTAATATTTTTCTCTCTTCTTTCGAGACAGTCATTAACCGTTCGTCCAACTGACTTGACGTCGTGAAACTATCAAGATATTTACGTTGTTATATGAAAGACAAAATACGGCGCAAAATTTCGTGGTTCCTAATACTCTGTTTTTTTCCAGCCGAGACCCCTTTTCTGTTTCATGGTCAATCTCGTTGACTCCCAAATAAATAAAAATGGAATTTATTAAAAGTATTTCATGAAAATTACATCCAATATTTGCGCTAATATTAGTGGAAGAGATGTGCATGATTTGCTTGGAACAAATTATCAATTCTTGCTGGTATTTTTGACTAAGATTGATGAAATTCACTTCAAACAAGACTAAATCTGTATTTGGTCATCATATTGTTGAGCGATGAAAATGCTATTTCCCACAAATATGTTGTAAAAAGAAACAGCATTTTGACCACCTTTTGAGACAACAATAAATACTCAGAAACCACGTTCAACTTACGAGTATGGTAGATATCACAAAAAACCCATCTGAGGCTTCAGTAATGCTGGAGCTTTGAGGAATGTGGAATACCCCTTTATTGCCATAGTCCCTAGGTCCACTCTGACTCGGAGTTGTAGCGCCGGATAGGGTCCTATCTATCTTTATTGCATTTCACATAGCACTAATACCCATGCGAAACGTATGAATCCAATTATTCTCCCTCCCGCTATGGGTAAATAGTAAGGCAGACTAGGTTCTTCAGTCTTGGTGAGGCAACTAGTCTAGGAGAAGGAAAACTCTGAATTCAAACCTGTTAAACTCCGCTTAAAAATTGACCTTGTGTCATATCCTACCCGAGCGAAGGGGTGGGTAAATATGGATAGGGTCCTATCTATGGGGCATATAAAACTGCTTGACTTTAAAACTGTGTGCAAACAAATGACTTATGCTAAATTGAATTGTTAGGAATAGAACTTTTTCATCATTTGTGTGTAATGACTGATGTTTAATTGAATTGTTAATTATACATAGCAATACTTGAAACCATTTAACAGTGCGCAAAAAAAAAACTGAGTTCAAGGTCGTTTAAAAATGTTATCAACAAAATATGTTTACAAATCATATATATCTAATTTATGTATATACAGGATTTGGCATTGAATAACCCACGATGGTTGATATGCTATAAAACCCAAGCAAATCAATCCAATCAAAAACCACGTTAGGTTAAGATTTATCGAGTAGTTGCTGTTTAAACTGAATTTTCAAAGGTAACGAGAAATACAAATTTCCATTTTATCTCTAATCGGATAATCTAAACGTTCAAAAGATTCTTGCAGCGTCAGCGGATCCCTGCATAAGACATACAATGTCTTATGCAGGGATCCCCAGATTACTGTTTAAAACAACTGATCGAATACACATATTAAGTCAGTAGCCTAATGGTGAATAACGCATGTATTTTACATAACATTTATTTGCTAATAATCCTCCGTAGCAATGTACTTCATTCTCTAGTGAATATTAACCATAGAGACTGGACATTATACAATAACGATTTCAAACAAAATCCAACTACGAACTACGTTTCAGCCAACCCGATCATATCCCAACTTCTTGTAGGCGATTTCTTGCACAGCTGACTTTAGAAAATCGAGTTCCATGGCCATATGATGAAGTTGGTATCGTGTGTCTTTTTGAATCAAAGCACCAAATGTTTTTTGGATGGTGCTTTGGAGATTTGAGTCAAGATAACAGCAAAAACTTTAAAATGTGAAAGTGGAAGGTGATTTTCCGAAATAGAAAATAGAATTTAATAAAAAAAAATTGAAATAAAATCAAAAGCAGCGCGTTTTCTATCCTTATGAAATCTTGTTCAGAATCCATCAAAAAAGATTTCAAAGGCAAATTCACATTATCTGTTTATTTATTCATTTGTTTGTTATGCCTCCTTTGGCATCTCCATTATTATTATTATTATTATTATTATTATTATTATTATTTTGCTATCTTCTAACATCAACCTTTAAAAAAAGATTCTTTGTACAGAACATATACACTATTTCTATAATATTTACATGCAGATCAAATTTTTTATCGTTCAGGGTTTTCTGACTATTGTCTTCGTCTTTATTGTTATATTCACAACGCTTCGGTCGATATGTCTGCCGGCCTTCTTCAGAGGTTTGTCAAACTCGGGAGCCAACATGGAACTTCCAATCACGTCCTGTATTGTTACACGCCTGCTGTCAGGTTTGAACTGCAACCTCCAAATGGTTGTCTCTGTAAGAGCTTAAGGAACCCACGTGTATAACCGTTACGCTATGTGTACTGCTGAATTTTCGGGACTTATAAACTTAATGTTCTCACATAATAATGATTACTAATACTATGTATGATTTTACCTGAGCTCATATTCCAATTTTTTCAATTTCTTTTATCTAACCTTTTTGATAATTGGTTCCTATATTTTATTCATCTCTATACTTGTTCTACTCAACAGGTAGCCCAAAATGTGCTGATTCTTTAAGGCGCCTAATTCTCCAGTGTTCATCTCTATCAATTATTTCAACTTTATCCCATAAGGGCAGATGGTTTCTCATTTCTTTCTATATATGGTCTGCTATACCTGACTTTTCACTTTAGCCTCATACTACTGCTTTCCGATGTTCTTCTAACCTTATTTTATTGGGAATCATGTCTCGCCTTTGTATACTTTACCAAACCTGCAAGGGATGGAGTACACACAGTTCTTGATTGTGAAGCTGGGTTTACGATACACAGATGACCCGAATCCTTGCTTTGTGCGTGTTACTAATACATCGAGGAAGAGTAATTTATTTTCGTGTTCTTTCTCCATAGTGAACTGTATAGATAGTCAGATTGAGTTCACGGGATCAAGTAATTTTTTAACATCGTCCTGATGAGGCTAGAAAACAAATGTGTCATCTACGTATCTAAGCCACATCGATGACTTTAGTGATGTAGATCATAATGCCATTTCTTCCAGGTATTCCATGTATATGTTGGCCAAGACTGCTGACAATGGTGAAGAAGGCCGGAGGACATATCGGCCGAAACGTTGTGAATATATCAATAAAGATAAAGACAGTAGTCCGAATATTCTGAACGATAAAAATCATCAAGCTTCGTCTCAAAAAGTCAGACAACTAAGATCAAATTCTGTTCAGTTATTAATGTGATAGTTCCCCAAAAATGCCCTCTTAGATTTTTTTCTTGCCATTTTCTTTTAAATCATCTAATTTAATCTTTTTACGCTATCGTCAATTTTAATTTGATTTGGCAATTTCTTTTCCAAAACTATATTACTCTGTTAGTCAAAAATTAATAAATAGATAAATAATCCAATTGGTGATTAGAGGTACTTTTCAAAATCTGTCTTAACAGTAAATTTCCAGTTCGAGTGGAAATATTAAAAGATGGTTTCTATAATTAGATATTGTATTAACTATTTTGAAAGTTTTAATCAGAACACCTCTCATTCTTCTTTTTAGTAAAGTAATTAATCTTAATTTTTTTTAATCTCTCCTTATAACTGTAACATTTTTACTCTTTTTATTATTTTTGTCATTATTTATTGTTTGCTCTCCAATCTCAATTTAACTCTCCAATTTATATTTCTTGACACAGAAGACCAAACCTGTGTACAATATTCTTTTTATGCAGACAAGAGTTGGAGAAAGTATTTGAAAGAGTTCATTTGGATCCTTAATGACACCAGATAATTTAGGTAATAACATTTTGGCAATTAATGACTCCTAACTTAAGCAATAAAAAATAAGCTCCAATGCTTTATTTCTTGTTTTTATTTGATCCTCTGTTAATGATTATTTTCTTAAATTGTTTGTATTAACCTTCATCTTATTAAATCGTATTTGCTTTCATCGAAACTCACCTAGGTCTTATGAGGATGTCAGTAGAAGGAGTCCTCGTAGAGTAGTGGCTAATGTGTTAGACTACAACCTCGTAGTAAACGAGTTCGAACTCCAATCATGCTATAATGTCAACTTTCGGATCAATAATCTTAGGAAAGAGGTGAACTCCCTAATTCCCCACCCCATCTATGTGCTAAATAGAACCACTTCTTTTCTTCTACAAGAATGGATTTGGCATAAAATAACCCCCCCAAAGTGCCATTAAACAAACTAAGACAACCAAAACGATGTCAGTCATGAACAACGCCTATTGAAAACAAGATTGTGTTTGTTTATGAGCAACACTCTCTGTAGGACAATGAGCACAAAGTTTGTAGAGTATATATATATATATATATATATATATATATATATGAATGACTGAGCCTTCAAAAACCATATTCATTCAACCAGAAATTGAAGGCATTTCCTGAACCTTCAAGATATTTTCGTGCGATCCACTTGTGCATATTTACCCAATACTTTCGCAATGAACAGGAAGTTACACGGGATCATTTCTAAACGGAAGAAAGCTGGTTCGAATACAGAGCATTCCTTATTCTAGACCGGTTGCCTTGGCAAAGGTAGGGAACCCAGTTTATTCTAAAATTAACTTATAGCTCGAGAAAGAAGTGATGTTTTCAGATCGAGCTTCGTTTAAGATTTGAACTCGGATCGCCGATTCTAATCGCTCCAAACATAACCGTTACACTAAGTTCACTTCAAGTGCAATCAACATGTCGAGCCAGTTGATAGGTTTCTTGCTATATTATTATAATAAATATTATTATAATAAATAGACTGTAACCCGTCGTCAGCGTGTAACAGGTAAAGCGTAAAACAAAAACCGTTTAAATTCAATCTCGGAAATGTTGTATCGGCCTATCACAGACATGTCTACTCGTCTGAAAAGAAGTGAAATTTTAAACTAAAAGGTCTTTACATAAAAGTCAGTCGTAGAAATGAGCATATTTGTTTCCGGAGGGCTTCGGTTGACTTGTTTTTCAAGTATTATTTCTTTACAAGAGATATGTGGTCGCTACACGCCCCTGATGATAAACCTAGCCTGTCGGCAGGACTCAGAATAAGCAGACTGTATCCTCTGCGTTGTAGTAAGATCCCCACCCACCAAAAGAATGGAATCCTATATATGACATTTAACTACATCTGGTCAGGTGAAGTGGCCGCAATTCTTTTGCTCTGGAGATTGTGGTGTAGACGTTTACCCTTACTTCCTGGCTCACTCGAACCCAAAGAGTTAGTATCTGTTAGGGTACAATCTAAGGTTCAAATAAATTTATTTGAAAATTATCAGGATTAGATAAGAATACTTGATATTATATAACAGCTTGGTTTGACTTCATGGCATATCAACCATTGTAGGTTATTTAATGCTAAATCTGGTTTATTAATATATATTAGATATATATGATTTGTAAACATAAATCAACACAGTTAAATAGTTCCAAGCACTAACAATTCAATTAAACAACAGTCATTTTTAACACGCAGCTAAATTTAAAAACACTCCTGTTTCTAACAATTCAATTTACAATAAGTCATTTGTTTACACTCAGTTTAAACGTTAAACAGTTCTATTTGACCCATAGATCAGACCCTATCTGGTGCTACCACTCAAGGCTAGAGTGAACCTGGAAGCGATGGCAATGAAAGGGTACTCCGCCTTTCCAAAAGATCCAGCATTACTGAAGCCTCACAATCAAATTGTTTCGTGTCATATCCAAGACTCTCGTTTGGGGTGGGGGTCTTACTCCTCTGCAGAGATGCAGTCGGTGTATTCTACAGCCCCAGCTGGCTGGGTTTCATTTAAGAGAGTGGAAATATTTTTATTAAGAATAGTTACTTAATGCTATAATTATTTACTAAGAATAATTATACTTGCTTGAAAACATATAGCTCTGTATAAGAATTATTATTATTAAATAGATTTAATTACTTGAAACCATTTAATTGTTAGTATTAGATAGGAATACTTAAAATCATACGATTGTGTGCAAATTATTTGTATTAGATAATAATACTTGATACCATATAACTGTGTACAAAAGAAAGCTCTTTCCAAAATCTCTTGGCATAAAATAATCCCCGACGGGTTGACAAACCGCTGACAAACAAACGAAGTTTTTGCATACATACAGGTATTTTGTAAATACATATTAGTGACACAGAAAAATGGAATCGATAGGTCGAGGTCAAATTAGAAAAGGCGTAATCACATCTCATCTACTTGCTATGCGTCAAATGTTAGGAGAAATCAGGCTTTCTAGTCTCAATAGGGGAACCAGTCTAGGAAAAGGACACTACTGAAACCAAATCACCTGTCATGGGCCAGATTCACAGATTAAGGTTCATAATATTTTGTATTTACACACCTTAAAGATAGCCTGAGTACTGCAGTGTAGCGAGAAAAATAATGACGGGATTGTATATATATATGTATATATATATATTGGGAATTTGGGTAATTTTTATATTTATCTTTTGCGCATGAATTCAGTCCTGTCGTAATTGGATAAATAAGATATTTGCTAACATTTTTTGCACAAGGCCACAATTGTGGAGCACCTAGTAACAACTAAAGGCACTAATCATTGTACCAAGACAGAAGAACTATTGTACCAAGGATCAAAGAAAAGCAGTCAATGAATTCAGGTTTATTGGATGTTCTCACCAGCATGATCCTGGTACAAGGCCATTAAAATTAACTAAGCACTCACTGGTTTGTTAAACCTACGTGCTAACCTCTGCGGCGTTGGCAGGTGCAGCAAGTGCATATTTAAATGTGAAGGTAGATTAACCTTATGTATATAGACACACAAGTGTGTGTGTGTGTGTGTGTGTGTGTGTGTGTGTGTGTGTGTGTGTGTGTGTGTGTGTCTTTTTCAAACGTGTTCAGACAGTTTTTTTTTCTCAACTGTTTATTCGTATGGACTTTTCAGAATTCAGTAAATGCAGTCACCATGATTTTTCTCTATTATTGCCAATGAGGAACAGGTTTGTATTTAAAAACATTTTTTCCAGATGGCTGACTCTGTTCTCGGACAATCAGACCTTATGATCCACATCCTGAACACACTTGATTCGGTTTAATGTACCAACAAGGACCAGAGAAATAAGAGCAGCCAACCATAAAACATCAATGGAAAGACATAAGTTTGTGTGTATAGATTTTCGCAAACGCACAAAGTCGTACTCTACAAACATAGCTGTCTCTGTATATTATACATTACTACGGTAGTATTCATATATACCCACATGTGTGTATATATATATATATATATACATATATGTATATATATATATATTTGTGTGCATTTTATATATATACATATAACAAAATACGCACAATAATGTACATTGTAAGGCAGAAGTGATAGGGCACTATACATACATGTATCTATATTAATTGCAATGCAAAAAAAGATGTTTTATATAATTTATCCATCCCCTCTGCGACAAGCAGAATGCGACGCAGGACCAAGTTAAACGGGGCTCAACTTGTACGAATCCAGAGTTTTCCTTCTCCTAGATCCGTTGTCTTTATCAAGCTAAGGAACCCAGTCTGATCAATTATTTACGCCTAAATGGAGGGAGAACATATGGATTCATGCTTTTCTCAAGAGCATTAGCGTGAAGTGAAACCCATACAATCTCATCCAGAATACAGGAAGAAAATTCAGCTGAGATGAAACCTAGGGAAAAAAATCCAAAAAACAGAGAATGTATATATATATATATATATATATTAGTAAAATCATCGAGTAATGCTGATAGCAGAGATTTCCATGACTCTTTCACTCTCTTTCTCTCTCTCTCTCTCTCTCTCTTACTCTCCTTTCGTTCCTATCGGCTATCAACCTTGGCATATTCTCTAGACGGGATCCAGCATCAACACAAAACTGATGTGTCCATATATGAGACCCCATTGGAGAATGTCACTTATGAGTTCGTTTCTACTTCAACAGCAGTGCTCAGCATGTCTTGCTCGCTTTACTTGGATGATTTCTGAGAAGGGAGGTAACTAGCGATGTAGCTACTGTTTTGTGGGTTGAAGTTCCCTGAAATTGATCAAAATGATATGCAGCATCCTTGTATGGTTCCAATCCAGCTTTTTCTCCAAGCCTTTCGTTAGAATCCAAGGCGTGCAACCATATAGTAGTAGAGACAGCTACAGCTTTGAAGAATTTACCATCTTATTTTATTAGTGAGGTCAGCCTTCCATAAAGTCAATAAACTTTCGATAGCAGTCTATGCATTAATATGTGTATGTTGACATCGTTTTCAGTAAATGATATATTGTCATCGAGGTATTTGAAATACACTAAAAATTTCAAAAGTTTACCATTTTATGTGGAGATGACACCATCTTGACTAAAATATATGAACTTTATTTTAACTGAATTTATGTAGAGTTAAATGCCTCTTCCACTTTGTGTCAGTCTATTCAGCAGAGATTCAGCTGACGCAGGTGTAATTTCGAAAAGTGCTTAGTCATCTGCGTAGTCTGCATCCGATATGGTTTTTGCGGGATATCATCTGCATCTTGCCCTTTTTTTTAGTATGAGACCAATTTTTTTATTAGATCTCTTGACGTTTGTTGTACATAATCAAGGCACGTCACAAATAGTAATGCTGCTAATGAATCTTTTTGCAATATACAGCGACAATGTCATCAGTGTCACCATTGGTAAGCGAACCATTGTTTTCGTGTAAAGCATCATAATAGTGGTAGTAATTTTTTTTTTCAGGGGGATTTTATATGCAAGAAGTATTTCCTCCATCTTTCTTTTGTGAATACCTTGGAAAAATCTACAAGCAAAAGTATTGCCTCAAGATTATTTGTACAAACTCCTTTGACGAATCGACGAATAGTCCTAATCTAAGAGGCTGTGGATCGATTTCACCAAAATCCGTTTTGATTTTTTAAAATAATTTTTGAACTTAAGATTAAATACGATTGAGTTGGAGGTCATTATAAATCTTAGCATCAATAGCAATAAAAGTTATACCGCTATAGTTTAGTGATTTCGAGGCCAATTTTCTTCGAAAAACGGAAGATATAGTCTCGTCAATTTCTTTTATAGGATTTGTTTATGCACAGTATTGACTAATTGTACGGAATATATATATATATATATATATATATATATATATATATATATATATAGGTAAGATGAAATCTAAAATGTTATGTAGGTACTAAAACGTTAAACCATCAAAATCTTTACAGTGCACCATAAATGAAAATGCAAGCAAATATCTCATTAACAATACATATCTATATATAAACTACCCAATGCTCGGAATTTCATTGGATTGATCTTTGCATATTTTCAAATGCATATTTTCAAACGTGTCATTTTAAAAGCCTCAAGATCGATTACTCAAAACAACGAGGTTTTATATATATATATATATATATATATATGTGTGTGTGTGTGTGTGTGTGTGTGTCTGTGTGTGTGTGTGTGTGTCTGTGTGTGTGTAGTAGAGATTATGAGTAAATTTTTAGTACTCCTTAATTTTGAATGTGAAGCAGGACGACCATACATACGAACATACATTCAGCAACTATGTGAGGATACGGGATGTAGTCAAGAAGACCTGCCAGAGGCGATGAACGATAAGGAAAAAGTGGCGAGAGAGGGTCAGGGTTATCGGTGCTACCAGCACGACATCATGATGATGATGATGATGAATATTCACCACATTATTAATTGCAATGCCCACAAAGGATATTAGGTTTCACTAAAAATAAGCACTAATTTTATATAAATTAAGCACATTTTTTATTGTTAGAATGGAATTGTCATATATATATATATATATATATATATATATGGAACTTATCTGTTAAGTTTTACTTAATATATATATATATATATAAATATATATGGAAAGTCTGATGAATCAAACATTTAAAATCGGTTTAGAAGGCGTGATATTTCGTTCTTTTATTTCATTTTAAAGAACTTTCTCAAACTAAAAATGAAATAAAAGACCGAAATATCGCGTCTTCTAAACCGATTTTAAATGTTTGATTTACCCAACTTTCCACATATTTCTATGATATTGACAAATTCACTACACTCTATCATTTCAACATACATATATATATATATTTGTTTATCTATCTATATATCTATCCAACTAGCCCCCCCAAAGAATGGTAATCGCTCTTCAGAAGTAAGAGAGTGCGTGTGTATAGAGATAGCACAATTTTGATTCACCCTATCGCCATCGTCTATTGATACCCGTAGCAAAGTATTGTCCAAGATAGCTGATGGAAGAATAGAATATATATATATATATGTGTGTGTGTGTGTGTAGAGAATCGAGTTTCAGGTCCTCTAGTACAATTTCTATCATTTGAAAGTTTTATCCGATTAACCACACTTGATCAGATTACCAAACATTATAACGTACCATTTACAACTCAATGAAACATTTCTAACCCACTCATGATACACCTACCATATATTTTAAAGAAGAAACTGATGGAAACACATAATAATAAAAACTGATTAAATCGTTATTGGCCAAAAGATTTAGACTAACGAGGTAAATCTTGAAAAAAAAATTATTTTTCAGAATTTTTTTCCAAAATATAAACTCTACATTGTTTGGAAAATATTTTAATCTCGAAAAATATTTTTCGAATGGTTCTAAAAATTGGCGGTGCGGCTTTTTGTCTAAAATCAAAGTGTAGTATCTGTTCTTATCAGCTTAATACTCCTGGTTAGAGCTGAGACTTTTCATCAAAATCTTTGTGGCTGAGATGTTCAAACCATGTGAAATTTATAGAAGAATGTATCCAGTGTTAAAAGGGGAATGTTTTTGTCAAAAATTATTTACAAATGGGCTAAACATGGGTTTTCGGCCACCAGACTGAGTCGAAGGAAGGCAATCCATGGAGTGGAAATTCACTGACTCTCAGGTAAAGAAAAAGTTCCGAGTGCAACGAGCAGTACAAAATTCATGCTGGCAGTCTTTTAGAACCTGAAAACCGATAACTATTGCTTTCATATAAATAGGGGAAACTCTACAATTTACCCTATTTATTTAATTACCTTCATATATATAAGTCGGCAACCGTAGTGGAGGGCAACCCGAAGGACCCCTTTTTCAATAGCTACTACACCCGAGGTGTAGGTTAGAGAGCTACTCCTTTCCTTGGAACGCTCCACTTTGCCCTTGATATTTACCTAATAATGCTGAGTGTTAAGCAAGGCGGAACATTTTTGAGTCTTTGATATGACTTGACATGGGATTGAGCCTCAGTCTCTCAGACCATTAGTGAACACTCTATCCACAAGACAAATAGCCGATATAAGACACACACACACACACACACACACACACACACACACACACACGCACACACACACACATACACGCACACACACACACACACACACACACACACACATATATATATATATATATATATATGCGCTCCCCTCCTGGGTGTTGAGCACTCTGGCGAATGAATTAACGGCTGCCACTCGCGTAATGCAAAGCTCTTCAAACGAATTCAGCACTCTGGTATTCCATAACACAAAATGTAAACTAACGAAAGCTAATACATATGCATTATGATCCTGAGCTGACGCATGTCATCGAAATGGCTGAGCGGTTAGATATCATGTCTAGCGTAAAGTTAGGCAGTTTTCGATCCCAGGTTGAAACGTCCTACGCGTCTAACCCCAGTGAAGAGTTGTGACACAACGAAACAGTCTGTCTGAGAATGACAATATATATATATATATATAAGGGTCATTATAATAATGAGAGATAAACTAAAGTTATATTAAGAGATCAAAATACACACACATACGTGTGTGTGTGTGTGTGTGTGTGTGCTTTCATTTATTTGATCC
Organism: Sepioteuthis lessoniana; assembly: GCA_963585895.1. NCBI lineage: Eukaryota > Metazoa > Mollusca > Cephalopoda > Myopsida > Loliginidae > Sepioteuthis > Sepioteuthis lessoniana. The sequence continues at coordinate 81,339,923 of OY757934.1, forward strand.
CACCAAGTCATATTTGATATGGTGTCATTATATAGGGGTCGACCACGCTAGAATCGAACCTAGTGCGTGGGCATTAGGAAAATGCTTGGTTTCCTCGTGTAACTTGACATTTTATCATTATTACGATTATTTCTAATCATTATTTTATTTTAATTCATTAATCAATTTACCCCTTTATTTCATATCATTCTATTTATTCCATTTCATTTTATAATTTTATTGCATGGAAAAATCTAAATTTGATTGTAAATAATTTATTTCTTTTTTACTGACATATCATCCTTCGTGGGTTAATTAATACCGCTATCCTTATTGAAGAAAAGCAGTGGTAGTATTAAACCCATAATTAGAGATTAAGATTGTTCATATCCATCCCAAGAGTATTAGTATGAAAGTAAACGTATTAACATGACTGGAGATTGAACTCGCTTACTACAATGTTGCAATCCAGCACGATAGCTACTACGACGCTGGGATTCCCTCTTTAATAAGAAAGAATGAAATTTCGTGCCATTAATGTCGTAATATAAGAGCCATTACAACGTTACTGCAAATTGGAGTAATACAATTTAATCAATTTTAATACCATTCATTTGCTTGATTGTACCTGACTCTTGGGTGATGTTACCCGTGGCGTAATGGTTAACTGCAACCTCAAAGTAAGCTTGTTCGAACTCTGATTGCGCTATTACGTTTAATTTCCGACAAATACTCGTGGGGAAGGCATGAACCCATCTAGCTATGGGTTAAATCGTATCACAATTGTTCTTCAACAAGGATGGTTCTGGCATTTAAATAACCTACGATGGTTGATATGCCATTAAACAAAGAACTCTAACTTAACGATTGTTCACTTAAGAAACTCCTGTAGTACTTGGATATCTGTACATTCATGCCTTATATATATATATATATATATATATATATATATATATATATATATAATTAAATTGCGGGTACAGCAAAATTTACATATTATAATAAACAAAGACACCATTGGTAATTATAGTAATTACAACGAAGGACCTTTTCGTCCGGCTCTTTTCAAGTATTAAACACCGGAAATTCAATAAAAACGGGCTATGTATATAATATATAATAAGGATGGTCAGATAGAGGGGAAAAAACAAAAAAAAAAGCTAAATAACCCCTGTATCCAGGAGTTCCCCAAACATATTAAGAATACGATTGTTTAACTGCCTGCATAGACAGGGGAAATTCATAGAAATATAAATCGCCACTAGAATTTTAAGATGGGATTTATTTCTAGCTCTATGCAGGACTGAAAAATAATCATCTTCATAACAAGTTCTGCAACTATTCATAGTGTGCAAATGCTCACCAATTGCCGAATCCATTGCTTGAGAATGCCCAGATATTAATCGGTCTGACCAAAGAGATCTGGGTATATGCTGCCTAACCCTCACTTCGAGACGTTGAGAAGTCATACCTATATGTGTCGAATTGTATCGACAAACAAATTCAAAAATTACTTTGTTGAAAGATAGGCAGCTTGTCCTTGTTCGTAGAATTAAAGGGCCTCGAAGTGAATATTAGTCTTAGGTTAACAGCATGATAGCAACGATACACAGAAGAGGCAATCTTATTCGCAAAAGACTCGGTAGCAGAACCAACCTAGGGAAGTCTGAAGTATACAGGACATTTCGGAGAACCGAAAACTTTGTTCATGTCCTTGAAGTTTGTCACCGCATACTTGATATTATTGCCAATGACATCCTCTGGGTACCCGTTATCTATGAAGATATCCTTGGTAGCTTTAAGTTCATTCTCAATCTTGTACTCACTACAAACGTTAAGAGCTCTATAAGAAAGACATCTAATTAGATTAAGATTCCTAGATTTGGGGGCAAAAGAATGCTAATCCAAATATAGCCCGGTAAATGTGGGTTTCCTATAAACGATGTGAGGAAAGAAGAATCACCTCTTTCGACCATCACATCCAAGAATGGTAACTGACCATTACTTTCCTCCTCCATAGTAAATGATAGGGAGGAGTGTAGCTGATTCAATATGTCAAAAAATTTCAAGGCATCGCAACGAGATTTGAAGGAAACAAAAGTATCATCAACATACCGCAGATAGGTAAAGGGCTTAGGAAACTTATCAAACAGACGTCTTTCATGGAACCCAACAAAAATATTCGCTAGAATGTGGCCCAGAGGGGATCCCATACTAACGCCCTCAATTTGGCGAAACATAGTCTCATTATAACTGAACGACACCGACTTTGTGGCAATGCCCATCAATTCAATAAAAACAGCCTCAGAAAAAGGAAGAGGCAACAGATGGGCCGCGATGCAAAAAGTCGGCGCATATGGATATATATATATATATATATAATCAGCTGAGGTATCAGTTTACTGCGAACACGAAAGCATAGAGACAAACTAATGTAAAGGTTTTATACGGAATATAATTATCACATAAGCAATTTGGTTTGAAAAATAACATTACTATCCATTCCTCTACGGTTGGAACAAAACAAACTTATCAATGACTGAAATTAGTTTCATTCCCTCTGCCAGTGAGAACATATACATTTTTAAAATTATGAATTTAAATGTTAATTTTCAAGTTAATTTTCCAGTTCTTCTCCAGTAGATTTATTGATACATCATAAAAATCTTCTGGTAATTAGCGATTTTGATTTAATCCTAACTCAGTAATGCTTAATGAATATCTATAAAATCAAAATAAGAAAAAAGGTATTTCAGACACGTCGAGACTAACAAATGTCAAATATTTCCTCGAATTATTCCTTGCCCAGTCGGCTGGGGGCCTGTAGAATACACCGACTGCTTCTCTGCAATGGAGTAAGACCCCCCCCAACGAGTGTCCTGGATATGACACTAAACAATCTGATGGTGGGGTTCCAGCAATGCTGGAGCTTTGGGGAATGCGGAGTACCCCTTCATTACCATCGCTACCAGGTCCACTCTGGCCCAGAGTGGTAGCACCTGATAGGGCCCTATCTATGGGTTAATTAGAACTAACAGCATTCTTAAGCTAAACTGAATTGTTTGAGTAAACTGAATAGCTTGGAATAGAAATGTTTTTGACAATTAAACCGTACTTACTTTTAAACTGCGTGCTTATGCTTAACTGAATTATTTGAAATAGAACTGTTTTTCGACATTAGAATTGTATTTACACTTAACTGAATTGTTACATATAACTTCTTGAATAATTTGAAATAAATGTTTTTGACAATTAAACTGTGTACTTATGCTAAACTGAATTGTTTTAAATAGAACTGATTATTTACATAAAAATGGATTTGGCGTTAAATAACCTACAAATGTTGATATGCCATAAAACCCACCAAACCAAACCAAACCATCTAATTATTCCATATTTTTGTTAATGGTTATTTTATCATCTTTTATACAATTAGAACTTTCCGCTAAACAGTAAAAGACGTTTCTTGTCGAATAAAAATCCACCTAACAAAAAAGATTGAGCCAAACATCTACGATCTCATTTAGTTAATACTATTCACTTAAGAGGGGAAGGAATTCCTCTGACTTAGTGGTTAACGTGCTGGACTTTGATATTAGAGTAAGCGTGTTCGAACTCCAGTCGAACTATTGCGTTCACTTTCTGACTAATACACTTGATAAAGATATGAACCTTCTTTTCTCTTAGCTTGGAGTTAGTACAGAACTTTCATTCTATAGGGATAGTTTTAACATTAAATAAACCTCGAAAGTTGACATGCCAGTAAGCAGAGAAACTAACCAAAACCAAAAAGATAAAGAAATTTATTAATTTAACAACCTCTCCGCTCGAGCAGGGTGCGACACAAGGTCAATTTTAAGCGGAGTTTAAGATGTTTGAATTCTAAGTTTTCTTCCTCCTTGACCGGTTGCCATACCAAGGTTAAAGAGTTCAGTCAACCCAAATATTTACCCATAGCTGGAGAGAGAATCTTCATCATCATCATCATCATGTCGCGCTACCAGCTCGGATCTCCCTGACCCTCTCTCTCGCCACCCGTCTCTATCGTCCATCGTTCCCGGTAGGTCTTCAAGGCTACATCCTGTATCGGCACAGAGCTATTGTATATAAGTTCTAACTGGTCTTCCTGCCTGTGCTCGTCCATGTGAAGGGGTTCACAGGAGTATGTCACTTATGAGTTCATCCTTACTTCTCCAGCAGTGTCTCTCATGTCTGGTTTATCTTAACTTGGATAGTTTTCGTGATGAGTGGTAGGTGGCCGTACAGCTGCCGCTTTGTGGGGTGCTGCTTCAAGAACTCGTTCAATATTGCTCGCAGCATTCTTGTATAATTGCCGTCAAACTTTTTCTCCATAAATTTAGTTAGCGTCCATGTAGTGCATCCATATAGCAGTATCGACACGACCACTGCTTGGAAAAAACTGCGTTTTATTTTATCGGTTAGGTCTGACTTCCATATGACCGATAGCCTATCGATATCTGTCCATACCTTTGCTAGTCGCGTGTTGATATCTTTCTCGGTTGATGAGACACTGCTCCCTAGGTAGGTGAACTTGTCCACTAGTTTCAGAGAACTACCATTTAGTATGGAGTTATCGCCTCTTTTATTAAAGTACATGTATTCCGTCTTGTCTGCGTTGACATGGAAGCCTATGCCAGCAGCTGCTCGTTCCAGTCTATGTAGTAGGCTTTCGGCTTGAGTGGATGTATTTGCCAGAAGCGCTATGTCATTGACGTAGTCCGCATCCGTGATTGTTTGCGCGGGGTATCTTCTCTTTCTTTCCTTTGTCAGCTTGAAACCGTTGTCTTTCATTTTATCAATACACGTTCTAAGCAGGTAGTCTAGGCAGATCATAAAGAGGAGGGGGGCTAATGTGTTTCCTTGCAGCACTCCGGCTACAATGTCGAAGTAGTCTGTATCTCCATCCGGGTAACGGACTTTTACTTTTGTGTTTTTATGTGGCATCATTATGGCTGCGACAGTTTCTTTAGGGAGAACGTAGGCGAGTAGTATTTCCTCCATCTTCTCTCAGTGTATGGAGTCAAAGACCTTGGAGAAGTCGACAAATAATATTGTTGCCTCAAGGTTTTTTGCATGTACATCTTCTAGAACTCGATGGATAGCCAAAATTTGTGATGTCATGGATCGATTTCTCCGAAAGCCATTTTGGTTCTTCCTAAGTATCTTCTCAATTTTCGGTTCTATGCGGTTGCGTAGATTCATACATTGCCCAAGGGGCATTAGCGCAATGTAAAATGCAAACAACCTCGCCCAGAATTTGAACCCAGATCGCCGTGTCCTTTTCCTACGACGGTGACACCACGAACAAAAGAGATTAATCGAGTTAAACATTTTTTCTTTTTGTCCGTTTGGTTAGTCTCTACTATTCATGCACTATAATTTCTTTACATATCCAGCTTGAAGACCTATTTATAAACCTAATGAGTAATCTTAATTTAAATGTGAATAATTAGATTGAAAGCAAAAAATAACATTTCGTCTATGACAAACAGAAATTTTTCTTTTCCTAATTGAATTTGGCCGTCGGGTTTCTAATCTGAAACCAGATTTTAGCCGTCACGTCATATTTTTTAAAGTTATATACAGTTAAATGTTTTAGGCACAATGTTAATTTGCCTGTGATATTGAGTTATATATTGTCACATTAAAAAGCAAACTTGAACACACACACTCAATTCTTTAAACCATTATGGCATCCTATTGATCTTATTAAATCAATTAAAAAAGAATTTCAACAAGGAAAAAGTATTTTATGAAGTAATAGATGACGTTCTTTCAATATGTTCAACAACACCATTGATCTATAACATTCAATAATGTTTGAAATATGTATTCTTATGTAAACAGAAAGTGCTAGTCTCCTTTAAAGTAATAAAAGCAGTAAACAAGCATCATATTTGAATAGAAACATCCTTCCTATTTAGTTTCTACCATCCAAATATTTTAGTGGAATCCATTCTCATACACCATCCTACTTTACTTGCCCAGATTTGGTAGAAAGAAATTGAAATGAGAATACAAAGTAATTTTATTTTATTGCACTATTAACTTATTGTTTATTAAATCATATTTACCAACCCCTCCGCTCGGGCAGGATATGACACAAGGTCAATTTTTTAAGCAGAGTTTAACAGGTTTGAATTCAGAGTTTTCCTTCTCCTAGACTAGTTGCCTCACCAAGGCTGAAGAACATAGTCTGCCCTACTGTTTACCCATAGCTGGAGGGAGAATAATCGGATTCATACCTTTCCCATGGGTATTAGTGCTATGTGAAATGCAACAAATCTCGTCCAGGATTTGAACTCGTGTCGCCGTGTACATTTCCCGCGACGATAACCATTACACCACGGGCACCTCCAAAATTATCTTCTTGTTTATTAAATCATCATTGATTATGAAATCAGAATCATTTTCAGCAGTATGTGAGCCAAGAAAGGTCTGTACAATTAATTCGAATAGATCCCATCCCACCAGTTCAAGTGGATTCAGTTTATTTCTGTACTTACTGAGAGATATCAATTCTCTTATCTTTGTTGTCAATTGGTCTCACTTTTATGCAAGTTAAATTCTAGTTTTATTAAAGTTGGCCAAGTCTCAGCAAAAGTTCGCGGTATAGGACACCCAGTGAGTATCACACCAACAATGGTCTGTTAGTGTAGCCTTGTAGGTATACTCTCTGGGTGGCTTGTAGTCATTTAGTAAGGTTGGCTTCATTTCAGCATAAAGGTAGAAGTATAGGGTACCCAGTGAGAATCGAGCTCAGTAATAATGGTTTTTAAAACAGTTTATTAAACTAACCACAACAGAAAGGAGACTATAGTCATTTCATAAGCTCCGCTTAGTTTTTGCAAATGGTCAGAAGTATAGGATATTCAGTGAGTATCGAACTCACTACCAATGGTCTGCTAGCATAACTGGATAAATACTATATCCTCCAAGTGGTCTGCAGTCGTTTAGTAAAGTTGATTTAATTTTCACAATGAGAATCGAACTCACTATCAATGGTTTGACAGACTAGCTTATTAATTATTATACCACACCAGATACCTGGTAGATATTTACAAAGCTTAGTTTACTTTTAGCACAAAACCAGACTTATAAGGGAATCGAACTCACTCTCAATGGTTTGACAGACAAGTTTATTAATTATTATACCACACCAGGTGCCTGGTAGATATTTACAAAGCTTAGTTTACTTTTAGCACAAAACCAGACGTATGTGGGAATCGAACTCACTATCAATGGTCCATAAGCTAGCTACGCATACCACACCAGGAAGCCTGTGGTCATTTTTTAAATTTTACTTTAATTTTGTCCGAGAAAAAAGTATTGTGCTCTCGATAAAAACCGAACTTACAATGCCTGCTAGTATAGGTTTTAAAAATGTTTAAAACGCGGAAGACAAATAGAAGAAGAAGCAAGCGGGAAGAGAAAAACAAAAGACGAGCTGTTGAATTATGTCATCACTGAATTCCGTGTCATGATTCAGATTGAAATGAAGTGTGTCCGATTGACGAAGCACGAAGGGACTAATAGAAAATAACTGCTCATAAAAATGCGAGATGATAAATTCCTGTCTGTTGAACATTGTCGCGATATCATCATGTCGCCTTCGTCGAAGAACGATCAGATCGAACGCAATATCTTTTATCAGTTAATTAATCACATCTTCATGATTGCCTTTCCGAGCTGGCGGGAAAGTCGGCGTTCGAGTCAGACACAGCCAATCTCGAGGCAAACGTTTGCGCCACGAATTACAGTGGAATATGCAGACATGATCTCAGAGCTTGGGGATCTGGGAGATATAGTCTCGGAGGCTAAGCTCGTAGTATGGATTTTGATAAATGCTTTCTAAGCAAATTGAATAAAGCATAGATAGAAAGTTTTGAAGTTTTGGTGAATATGCAAATCTATCTAGGACCATTTTAAAATGATTGATTGATTGATTTCAGCGGGATGTCAACTCTTCTTGGGTTATTCTAAGCTTAGAGGGGATAGAATTACAAATGTTGTGCGTCTACATTTACATTTATTGTGTAAATAAAGATGAAAATTATACTGTAAGTAAACAAGTAATTATTTTTCTCTATTGAGAGTTTTCGCATCAACTTTAGCTGATAACTTTTCACTAAAGTCTGGGTGACAACAAGTGTCCTTAGGTCTCCTGGAATCTTCTCATTATTCTAACTGATCTCAACAATGGTGAAGTTTGGATAGCCTCCACTCGTCCTCTTATTTTCAAGTCCTCTGGTCACTGTACCAAACCTTTAACGACTGTACCGAACGCACCGTTCGTATCTCAAAATCCGTGAAAATTTTGTGCGTCTCATTTTGTTGGACGGATTCTGGGTAGTGCATATACCATTTGTGTCTGGTTGGATTTAAATTTTTTTGCACGATTCCCAGTAGATCACTTTCCATACCCAATCGTGTCTAGTCTTATAGTCTTTTGCACTAATTTACTTATTATGTAATTGATCGTTTCGTCTCTAATCACCATATAATCTACTCTTTTATATAGTCCTTATGGTGTTGTTTTGGCTGTTATCAGAAGAGATTCAGTTACTCTCTTAACGTTTTCCCTTTCTTAGCCATGACGTGAGAGTTTTTCACACCAGCGTTTGCAGATAGTTTTTCACTAGAGTCTGAGCCACAGCAAATTTCTTCAGGTCTCCGGGACTCTTCTCAGTATTCTAGCCGATTTCAACAAATGTGTAGTTAGAATGATTTCGATTTGACCTCCAATTTGCCCATTCATCCAGTCCCTTTCCCAAACTTTCAGGACCATTTTCAATGTGCCAATTACAATTGTTATCACCGTCACCCACATTTTCCACAATTTTCTTAGTTCTCAGGCAACGTCTAGGTACTTGTCTCTCTTTTCGCTTTCTTTGATTTTCATTCTGTGATCTGCTGTGACGAAAAAGTCTTCTATACGGCAAGTTCACTTTTTCTTTTTCTTTTTTTTTTTTAATTACTTATTCCTTGGTGATCGGTTTTTATCTCAATGATTGATACAAACACTCACTTTGACATAAAACAACCTAACAAGAGTTGACATGTTTATTACCTTTGAGAAAGGTATGTACCCTATATTTTCCAGCTATGGGCTAAATCGTACCACTCCTGTTCTTCTACCATAATGGCTTTCGTATTAGATAACCCACGAAATTTGATATCCTATTAAACAAAGAAACCAAACAAACACAAACAAAATCTCAAACTCTGGTCACAACTGTAACAGTTGGAGACATTGAAACTTTTTTCACACGATCACAATTTAAATGGGTTGGACATGTTATGCGAAAAAGACAGATGACTTGTTATCAATGATCTTCATTGATAGCCAAGATTCAAGAAGGAAACAGAGATATTGAAACACTATTTCTTATGTACCGCGATAAGCTCAAAAACAACCTTATAGCTATCGGTATATTTGTTGTTACATTCTAGCATGTTACTTCAGTTCGCAAGGATTATAGAGCATATGCCACAAAGCCATCAAGTTTGACAAATCTCAGCTCCAGCATATAAAAATATTGAGGAAGAAGATGAAAGCCCAAAAGGTTTTTATTGACTCCATTCTAGCCTTTTATTAATTTTGGTTCAATTTTATATAAAGAATTATCAAAATTTTTACTCTTCATGCGGTTTCTATCAATGGTCATTCAGAAGGGTAAAACAAACGTCATAATTTCGTTTATTTTTATAAAATCTCCGAAAAATTGAAGAAACTTAAATCTTGTAAGTTTATAAAAAACAGAAGGAAAATTACCGAAAAGTACTTCCTATGTAGTTTTTAAGGAAACATGCTATACATAGATCTTTTTTAGTCGGCCGACCATAGCAACTACACCAATGAGCAGGAAAGGACTCTACTCCTTTCCCTGCATTGCTCCATTTACCCGTAATCCGTATCTTATAATGCTGAGTGTTAAGCAAGGAGGCATCAAGTACCATTTTTAAATCTTTGATATGACTCGATCTGGAAGTGAACCCCGGTCTCTGGGACCATTGGCAAACCCTCTAACCATAATGCCAATAGGCCGGTCAATATGCTAATGGGCTGGTTTATATATATATATATATGTATATATATATATATATATATATATTTATATATAAAGAGAGACAGACAGACAGACAGACAGGCATAATGGTTGTTCAACTGTAAGTAGTTTATTATCATTAAGAGATTTACTTCTACATCTATTGTTGTTTATTCTGAAATTGAAAGGCCATTCTGGTTTCTCGGTATATTGTTTGGGTTTACGTGTGCATACTAAATAATGTATTTCATATTACAGTTTAGCTTATGGGAGATTTTAAGTTTTTTCTTATCTATAGCATTAACAGGTGAATTAGTGTAATTCGTGTGTTTACAGCAGACTATATACACACATATATATATATATATTGAGGTGCCCTTGGTGTAATGGTTATCGTCGTAAGAAATGGACACGGTGACACGAGTTTAAATCCTGAACGAGGTTGATTGCATTTCACATAGCACTAATATTCATGGGAAAGGTATGAATCCATTTACTCTCCCTCCAGCTGTAGGTAAATAGCAGGGCAATAGGTTTTTTAGCCTTGGTTTGGCAACCAGTCTAGGAGAAGGAAAACTTTTAATTCAAACCTGTTAAAATCCGCTAAAAATTGACTTTGCGTCATATCTTGCCCGTACGAAGGGAATGATAAATACTTAGATAGAGAGATAGATAGATAGATAGATAGATAGATAGATAGATAAGAGTCATTTAAAGATATATGTCTCACCTAGAAAGAAGAGTCATAACCGAACTCTTTTGTTGTGGTGACACATTATTACTTCTTATAAATCTAGAAAAACTAATTCAGATTTATGTCTTAATTTCTATGCAAGTTAGGCACATACAAGGGCGGGTGGTGTGTGAAAAGTCAAAAAATGGACAAAACAAAGGCTGGAGCAGTTGTAAACTATCAACAAAAGAAAGGTGCGACGACCAAGGAAATCCATGAGGACATGGTACAGATACTTTCTGAGGAATCCCCTTCCTATGTAACAGTGAATAAGCTGGTTGAGGAATGCACACGGCGCAGGGTTAGAACAGAAGATGACTCTCGGTCAGGTCGTCCAAAAACCTCAACTACTGATGAACAAGTTGATGGTATTCCCCGTAACGTTTTTGATGATAGATGTCATACTGTTTCATAGATAGTCCAGAGGCAGTAGTTCTGGTTCGTTTCACACTGATTTTAAAGAGATCTTAGGATAGCAAGCTATCTGCTAGATGGGCCCAGGAATCCAATGCCAGCTCACATTTTCAAGACTCGTCTGACTTGCCTCCAGGCTAACACTATGAATTTCCACCGCGGATTCTTAACTCAAAATGAAACCTAAGTTCACCATTCCAAACGAATTCTAGAAAAACTCCAATTATCCACTTTCAAAGAAGTTCAAGTAGGCGGTGTCTGTTGGCAAGGTTATGTATTCTGTTTTATTTTACTTTATTCTGAAGGTGAAAACATGATAGTATTATACTTCCGAATCAAGACAACGGAAGGAAATAATCAAGTCGAAACGCAGATGGAAGATGAGAGCAAGTGTGCTCTTGTTCCATCATAACGAACCTATTCACACTGTTCAATTTGCAGTAGTTGAAGAATCCAAGAATATTTGAATAACTACCGTATCCTCCTTACTCACCAGACTTAGCTCCATCTGACCACTTCCTATAACTCGAATTCCACTTGTTTGTTAGACATTTCGGAAATAATTTTATGGTCATATGTGCAGTAAAACCAGGATGCAACTTACTTCCGTGATGAATTGCAATGTTTAAGCATCATTGAATCAAGTTCTCTGATGTCAAGGGTGACTATAGTAAAAAAAAACAAACACTCTAGTCTCTCCGATTATTTCGGGGTGAGGCTTTGAACATTTTGAACCAACATCGTAAGTTAGGATAGTGTTGACTATGCCTACGCTATCCAAATATATATATATATATATATATATATATATATATATATATATATATATATATATAAGAATAAGCTATTTTAAAAAATTCGTCAATCCACAGCATTTATTCCATTAGTAATTATCAAAAACGGAGATAGCTGGTATTTTGTAAATTGATGGGGAATCTAAGAGCAGACGACGTGCACAGTCAATTTTGAAATTAATTTCTATTTGAAATTATTGCATTCGAAGAGAAAGAAACAAAGAACTAAAGAAAGAAAAGGATAAAATAAAACACAGAAACTATACAGAAAAGTCAAAGAAAGAAAATGGATATAAGAAAAAGGAAGAAAAGGATGGAAAAAAATTAAAGAAAGACAAAGAAGGAAAAGAACAAAAAGGGAAAAAAATAAAAGAAAAGAAATAAAAGAAAAGAAAGTAAATGAGAAAAAAAGGAAGAAAGAGAGAATGGGAGGGAATTGTAGGGAAAGAGTAGAAAAAGAAAACAATGAAAGTAAAGTAAAAAAAACGGGAAAAGAAAGAAAGAAAGAAAGAAAGAAAGAAAGAAAGAAACGGGAGAATAAGGGAAGAACCAAAAGACGAAATAAGCCAAAAAAAAAGAAGAAAGGAAAAAAAACGGAAGGAATAATATGTTAAGAATGGAAAAGGAAACAACAATGGTAAAAGAAAGAAAATCAGAAAAAGAAACGAAAAAACGAACAGAAGAAGAAAGATAAGAAACACAAAGACCAAAAACTGGACAAAGAAAAGAAAGAAAGAAATGTACAATGAAAAAAAAGAAAGAAAGAAAGAAACTTTTTTCTAATAAAGCCTAAGAAAGGACAAAAATAACAAAAGTAAAGGAAAAAGAAATAATAAAGGAAGATAAGAAAATTAAAGGAAAAAAGACCAAAAATACTATTATGAGAAAGAAAGAAAGAAAGAAAGAAAGAAAGAAAGAAAGAAAGAAAGAAAGAAAGAAAGATGGAACATGCCATAAAATGAAAATAGAAACAATGACAGTAAAGGAAAGAAAAACGAGAAAAAGAGAAGAGAGAGGGGAAAATAAGAAAGACAAAAACTAAAAACGTTGAAATGAAAGACAAAACGACAGAAAACAAAGATCATATTGAGAAGAGAAAAAAACAAAAAAAATGGTTTAAGAAAAACCAAAAAATAACAGAATTAATGAAAAGAAAGAGAGCAAAAAAAGCAAAGGTAAAGAAAATGAAATCGAAACAAGACCCAAAAATGATAAAATCAAAAAGAGAAAGAAGAGGGGGAAAATAGAAAGAAAGAAATAGCAAAAAAGAAAGAAAGAAAGAAAGAAAGAAAGAAAGAAATCGATCTAAAAAAAAGATAGAAATAAAGCGAAAAAGAATTTTCAACAAAAGAATTTGCTTTATATTAAAAAGAAAAAGAAAAAAGAAGTAATAAAAAATAAAGCGTTTCTTAAAGGCGTTAATCACCCTTGAGTCGTAAGACATTTTGAAAGAAGTAGTCCATCCTCCAACGAAAATCTTGGCCTTCCGGGTCATGAAGTAAAAACACGTACATAGAGGTAGGTTTTAGGTGTTTTGCTTGACCAATCCAATTCATTGGCGTTGACCTCTGTCTTACTTGAAAATAAATGACATCGAACGGGACAGGAGTCGACTGTGACCGCTACAAAACCCTAATTTAAAAAAAGGGCTGAAGTGGGGGGAGTTAGATTTTCCCCATAACAATAACCGCTGAACAATAAGACATACGACCGGCAGAATAAACCAAAAGAAGATAATGTGCCCATTACTTAGTCACTTGCATACAAAAAATGAGTGCTTGATGCCAATGTATGACAAGGTTTTATATAGTAGTCTACTATTTAGCTAAGCTTTGTTTGTCACAAGGCTAGAACAAAAGAACACCCAGAGAAAATGATATTTACAAAAAAAAAAAAAAAACTTTCTACTAACCTTGCTTGTTAACCAGTACACAACTCAAAGCGCCCTAAAACCAAATTAGATTTAGCACAAGATCTAAAGTATGAGGTACCTAACACTAACAATGGGCTGGTCGCCTATCCAGTTAGCCATTATTATTATGGAGTAATATAGTTCACATGAAAATACATGAAATCAAAGAGTAGTATCTGTATCAATGGGAATCCGGTGATTTTAAAAAAAAAATCTAATATATAAATCATACAAATTCAAATAATTTCTATCAGGTTATAATTTCAATAATAAATCAAAATATTTTTGTAATGCAATGATCCGATATTGAATTCACCATCGGTGAGGATTAGAATATTCTGACGTCATCACCAGCAAGATTTTCTTGGGTCTGACTCTGAATATCATCTGATGGTGAGGCTCCATTTCTAAAGATCTGGGAAGTGCCATTACTCCCAGGTCCACTCTAAACCGGAATGGTAATTCCTTTTACAGTGCTATCTATGGGTCAAATAAATCTCTAAATTATTCGTATTCGATAAGACCGTGTTCTGAGAAAAACTTCTTAAGAAACAACTACACAAAAAATGTAAATACGAAAATACTATGTATGTGATTCCTTAACCTCTTGCCATAAAATAACCCCTGACAGTTTGATATGCCGTTGAAATCAATTAATCGATTTTTAATTGTCTTCCAACAAAAGTATGAATTTAACAGTCACTTTCTTCTCTCCCAATCCCCGTGGTCAGCATCATGGACGTGACAAAATTACTCTGAATTTACCATTTTATGAAATGGGAGATACTGGTCCGTGATCGAAAACCCCAGAACCAAGATTACCTCTCTACTTATACGGGCTGCACAAAGACTATGAAATTTTTTTCTCCGGGTTCTGAACTTCTTAGAAAAGTAAATATTCTTCGTTTGCTAATGATATTTCATAGAAATTTCGTCAAAATTGGTGAAGATTTGTCATTTGAATAAATTAGCTGCTTTTCGAATAAAATGAAATGTTTGATTGTTAAAATTTCACTCACACTTTGGCCTTTATATTTTTCATCTTCCTCTAATTCAGTGAATATTACTCAGTACCATATCATGATACAACAAGCAGAGTGGACTTATATTAACACTGCAATCTCAGAACAATATCTAGTAATCAAGACTAATGGACGCTAATACGATTTTTGAGTTAGCTTAATATTTTTGGTGATTTTTCCTTTAGTAAATAGCAAGTTCAAAAGTATTATGTGTGAGACTATTTACCAAAACAGAAATGAACATTAAATGAAATGTTAATTTTCTTCAAGCTAGTCCCTTCACTATTTAAAAGGAGCTCTGAAAACCATTTTTTGGAGGATGAAAAGTTACGTTGTCTTCTTCCTACCCTAAAATCCCGATAAGAAATCATACACAGCAAAATCTCGGAAGTATGGAGGGTGTTCCAATTGCACAAACTTGTGTGTCAGTAAATAAAAGTAAAGTTGGTAACTGTAGTCGAGGGCGACCAGAAGGCTCCCTTTTCAATAGCTACTACACAGAGGTGTAGGGGAGGGCGCTACTTCTTTCCCCTGGATTGCTCCTCTTTACCCTTGATACGTACCTTATATTGCTGAGTGTTGAGCAAGGAGGTATCAAGTACCATTTTAAAGTCTTTGGTATGACACGACCAGGGATTGAACCCAGGTCTCCCGGGCCATTGGCGAACCAATTAGCCTGTTATACTACCGCTCAAAAAGTATCGAGACTGGTTCAATTTTTTTAATTTACAACTTACAAAATAGGATATAAAGTTTACACTGCTATTTAGATACACTTTCTTAATTTGTTAAATTCTAAGATTAGAAATATGGTCTCGATATTTTGAACACACCTCCCATATATGTATGTGTGTGTACATAAGCAGGATGTGACACACGGTCGATTTTTTTGAAGTTTTTTGAATCCTGAGTTTTCCTACTCAAGGTTAAAGAACCCAGTCTGTCCTACTATCTATAATAGCAGGAGAGAACAAAGTTGAATGCATACTTTCCATCGTATATTAGCGTTATATGAAATGCAGTCGGCCTCGTCTGGTCACCGTATCCATTTCCTACGACGATAACAATTACACCACGAGCGTGTGTGTGTATATATATATATATATATATATATAAGTGGTGAACGTGGTGGACTGTGACATCGTTATATATATATATATATATATATACAGGGGCCCGACAATATTTTTCGGACACTTTTAAAAAAGTACTTCAAGGTGGTCACTAGTGCCAAAAACTTTTGAGATTGTAAGTACGTAGTTGAGGAGTGAAAATCCACTACTAGTGTAATCATTTTTTTTTTAGTTTGGCTTGGATAATTTTAGTTTTTTTGTGATTTTTGCGAAAACTTGCGTGACACTATTTTTCGGACATGACAAAAAATCCTATTTTATTAAGAGCTATGTTCATGTATATGTTGCTGTATGCAAATTTTCTGCTTGTACAGTTCTGGGGCACTGGCGCCCCTACTACTATGTTAACATAGGACAATCTAACAGCATAAATAGTCCGGACATTTCTTGGCAAAACAATTAAGTTTAATGAGGTAAAATGCATTCAAAATAAGTCGTTTGTTTGGCACGGAGGAAGGATCGCCATGGATTTGAAGCTGTCGAAATCAACGGTCGAATACATGCTGAAGACAAACTCCGAGCGGAAAAAGAAGAGAGGTCGGAAAAGATCAATTGGCAAGAGGACTGAAAGGAGAATGAAGAGGACTGTGACACGGCTTTTGACATCTGGAGAAAAAGTTACAGCAAGAAAAGTGAAGGAGAAATGTGAATTGGATGTAAACGTCCGAACAGTACAAAAAACGCTGCATAGGATTGGTTTGAAGTATGCAAAGGCTAAGAAAAAAAATTACACTAACAAAGAAACACAAAGGAGCAAGACTGAGTGTGCTAAAAGGTGGTTAACAAAGCATGTTGACTTTAAGAAGGTTATATTTACTGATGAGAAGCATTTCAAGTTTGATGGGCCCAATGGATGGTGTACTTGGTCGAGAAGAGGTGAACAAACGACAGACGGGAGGAGGAGGAGTTATGGTTTGGGGTATAATCTTTGCTAATGGAAATATATGGTTGGAGTGGCGGAAAGGACGACAGAATAGCGAAAGCTACAAACAGTTGCTGGACGAGAAAGCCCTACCAAGGATAAGAAGAGAGATGGGGAATAATTTCGTTCTACAGAAAGACAATTGCAGCATCCATGTGTCAAAACTCATGAAAGAATGGATGGCTAAAGTGAATATGACTACTTTGGAATGGCCTGCAAGAAACCCAGATCTAAATTTAATAGAAAATGTTTGGGAAATGCTTGCGCAACTTGTCTATGATGGACCTGAAATAACGAAAGAGGCTCAACTATGGGAACGAATACTAGGAGCCAAAAAAACAACTAATAGAAACACGTAGAGATGTTATTGTGCATATGTTTGATCATTATGAAGAGAGATTGATAAAAGTTATTGAGAAGAAAGGTGATATTACAGACTATTAACAGTTTTTCAACGATGTCCGAAAAATAATGTCGCGTGTGTTTTGTAAAAAATGATGAAAATTAAATATTTTTCCTAACCTAATCGATTTTCTTCCATTTTTATTACAGGTATTGTCTTTATATGTTTATGCTATTCTATTGAAGGAATTTTGCCACTCTATGGTACTCGGAAAGTCGAATACTAAAGTGTCCGAAAAATACTGTCGGGCCCCTGTATATATATATATATATATATATATATATATATATATATATATATAACGATGTCACTGTCCACCACGTTCACCACTTCCCCAGGTGGACTCCCCTTTTTATCAGACATTGAATATCTCGAATAGATATTGGGCTTTAATGAAAACACAATTTTCATAGGTTTTTGCTGGTTTAACGAGATCTTGCATGCCTTTTCGAAGCTGGAGTGCGTATTTTTTTATTCGTCAAGCAAAATGAACTCTTAAAAAATGGCAAAAATCTATTAATATTGCTGTTAGTAGTAATTGATGTAGGAGTATCGTAAAACTGTTGGAAGTAGCACCATGATGAAGATAAGGAGAAGAAGATAAAGAGAAGAAGATGAAGAGGAGAGATGATTAAAACACTAGAAGTAAAATTTTGTTAAAACTGAGTAAGATCGTATCTGTCTCCTGAACATCCAAATCTCTTGAACAATCCGACACTAAAACCTTCTTCTGTGGTCGGTCACTTCATGTTTAGATTTGAACCTAAGAAAAATAATATTTCTAAAGCGGAGAAAGGAAACGGACCTCATGCTATTGTATGAAGAAGGTATTGATTATATTGATTTTATATTGAACGTGACCAATTCCAATTTAAGTCGGACCATTTGGCAACCATCACTGGACATCCGAACGAATCGTTGCATTCAGGTTGTATTTTTGAATAAGATAAGGTTTTCATTCTGTTTTACTGCGAAGAATGCAGGCTCAGTGAAAACCAATCTCAAGATAATTTTTGTTTCATTTCGCCATTTTCTTTCAGGTTTTTATTAAAAATATAATATTTTTTAGAATATTTTAGAATATTGCTTACTTTTTCTATGCATTTAAAGCAACTTACAAGATGGTGGAATTGTTGCTATAGTCTAAGCTTTGCTTAGTCTGGCAAACAGATTTCGAGTTGATTGCAGTACCTGCTAATTTTTGGCAGTCATTCATCAAAGTACATTGGAAGTTCATCGCTTTTAATTTTAGTCTCTTTTGATGTTTTTAACAGAATATCAACCTTTTATGGTTTATTGAATTCCAGCAATTTATTCATACATAAATCTTTGATAATAATAGAAGAGAAAAGAGAGAAGTAGAAAAAAGAAACGGAAGAGAAGAGAGAGAAACGGAAGAGAAGAGAGAGAAATGAAAGAGAAGAGAGAGAAATGAAAGAGAAGAGAGAGAAATGGAAGAGAAGAGAGAGAAACGGAAGAGAAGAGAGAGAAATGGAAGAGAAGAGAGAGACATGGAAGAGAAGAGAGAGTAGAAAAGAGAAATGAAAGAGAAGAGAGAGAAATGGAAGAGAAGAGAGAGAAATGGAAGAGAAAAGAGAGAAATGGAAGAGAAGAGAGAGAAATGAAAGAGAAGAGAGAGAAATAAAAGAGAAGAGAGAGAAATAAAAGAGAAGAGAGAGAAATGGAAGAGAAGAGAGAGAAATGGAAGAGAAGAGAGAGAAACGGAAGAGAAGAGAGAGAAATGGAAGAGAAGAGAGAGAAATGGAAGAGAAGAGAGAGAAATGAAAGAGAAGAGAGAGTAGAAAAGAGAAATGAAAGAGAAGAGAGAGAATCGGAAGAGAAGAGAGAGAGAAACGGAAGAGAAGAGAGAGAAATGAAAGAGAAGAGAGAGAAATGAAAGAGAAGAGAGAGAAATGGAAGAGAAGAGAGAAAAATGGAAGAGAAGAGAGAGAAACGGAAGAGAAGAGAGAAATGAAAGAGAAGAGAGAGAAATGGAAGAGAAGAGAGAGAAATGAAAGAGAAGAGAGAGAAATGGAAGAGAAGAGAGAGAAACGGAAGAGAAGAGAGAGAAATGCAAGAGAAGAGAGAGAAATGGAAGAGAAGAGAGAGAAATGAAAGAGAAGAGAGAGAAATGAAAGAGAAGAGAGAGAAACGGAAGAGAAGAGAGAGAAATGGAAGAGAAGAGAGAGAAACGGAAGAAAAGAGAGAGAAATGGAAGAGAAGAGAGAGAAATGGAAGAGAAGAGAGAGAAATGGAAGAGAAGAGAGAGAAATGAAAGAGAAGAGAGAGAAATGAAAGAGAAGAGAGAGAAATGGAAGAGAAGAGAGAGAAATGGAAGAGAAGAGAGAGAAATGAAACAGAAGAGAGAGAAATGAAAGAGAAGAGAGAGAAACGGAAGAGAAGAGAGAGAAATGGAAGAGAAGAGAGAGAAATGGAAGAGAAGAGAGAGAAATGGACGAGAAGAGAGAGAAATGAAAGAGAAGAGAGAGAAACGGAAGAGAAGAGAGAGAAATGAAAGAGAAGAGAGAGAAACGGAAGAGAAGAGAGAGAAATGGAAGAGAAGAGAGAGAAATGAAAGAGAAGAGAGAGAAACGGAAGAGAAGAGAGAGAAATGAAAGAGAAGAGAGAGAAACGGAAGAGAAGAGAGAGAAATGGAAGAGAAGAGAGAGAAACGGAAGAGAAGAGAGAGAAATGAAAGAGAAGAGAGAGAAATGGAAGAGAAGAGAGAGAAACGGAAGAGAACAGAGAGAAATGGAAGAGAAGATAGAGAAACGGAAGAGAAGAGAGAGAAATGAAAGAGAAGAGAGAGAAATGGAAGAGAAGAGAGAGAAATGGAAGAGAAGAGAGAGAAACGGAAGAGAAGAGAGAAATGAAAGAGAAGAGAGAGAAATGGAAGAGAAGAGAGAGAAATGAAAGAGAAGAGAGAGAAATGGAAGAGAAGAGAGAGAAACGGAAGAGAAGAGAGAGAAATGGAAGAGAAGAGAGAGAAATGAAAGAGAAGAGAGAGAAATGAAAGAGAAGAGAGAGAAACGGAAGAGAAGAGAGAGAAATGGAAGAGAAGAGAGAGAAATGGAAGAGAAGAGAGAGAAATGGAAGAGAAGAGAGAGAAATGGAAGAGAAGAGAGAGAAATGAAAGAGAAGAGAGAGAAATGAAAGAGAAGAGAGAGAAATGGAAGAGAAGAGAGAGAAATGGAAGAGAAGAGAGAGAAATGAAACAGAAGAGAGAGAAATGAAAGAGAAGAGAGAGAAACGGAAGAGAAGAGAGAGAAATGGAAGAGAAGAGAGAGAAATGGAAGAGAAGAGAGAGAAATGGACGAGAAGAGAGAGAAATGAAAGAGAAGAGAGAGAAACGGAAGAGAAGAGAGAGAAATGAAAGAGAAGAGAGAGAAACGGAAGAGAAGAGAGAGAAATGGAAGAGAAGAGAGAGAAATGAAAGAGAAGAGAGAGAAACGGAAGAGAAGAGAGAGAAATGAAAGAGAAGAGAGAGAAACGGAAGAGAAGAGAGAGAAATGGAAGAGAAGAGAGAGAAACGGAAGAGAAGAGAGAGAAATGAAAGAGAAGAGAGAGAAATGGAAGAGAAGAGAGAGAAACGGAAGAGAACAGAGAGAAATGGAAGAGAAGATAGAGAAACGGAAGAGAAGAGAGAGAAATGGAAGAGAAGAGAGAGAAATGGAAGAGAAGAGAGAGAAACGGAAGAGAAGAGAGAGAGAAATGGAAGAGAAGAGAGAGAAATGAAAGAGAAGAGAGAGAAACGGAAGAGAAGAGAGAGAAATGAAAGAGAAGAGAGAGAAACGGAAGAGAAGAGAGAGAAATGGAAGAGAAGAGAGAGAAACGGAAGAGAAGAGAGAGAAATGAAAGAGAAAAGAGAGAAATGGAAGAGAAGAGAGAGAAATGGAAGAGAAGAGAGAGAAACGGAAGAGAAGAGAGAGAAATGGAAGAGAAGAGAGAGAAATGGAAGAGAAGAGAGAGAAACGGAAGAGAAGAGAGAGAAATGGAAGAGAAGAGAGAGAAACAGAAGAGAAGAGAGAGAAATGCAAGAGAAGAGAGAGAAATGGAAGAGAAGAGAGAGAAACGGAAGAGAAGAGAGAGAAACGGAAGAGAAGAGAGAGAAATGAAAGAGAAGAGAGAGAAATGAAAGAGAAGAGAGAGAAATGGAAGAGAAGAGAGAGAAATGCAAGAGAAGAGAGAGAAATGGAAGAGAAGAGAGAGAAACGGAAGAGAAGAGAGAGAAATGGAAGAGAAGAGAGAGAAAGGAAAGAGAAGAGAGAGAAATGGAAGAGAAGAGAGAGAAATGGAAGAGAAGAGAGAGAAATGAAAGAGAAGAGAGAGAAATGGAAGAGAAGAGAGAGAAACGGAAGAGAAGAGAGAGAAATGAAAGAGAAGAGAGAGAAATGGAAGAGAAGAGTGAAAAATGAAAGAGAAGAGAGAGAAACGGAAGAGAAGAGAGAGAAACGGAAGAGAAGAGAGAGAAATGGAAGAGAAGAGAGAGAAATGAAAGAGAAGAGAAAGAAATGGAAGAGAAGAGAGAGAAATGGAAGAGAAGAGAGAGAAACGGAAGAGAAGAGAGAAATGAAAGAGAAGAGAGAGAAATGGAAGAGAAGAGAGAGAAATGAAAGAGAAGAGAGAGAAATGGAAGAGAAGAGAGAGAAACGGAAGAGAAGAGAGAGAGAAATGCAAGAGAAGAGAGAGAAATGAAAGAGAAGAGAGAGAAATGAAAGAGAAGAGAGAGAAACGGAAGAGAAGAGAGAGAAACGGAAGAGAAGAGAGAGAAATGAAAGAGAAGAGAGAGAAATGAAAGAGAAGAGAGAGAAACGGAAGAGAAGAGAGAGAAATGAAAGAGAAGAGAGAGAAATGAAAGAGAAGAGAGAGAAACGGAAGAGAAGAGAGAGAAACGGAAGAGAAGAGAGAGAAATGAAAGAGAAGAGAGAGAAATGAAAGAGAAGAGAGAGAAACGGAAGAGAAGAGAGAGAAATGAAAGAGAAGAGAGAGAAATGAAAGAGAAGAGAGAGAAACGGAAGAGAAGAGAGAGAAATGAAAGAGAAGAAAGAGAAATGGAAGAGAAGAGAGAGAAATGGAAGAGAAGAGAGAGAAATGAAAGAGAAGAGAGAGAAATGAAAGAGAAGAGAGAGAAATGGAAGAGAAGAGAGAGAAATGCAAGAGAAGAGAGAGAAATGGAAGAGAAGAGAGAGAAATGAAAGAGAAGAGAGAGAAATGGAAGAGAAGAGAGAGAAATGAAAGAGAAGAGAGAGAAATGAAAGAGAAGAGAGAGAAATGAAAGAGAAGAGAGAGAAATGGAAAAGAAGAGAAAGAAATAGAAGAGAAGAGAGAGAAATGGAAGAGAAGAGAGAGAAATGAAAGAGAAGAGAGAGAAATGAAAGAGAAGAGAGAGAAATGTAAGAGAAGAGAGAGAAACGGAAGAGAAGAGAGAGAAACGGAAGAGAAGAGAGAGAAATGAAAGAGAAGAGAGAGAAACGGAAGAGAAGAGAGAGAAATGGAAGAGAAGAGAGAGAAACGGAAGAGAAGAGAGAGAAATGAAAGAGAAAAGAGAGAAATGGAAGAGAAGAGAGAGAAATGGAAGAGAAGAGAGAGAAACGGAAGAGAAGAGAGAGAAATGGAAGAGAAGAGAGAGAAATGAAAGAGAAGAGAGAGAAATGGAAGAGAAGAGAGAGAAACGGAAGAGAAGAGAGAGAAATGAAAGAGAAGAGAGAGAAATGGAAGAGAAGAGTGAAAAATGAAAGAGAAGAGAGAGAAACGGAAGAGAAGAGAGAGAAACGGAAGAGAAGAGAGAGAAATGGAAGAGAAGAGAGAGAAATGAAAGAGAAGAGAAAGAAATGGAAGAGAAGAGAGAGAAATGGAAGAGAAGAGAGAGAAACGGAAGAGAAGAGAGAAATGAAAGAGAAGAGAGAGAAATGGAAGAGAAGAGAGAGAAATGAAAGAGAAGAGAGAGAAATGGAAGAGAAGAGAGAGAAACGGAAGAGAAGAGAGAGAGAAATGCAAGAGAAGAGAGAGAAATGAAAGAGAAGAGAGAGAAATGAAAGAGAAGAGAGAGAAACGGAAGAGAAGAGAGAGAAACGGAAGAGAAGAGAGAGAAATGAAAGAGAAGAGAGAGAAATGAAAGAGAAGAGAGAGAAACGGAAGAGAAGAGAGAGAAATGAAAGAGAAGAGAGAGAAATGAAAGAGAAGAGAGAGAAACGGAAGAGAAGAGAGAGAAACGGAAGAGAAGAGAGAGAAATGAAAGAGAAGAGAGAGAAATGAAAGAGAAGAGAGAGAAACGGAAGAGAAGAGAGAGAAATGAAAGAGAAGAGAGAGAAATGAAAGAGAAGAGAGAGAAACGGAAGAGAAGAGAGAGAAATGAAAGAGAAGAAAGAGAAATGGAAGAGAAGAGAGAGAAATGGAAGAGAAGAGAGAGAAATGAAAGAGAAGAGAGAGAAATGAAAGAGAAGAGAGAGAAATGGAAGAGAAGAGAGAGAAATGCAAGAGAAGAGAGAGAAATGGAAGAGAAGAGAGAGAAATGAAAGAGAAGAGAGAGAAATGGAAGAGAAGAGAGAGAAATGAAAGAGAAGAGAGAGAAATGAAAGAGAAGAGAGAGAAATGAAAGAGAAGAGAGAGAAATGGAAAAGAAGAGAAAGAAATAGAAGAGAAGAGAGAGAAATGGAAGAGAAGAGAGAGAAATGAAAGAGAAGAGAGAGAAATGAAAGAGAAGAGAGAGAAATGTAAGAGAAGAGAGAGAAACGGAAGAGAAGAGAGAGAAACGGAAGAGAAGAGAGAGAAATGAAAGAGAAGAGAGAGAAACGGAAGAGAAGAGAGAGAAATGAAAGAGAAGAGAGAGAAATGAAAGAGAAGAGAGAGAAATGGAAGAGAAGAGAGAGAAATGGAAGAGAAGAGAGAGAAAATACGGGAGGAAAGTTTTGATTGATTTAGATTAGCTTATTTGTTTAACGGCATATCAAATCTTAATTGGTTATTTAATACCAAAATCTGATTCGTTTATAAATGTTTGATTATAAAATTAATTACATTTTCAAAGTGCAAGCGAAATCATTTTTAAACGACAATTTTTTGTACCTGTCTATAATCATTTGTTCGGTACCTCAGGTTAGATTAACAGACCATCGTTAGCGAATTTGATTCTCTCTGGGTGTCCTATACTTCTGGTATTTTGCTACCGTTTATCAAAGCTTATTATACAACTATAACAATCATTTGTTTGCATTCAGTTGTAAGGTAAAATTGATTCCTTTTTTTTATAAAAATGATTTGTACAGTGAGTAGACCTGGTAGTGATTGCAACAACATCACATACCCTAATGTCTCACCACCAAAGATAGGTTTGTTATACCCATGACATCTTTAGCTTTGTTGACCTAAAGGAAATCAGAGGGTTTTTTATAATATGTTTTATCTATTTCTTCAACGTCGATTTTAGTTTTAGAAAAAGTCAAAAGTCATACGTACAAAGTACGTATGCATTTCTATGCGTTTGGATCTATATCTATTGTTATTGATACAATTATTTCAAAATGATTCGACAAAGTCTCTTGAGACCATTTAATGTAATATAAATTAATTGGTGTGGTTTTCTTTGTAGGATGATATATCAACGGTCATGGGTTATTTAATGCAAAGTCATCTTTTTAGAAGAACACAAATAATGTCATTTAACACATGGCTGGCAGGATAAGGAGTGCTCATACCGTTCCCTAATAATTTTTTTATAAAGGATTATTAATAGTTACATAAAACCAAGTATTTGCCAGACAGAAAAAGACTGACTTTGGTATTAAATAGCTCAATAAGGCGACCAAACCAACCAACACATGCACCGCACATGCATAAACACAGAAACACACACATATATATATATATATATATATATATATATATATATATATATATATATATATATATATATATATATATATATATATATATATATATATATATATATATATATATATATATATATATATATATATATATATATATATATATATATATATATATATATATATATATATATATATATATATATATATATATATATATATATATATATATATATATATATATATATATATATATATATATATATATATATATATATATATATATATATATATATATATATATATATATATATATATATATATATATATATATATATATATATATATATATATATATATATATATATATATATATATATATATATATATATATATATATATATATATAGGAGGTACCCGTGGTGTAATGGTTATCGTCGTAGGAAATGGACACGGCGACACGAGTTCAAATCCTAGAGGAGACTGATTGCATTTAATACCCTTGAGAAAGGTATGAATCCAATTAATCTCTCTCCAGGTATGGGCAAATAGTTAAAAAGACTAGGTTCTTCAGCCTTGGTGAGGCAACTAGTCTAGGAGAAGGAAAACTCTGAATGTAAACTCTGTTAAACACCGCTAAAAAATTGACCGAGCGGAGGGGTTGGTAAATATATATATATATATATATATATATATATATATATATATATATATATATATATATATATTGTCATCCACAGATAGACGGTTTCGTTGTATCAAAACTCTTCAGTGTGACTGTAGGCAAAAAATATTGAAAAGGCATAATGACTGTTGATTCTGGAAGTTCTATGCGCCACTGATTTTAATCTCTCTGCAAATTGAGTTCATCTTTCGTCATGTTATTTTATGGTGCAAAGTGCTTACTGAAATTTGGATTTTTTGTATCAGATCTATTGATTTTTAAAGAACGTTTGCCGACAAGTTGAAAGGATTAATTTTAATAGTAAAGAATTCATTGAGTCTCTCTAAAGTGTTATGTGAAATATGAAATAAATTTGGTTAATACATATAGTTCTTATTTGGCACGGAATGATATCTATTTTATTGGGTTAGCAATGCAGATTTTCCTTCTCGAGAGTACTTTACCACACACACACACACACACACACACACACACACACACACACATATATATATATATATATATGTGTGTGTGTGTGTGTGTGCGTGTAATTTTTTTTGTTTGTCCAATTTATTTATTTTAATACATAGATAAGCAATAACCACAAATAAATAAACTTGAATTAAAAATAATCACACCCAAATCAAAACAAATATTTTATTAGTCTATTGAAAGGAGCACGACCCCCGAAATACGTGTCGATATAATAAAACCTTAAAATACCACATTGGGATTCATTTGCGGAACTATTTATTTTAATACACACATACACATTTACACACATACATGATTAATTTCCTTTTTTAAAACACAAGTTGTAACAATGTTTTTTTAAACTTCCAACGCTTTAAACACCAGCGGAAATTGTTTGATTTAAGAGTACCTTCATCAGTCATTCTTACTTCAGTATTTAAAGAGTGAGAATCTTAAAGAAAAAAATTAGGGTTTATTGTCAAAGTGTCATTACTGACGGTTTTTGTCAGAAACAATTTTTCAAAGAGGTGATTCAAAATAACAGTGAATATCCTTGAAATTAATTCATTTTGAAATTATTCAGGAATAAATTGTATTCTACTAAAACGAAAATCATGTGTGTCTCTCTCAGCGAATTTAAATTGTGCATAATATTCGAAAATTGTTGTCGATTACTGTAAAAATTCAGCAAATTAATGACATCACATTAAGTAATAAAATCAAATGAAATAGAATCTTAAAAAACAAAAATAAACAAAAGACGTAAATGTAAAAACTGAAGATTAGTTTTGCGAAAAAAAGTGGCGCACTTGTATGGATAAATATATTTATTAATTTATCTTATTTTTGGATAAATTTAGTTAATTTTTTACGTGCTAGATTCAATTTTCAATCAGGTTAACCTTATTGCTGCATGAAAAGGTACATATATATATATATGTATATATATATCTGGTCGTATTTACCGAATCTATCATTCCTCTCTCTCTCTCTCTCTCTCTCCATCTCTCTCTTTCTCTCTCTCTCTATATATATATATGAGTGTGTATATGTGTGTGTGTATATGTGTGTGTAGCTTTTTCTTTTTTTTAAATGTTCGATTGACACTTAGTATCTACCTGTTCTGTCTTTGGTTCGTTCATGTCTCCGAATGAGTCGTTTAACTTTTGAATGGAATAAATTTGTGAAAGTTGCCATATGTTTCCCAAATACTCTATGGCACAACCTTAACCATCTTCTCCATAAATATATATATATATATATATATATATATTTGTGTGTGTGTGTGTGTGTGTGTGTGTGTGTGTGTGTGTGTGTGTGTGTGTGTGTGTGTGTGTGTGTGTGCAACTTTTCTCTTTTTGAAAATGTTCGGTTAAATAGAAGAGATAAAAACAATAACCAGTCATAGATCTATATAAAAGTAGGTGGAAGAGGGAAAGGAATCTACGGAAAAGAAGAATTTTTACTTGAGATGTGAGGACGGGAGGGTAGAGAATTAGTGCGATATGCGCAATTAACATTTTAAATTATTATTATATTAGTTGATCTTGTTTAAAGAAGGTTTGTTTATCATCACACAGAGAGCTTGAAGAATTTAGAGATTTTGTTAACCCTTGTATACTTAGAATGTATTTTCAGCTAGATTTTTTCTGCATTTAGAGGATGGGCACGAATGTTTTTAAAGTTTTGGGTGATGGAACTAGAGTTAGTGAGGTGAAGTGTTAAACGTCTCAGCAGAGTTGTAGTCAAGCCAGTATCATAACTATCAATCCAATTTGATTATATATATATATATATATATATATATATATATATATATATATATATATATATATATATATTTGTAATCTTTTCCACTATGTGAGGTGTGGCGATATCATGGGATATTTCAAGGGCACATCGAGATTACTGATAAATATGCTTAAGCATCAATTCCATGTCTAGATCTGGTATCATTATCTGATAAACGGGTTGTTGGCAGTACAACTGTTTTTGTTTGTTTTCCGGCAGCATCAACAATACATGAAACAAATTATACACACGCACGTGCGCGCACACGCACACACATAGAATCCTGCGTCACATAGCATCCAACCAAACAACGTCTGCTCACTTATATGGCGGGGCTTAGAATACACCGACTGTATATCTCCCGCAGAGGGGTAAGACCCCTGCCCAAAAGTGGTGTGCTGAGTATGTATCTAAGCTGCATTTGGTGATAAGGCTTCAGTTTTGGAGCTCAGGGTTGTATAGAGTAGCCTTTCATTTCTATTATTCTCAAGTTTACTCAGGCCGGACGTGGCAGTACCCATTAGGGTCCCATCTATGTGTCAGATTGACTTGAATTATTATCCTCTTTTTTATGCCTCCTTGAGCATCTCCACAACTAACTTAACACGGCTGATTACAATATTCTGTTCAGGGTCTTCTCTAAGTTTTATTTCGTTTTAATAGATTTGCCTCCCTTAAAAGGAATTTTCTCACCATCCAGCCAATCATTCCATTTGTTCTCGATACAATAGAGAAAATGTTAATGAGCTTTAAATATATCATCATAGCTTTAAATATATCATCATAGCTTGTCAACTCCTGAATCGCATTCCTCAATTCATTTTTTAATTTCCTTGTTGCTTAATTTATATTTAACTTTATTGTTTTTAGATTCAAAATGTATTTTTCTATATTAAATCTTCATTTTCAAATATCTTCTCAATATGACAATTTCTTTGGATCCTTCTGTGTTGCTTCTTTTGATAATGGTTAAATAAGTAGTTTCATATCATAAGCAAGTAGTTTTATTCCTGATTTTGTCTCCTTAGTAAATCATTTATGAATAGTAAAAATGACGAAGGTCCCAGTACAACATCCTGACCAACACCGGATTGTATAAAGAGTGAGGAAGCAAAATTCTGCGGACATTTTATTCTATTCCTTCTCAAAAGAAGTCTTAATTGAATGGAAAGTAGCATTTGCTTTGTTTTCTTAAACCACCCCCTTATGGAGGTTAAGGACTGGGCTTGATGGATGCTGTAAAGAAACTCTAATTATTTCGGAATTTTTTTTTTTTTTTTTTGCTTTGTTTCGGCGTTAAGAAAATAATAAGATTCTTTGACGTTTCTTTTCTTACTCACTTATATTGGGTTGAATTCTAATGAGAAAGTGCTTGAATAAATTAGCTAATCATGAAAATTTAGAATTATCGCTTTTTTTTTTTTGTTTGTTTGTTTTTTGTTTTTTTTTTTCTTTCTTTTTTTTTTTTTTTTCAAAATTTGGACTGACTAAAACATACGTTTTAAAAATTATTTCCCATTTTGCTTCTGCACCCTATAATATATGTTTAAGAAAAGTTCTATCTGTCAAAACAATATTTGCCTTCGTATTTTTAGAAATACCTAAGTTTTTCATAAACACTATTAAGCCATAATGGAATACTGCATCAAATTCCTTGCTAAAATCCAAATATATGATATCCGTATCATCCGTTTCTATCAAATATATATTTATAAATTCAACACTTTTCAAAATATTGAATAAAATCGATTTACAATTCATGAAATCATTTTTGATCCAATTTGTTTTACTTTATAATTTACCAAATTTTTATTTCCAAATATCTTCCCAATTTGACATTTTATTCAAACCCATCTGTGTAGATTATTTTGATAATCATCAAACAACAAGTTTATCATCATCGTCAAGTAGTTTTCTTTCCGATTTTATATTATCATATAATATATTTTTGAATAATAAAAATAACGATGGTCTCAGTACTGATCCCTGAGGAAAACCAAAGGGTATATTCTATATTTCCCAATAACTGTAATCAATTTTACAGTTCTGTCTGTTAAATAAAATCTTACCATATTTACCCTTTTTTTCAAAGAAATGCCTAAGTTTTTTTTTTTTTGTTTTCTCAAGTATATCATAATAAGATACTGCATCAAATGCCTTGCTAAAATACAAATACATAATATCTGTATCATCCCTTAATATCAAATATACATTTATTATAGCAATATTTTCCAAAATATTATATATTGATAATTTACCATGAATGAAATCAATTTTAAGATATTTTGAAACAATAAGCAAGATTCTCTCTAAGAAACGGAAAATAAAATAACATTCTGTTTTCATAAACACAAGCTCACTTTATAGTTCATAAGCTTGACAGCTTAATTAGTTTTAAATTCTGTTCTCGTAAATAAAGATTCCATGATTATGGCTGTTAGAAGGAACTGATTGGGTGGGATAAATCAAAAATTTATAAAACTTGCTTGCCAACGTTTAAGTGTCGATCTTTTTGTTAACACACACGCACTCTCTCTCTCTCTCTCTCTCTCTCTCTCTCTCTCTCTCTCTCTCTCTCTCTGCAAATGTTTCCAGCATTCTTTTGGAAAAGCTAAACGTCAGTTATCTACTTTCATCCGTTTAAACGTACACTTAAAGACAGAGAGAGGGGGGAGAGAGACAGAAAGAGAGAGAGAGAGTGTGTGTGTGTGTGTGTGTGTGTGTGTGTGTGTGTGTGTGTGTGTGTGTGTGTGTGTGTGTGTGTGTAAAAAGAGATGCAGAAAGTTGCTGAGTTAAAGATCGAAGTGCCGGGTGACATGTTCGGCAATTCCTATCTGCAATGTTCGTTCATCGGTGTCTGAGCAAACAAAAATCCTTGAGTAAATACTGTACTTGTTAAGTCGGTCCTAAAATTATCCAGCTTCCCCTCCCCTAATATATACGAACGGCCAGTCAGGGTTCAGTGACTATCGTACAAAAAAGAAAAAGGTTAAAAAAATATTTGCTCTTTATTTTATTTTATTTTATTTTTTGTTCCGTTCAGTATATCATCGTTCATTGGTCTCTTTGTTACTTAAAGCTCCTTTTTTCCGGTGGAAGGAAAGAGATGCCGCATTCTTTTTCTTTCTCTGTGTGTGTGTGTGTGTGTGTGTGTGTGTGTGTGTGTGTGTGTGTGTGTTAATGAGGGTTAGGATGGCGGTTAAGAAATTATGTGACGGGAAGTGAGTATTAAAATCCGGAAGAAAAGTTTGGATAGGGACGGGGTCACTAAGTAAAGAAAGGTTGGAAGGTTAAAAAAGATAGAGAGAAAAATTGGGAATGGGGAAAGAAAGAAACAAAGAAAGAAACAAACAAACAAACAAAGACAGAAATTCAAATGAATTAGAAAAGAAAGAATGACAGAAAGAAAGAAGGAAAGAAGGGATATTCAAATCAATAAGAAAGAAAGAAAGAAGATTGTGGGTACTTTGCTGAATTGTTTTTCCTCGTGACATCTCAAAGTGCAAAATGGAGGTTATTTCATTTTGTTCATGTTCTATCCAATTATCATTTGGCAAAGAATACAAAGTTTTTGTGAGGATTTTTCACCCTACTTGACAAAATTGCGGGATGAGATGAAAAATAATCGCGACTGAATCTTTACATTTTAACTTGAAAATATAAGTTCAAATGCTCAGCAAATAGATCGAATGATCAATTAGTTGGATCGTTTTATGACATGACAACTTTTATAGGGTTATTTAAAGCCGGAAAAGAGATGAGTTTTCAAATTATTTCGTCTGATAAGGTAAATATAATAAAACATGCTTAATCTGATAAACTGTCTGGAAAAATGCAATCAACCAAATGTTGCCGAAACCATCAGATTCCATCTGCCATCAAAGTGGTCGCGAGAGATAGTCAGGTATGCCGTCCACACCGGCAAGAAGGGAGGTTTTGGTGTTCTGTAAACCCAAATGAAAGAAGCTGGGTTTTTCGATGGTGGCCAGGGACACCAGCGGAAGAATATTTAGTGTCGACTGAGAGGGAAAGAACCATTCGAAGATCCGAGAATAGCTGTTTCCTATTAGAGCAAAGAAAGACCTGCGAATCTACACTGCATAAAGTGTCCGTTATCTGTTTCCACGTATTTCCACGGCCTCAGATACTGAACGGTAGGAATAAACCACAGGTCTTCCATTTGAGGCGAAGTGTGTTTTCGTGTTTCCGCTCACCCAATAGACAATTAACCACATCGACATCACAGTCTTCGGTGACTATGCGATTGAGGAACTGCCACCAATGTTTCTAGAAAGCTCAGAAATGTGCAAGGGACAGCAGCATGGGATCAAAGAATTACGAAGATTAGTAAAAAATGTTTACAAAAGGTAGAACCAACGTTGAAGATAAATCTCTTATTGGAATGAAATAACTACCAAGGAAAACCAAAACCCGGTATTTCGCTCTTCGCTAAATTGTTGATCTCTGCAGTAGTCGTAATACTGTTGAGTAGATTTTTCAGAAACATGTGTTAAGAATCAGCTGAAAATTATTCAACTACACAGCGATAATGCATAACTCCATATGTCCCTAATAATATTATAGTGACAGTGTTTCAATAACCGGCTTGCAGCCTCGATCAGGTACACTCACGTTCACTTGTCCTTTCAAATAATACAAGTATTTAGGAACGGCGCTTCGATGATGCAGGCAAGGGATAAGCTCTTAATTGATAGCTAAAAAATTGAATTTGACAAGTAGTTTTGGTCTGGTTTGGTTTGGTTTTAAGGCATATCAGCCATTGTTGGTTATTTAATGCCAAATCCTGTTTTTGCATATATATTAAATATATGATTGCAAACACATTTAGTGGGTATATACTGTTAAATGATCAAATAGTTCTATTTCTAACAATTGAATTTAGCATGTCAACAAAGTCAAATAGTTCCAAGTATTGCTATGTATCACTAACAATTCAATTAAGTATCAGTCATTTGTTTACACACAGTTAAATGATCAAACAGTTCTATTTAAAACTATTCAATTAAGCATAAGTCATTTGTTTGCACTCACTTTAAATGTCAAACAATTGTTGGATTTCTAGATCCCCCATTCTCTTGGTTCTTCGGAATTGTCCCGAGTGCTATGACTATGACTGGTACTGCTGTCACCTTCATAATCCACTATTCTTTCAACTCTCTGACAAGGTCCGGATATTTTTTGAAATTTTTGCTTTTGTCGATATTAACTCTGTAATCTACTTGAATGACGAAGTTCACTATAGCTGACACGTTCCTTTTTTCTTGTTTCCTCTAAGCCTGTTCTTCTCTATTGGAAAAGGTGATCCCTTTTTATTTCAAAGTCTAATTCAAATTATGATTATCATTCTACTCCTGGCGAGTTTTTCACGCTATCATTAACCAAGGGTCTTTCACCGGATTCTAAATGACTGCAATTCTCCACAGGTCTTCAGGAATTTTCTCAGTATTCTGACCGATTTTTAGAATACTGTAGTCTAGATGGTCCCAATTTATCCTCTGATTTCCAATTTTTTGATTTTACTACTTTTCAAACCTTTGGGAAGCTTTCCATGTGTATCAATTACAAATGGTATCAGTTTCACATTCATGTTCCACAGATGTTTTAGTTCTCTGGCAAGGTCAAATTATTTGTCTATATTTTCGCTTTCTTTTATTTTCACTCTATGGTCGGCGGGAACGGAAAATTCTACTAAACTGCAAGTTCTTTATTTTTTGTTAACTACCACTAGGTTTGGTCTTCTAATGAGGATCAAATATGTTTTTCTCTCAAAATCACAGAGAATTTTATGCGTCTCATGATACAGGACGGATTCTGGTTTGACCATATACCATTTGGTTGGACGATCAAACTTTAATCTCTTTCACAATTACCAGTTGTTGCCCAGTCAGCTGGGGCTGTAGAATACACCGACTACTTCTCTGAAGAGGGGTAAGACCCCCACCAAGGAGTGTCCTGGATATGACACTAAACAATCTGATGGTGATGTTCCAGTAATGCCGGAGCTTTGGGGAATCCGGAGCACCCCTTCATTGCCATTGCTCCCAGGTCCACTCTGGTCCAGAATGGTAGCACCTGATAGGGCCCTATCTATGGGTTAAATAGAACTAACAGCATACTTTTCCTAAACTAAGTTGTTTGAATTAAAACTGTTTGACTAAACTGAATAGCTTTAAATAGAAATGTTTTTGACAATTCAACTGTGCACTAACATTTAAACTGCGTGCTTATGCTAAACTGAATTGTTTGAAATGAAATTGTTTTTGACATTGAAACTCTACTTAAACTAAACTGAATTGTTTAATATGGAACTACTTTTACGTTTAACTGTGTGTAAACAAAATCTGTACTTATACTAAACTGAATAAGCTTAATTAGAACTGTTTGAATAAACTGAAAAGCTTGAAATAGAAATGTTCTTGACAATTAAACTGTGTACTCATGCTCAACTGAATTGTTTGAAATCATCATCATCATCATCATGTCGTGCCACCAGCATGGATATCCCTGACCCTCTCTCGCCACATCTCCCTTTGTTCATCGCCTCTGGCAGGTCTTCAGGTCTACATCCCGTATCCTCACATAGCTACTGTATGTATAGATTTGGCGTTAAATAACCGACAAAGGTTGATATGCCATAAAATCCAACCAACCAACCATTACCAGTAGATCACCTTTCCGACCCAGTCGTGTTTAGTTTTGAACTCTTTTTGTGCTTGATTGATTCATTCGCTTACAATGTGATTATTCACTTCATCTTTTTCTTTGCATCACCCACACTTGCTTTTCTGTTGTGTATCAACGATATTCGCTTTAATTTGTCCTTCTAGGTTTGTTACGTGCCATTATCTGAAAGTTTTCAGTTTCTCTCTTGAAACTTCCATTTTCTAACTATGTCTAGGTTTTCTCGTGTGCAATTTTGCCGTTTTGTTGCATGAAATTTCCATAAAGTTATTTTTCTTTCAATTTCAATATTTGTTGATTTTTCTCTTTGTATTTATGTTTGTCTGTGCTGTTTTTGTTCACTGTAATTAAGTCCTTCATTATTCTTTTTTAATGTACTTCACGAGTCCTTGTATTGATGTATCGATACAATCCTCTTATGCAAGGAAATCCTCTTCCTTTCTTGATGTGCATTCAGTCAATGTCATCTCTTACTTGTAATAATTTGTGCATAGTCATCAAAACCTTTTTGTGCTCTGATTCATTAGAACCTGAGTTCTTCCCTTTTGGCCATGTTAAGAATAGTCCCACATATCTTACAAGGGGATCTTCCCTGGTGTTGAGCTCGTTTTGGCCCGATTTCAACTCCCGAGCTTGTTTTTGCGCTTTCTCGTTCGTCTGAGTTACTTTTTTCTTATTTTTTCCTTCATCTCTACTTGTCTGATGGTATCAGCTTCCAGAATTCCAAAATACAAGTAATTTTCAAGCATCATAACGATTTCCTGATTTGGTTGTTCTATTCCTTCCGCTGTTTGTTTTTTCCCACTTTTCATGGCACATTTTTCAACGCGAAACTCTATTCCTATATCCACCCTGTCTCCTTTCCAAATCCTTACGGAACGTTCGAAGGGCACTAATTACAATTTGTGTTACCGTCACTTCCATGTTCCACAGCTTTTTCAGATCTCTATAGATCACTTTTTTTCCAAGCAATCGTGCCAAGCATCTTTTTGTGCTAGTCTTCTGCATTTGCTCATGTGATTAACTGTTTCATCTTTCATCACTACTTAATCCTACACTTTCAGTTCTCCTGTATATTATCAATACTAGCTTTGATATAATCGCTTCTTATGCTCTTATTTTGTGTTGCTATCAAAAGCGATTCAGTTTCTCTCTTGATTTTCCTCTTTTTTTCTTTTTGTAATTGTTATTATTATTATTCGATACAATTAATAACTTGAATCCAAATAAATGTGTACAAGTTGGGAGTATTAGTTAGGAACACTTAAAGCTATATAACTGTGCAAATTAATCGTATTATATAGGAATACTCTATGAATATAACTGTGTTAGAAAAATAAAATACGATTTAATAAAAAGGTAATGAAAATGATAAGAGTTAAAAGTATAATGAAATATTTTCGAATAAATAATTTAGTTGTTAAAACAACCTACATGAGATTGATAAACCATTAAATAAATCAAACCAAATAAAACAAAAACTCTCGCTGTGATGTGCCAATTTTGCTGTATCACACTAATTTATAATTACAACAACCAGATAATTAAAACATACATTTTCCCCCTTTGAGAGTTTTTCTCTGGACTTAGAGTAACAGCAAGTCTTCTCAAGTCTCCAAGACTCTTCTCAGTATTATGGCTGATCTGAGTGACAACGTCTCCTCAAGTCTCCAGAATTCTTCTCAGTATTCTGACATCGCTGTAGTTTGGATGGTCTCGGCTCATCCTCCAATTTCCTACTCTTTCAGACTTTTTACCAAGCTTTTGGGGACTGTTCCAAGTGCACCAATTGCAAGTGGTATCACTGTCACTTTCAAATTCCATAGCTTTTTTTTTTAGTTCTCTGGCAAGGACCTAGTATTTGTTTCTCTTTTCGTTTTCTTTGTTTTGCAATCTATGGTCAGTAGGACGGCAAAGTCCACTAGTTGGCAAATTCTCTCTCTCTCTCTCTCTCTGTCTCTCTCTCTGTCTCTCTCTCTCTCTCTTTTATTTATTTATCTATTTATTATTAATTATCACTTGGTCAGGTCTTCTGGTTGAGATTAAATGATCTGTTTGTATATTATTATTATTATTATTATTCATGAAATTGTTTAACCTTCAGATAATAACCATTTATACGTGAATACGTGAATACATTATACATGTGTGTGTGTGTGTGTATGTATGTATGTATGTGTGTGTGTGTGTGTGTGTGCTTAGATTTCTCTATTTTCACATAAATATACACATAAGTCAGACTATAGAAATAGATACACTTGTGAACTTCACTCGACGCCTCAAGTAAAATATTCCACTTCCCTCGCTTTCTCTTCCTGATTTCATGAGTTTGTGCAAACTGGTTTGACACTTATTAATCATAGTGAACAGCACTGAAATAGTAATCTAACTTGCTCTCCCCAGGTGGTCTAAAACACCTGTTAAGAAGAAAAAGAAAAAACAACTTTCATGTCGGGCAAATCATCTCTCACATACTTCTTATCTTGGATAAATGTCTCTCTAGCTTCTATGTCATCGAAAGGTTTCATAAAGTCTGTTCATCATTACTTTTCAATACATTGAACTATTGATCTGTTCCCTTTTACTGTCTCAATATTTCTTTCTCACTTTATACATGCATGCATATATATATATATATATATATATATATTCCGAACCCTTTCGTCACAGCCCAGTCGGGCATTAGTCCGAAAGTGAACGTAATAGAGCAAACGGAGCTCGAACTCGCTTACAAAAATGTCGTAGTCTATCATGTTACCCACTACACCAAGAGGACTCTCCATAAGTAGATGTGATGAAAACTATGGAGATTTCAATTATTTTTTAGTTTTAAAATGGAAAATTTCTATTTCAACTGAAAATGCACAATTAAGCAACTTATATGAATATCGATGCCGTTCAGATTTTTACATTTCGTCTAGAGGAGCTTGTGGCAATCAAAGAATCCTCCTTAACTAAATAAAAATTCATTTATCCAGATTAAGATTTAAAGACACGGCTCGCGTCTTTAAAAGAATTCGAGAAGCTTAGCTTCTTACCAAATCAAAAAACAAGTTTCAAAGGTGCTTTAATCTATTGGAAACCCAATGAAATAAGAGGTTCAATCGGCCAGGCTGAGAATACACTGACTGTAACCGCTGCGGTTGAGAAAGGGGCGTGTTGAGAATGACACAGATGATGTTCCAATTCTGGAGATCTGGGGAATGTGGAGTACGTCTTTCTTGACATCACTGACGTATACACTCTGACCAGAATCGTAGACTCTTTGGTTCCTATCTAGAGATGTTCGTTCGTTGCTTGAAGGTTATCGTCCGGGAAAATGGACACGCTAATCCGAGTTTAATTTCTTGATAAGGTCATTTGCATTTCGCATAGCGTTAATACTCTTGGGAAAAGGATGAATCCAACTATTCTCCATTCAGCAATGGATAAATAGTAGGGCAGACAAGGTTCTTTAACTTTTATTATCGCAGCCGGTCTGAGAGATAAAAAACCCCCATAAAACTTGAATCTAAAACTTCGCATAAAAATTGAACTTGTGTCGTATTCTGCACGTGTGGAGGGGTTGGTAAATATATCAGCCAAATTGATCTTTTTATTTAATATTCATATTCGGTTGGACCGTGTATATGAACGTACAATAAACGTGACTCCCGAATTAAAAGTCATAAAATAACCTAGACGGGTTGACATGTTGCTAAAATCAGTCTGTGAATATGATATTCCTAGATGAGTTTACTTACGATCAATTGATCGATGAAACAGATGCTTTAATTTGCAAGGTAATATTTTAAAGAAAATTAACATTTCTTCCAGGGTTCATTTCAATGTTGTCATATACAGCTTCAATCTTAATACTTTTCGTACATACCATACGTACGTGTGTGTAAAGGTAGATGATTGCTTTAGGTAACAAAGTTTGTTGTATCTATAGTCTTTTTTATTTCAACTAATTAGCCGTATTATGCTAGGCTTTCAACGGTGAATACAGAACTGCTCTGTCGGGTGTAAATCTTATTTCAATTATTTCAAGCGACAATACAAAATGCTCAAAGACATTTGAGACTATCTAATAAACCAAAAAATTCCCTTGACACAAAAAATATTTGTATTTTATGTAAATAAACTTGTTTTCTTTTTTACTTTATTGAGAAGACAATTTTTTTAATGTTTTTCTTGCGTAAGATCCCTGAACTGTTTTTTTTTTACTGCCCCCGCGGGATATATTTTATGACTCCCATTCCAGGTGATTTCGTCTCGCTTGTAACAAAATGGCTGTCGTCATCAACTGTTGCTACTCTCTGTTTTGTCGTATCGAATTTCAGGACATAGGGTAGGGGTTCGTATTAATGGATGGTAGCCTAGTCAATAAGACAACGGGTAGGGGTTCGTATTAATGGATAGTTGCCTAGTCAATAAGACAACTAAAAACAACTATACAAATGAGACGTATAAAATCTATTATAAAAAAAAAAACACTTCAATGATTTTCCTTAGTAAGTAATCTCGGGCCGATTGACACGAATTTTTACTAGCGCGTGACTTAGAGTAATGGTTAACAAACAAATCTCGCCGGCTGTAAAGATGATCGTTACGAGGGGCAGACAGAGTTGTCAAGAAAACAGGTAGTGCCCGAGAGCCCGAGAGCATCAAGAGACCCAACCGGCAAAAGATCCGTTTTTATAAGTAGCAACAAATGAATCGTTTGTTTAAACATCCAGCATATCTGCAATTCTATTTATAGTCTATGCTAGATATGTTCGTCAAAAATATGCGTTTAACACATTGATATTCACTTTGTTTTTTTTTTTTACTTTTTTTATTTAGTAGTAAATGAATTAATAACAGATAAGATCAAAACATTTTATTTTGTTTACAAGCTGAACATTTTGTCTTCATAAAATATTCCTTAAAGAAACTATAGTAATTTATTTAAATTAATGATAAACATTTTTCCAAGCGACGCTGAAGAAAATATTTTACAATAAATCAATATGGAGAAAAATTATGAAATTTATTTACAAAAATTATAATTAATATCTAATTGTTCTTCTTCGAGATTTTAAATGCAGCCTTATTTCTTTCCGGCATAGATTTCACTAATTGAAGGCAATATTCTTCATCAACGTGGTTCCAATTTTCCTGAATGGCAGTCAGTGGATCTTCCTATGGAGATATCTTGTTTCTTTTCAATTAGTTAAGCCTAAACAGTAGGTGAGGTCTGCCTGAACTGTCTTTAAATTTAGATCGATTTGTAGGATGAGGCTTCTGTTGATATTTGTTTTAGAAATGCAAATCATAAGATCATTCCATATGTTTTTTCCCTCAAGATTAGGTTATTCCCTAATATTTTCCCTCAAGATTAGGTTATTCCCCAATATTTTCGCTCAAGATTAGGTTATTCCCTAATATTTTCCCTCTAGATAAGATTAATCCCTAATATTTTCCCTCAAGATTAGGTTATTCCCTAATATTTTCCCTCAAGATAAGGTTATTCCCTAATATTTTCCCTCAAGATTAGGTTATTCCCCAATATTTTCCCTCAAGATTAGGTTATTCCCTCATATTTTCCCTCAAGATAAGATTAATCCCTAATATTTTCCCTCAAGATTAGGTTATTCCCTAATATTTTCCCTCAAGATAAGGTTATTCCCTAATATTTTCCCTCAAGATTAGGTTATTCCCCAATATTTTCCCTCAAGATTTAGCTATTCCCCAATATTTTCCCTCGAGATAAGGTTATTCCCTAATTTTTTCCCTCAAGATAAGGTTATTCCCCAATATTTTCCCTCAAGATAAGGTTAATCCCCGATATTTTCCCTCAAGATATAGTTATTCCCAAATATTTTCTCTGCATGACAAGGAAAAATATACCATAAATTTAAATAGAATAATCTGGTTTGTTTTAGTAATATTTTCAGAGACCAGGATGTTCAGCGATTAAAAATAATGTTTTGTGTCTTATCTTTTA
The DNA here is from genome assembly GCA_963585895.1 of Sepioteuthis lessoniana. Taxonomy (NCBI): domain Eukaryota; kingdom Metazoa; phylum Mollusca; class Cephalopoda; order Myopsida; family Loliginidae; genus Sepioteuthis; species Sepioteuthis lessoniana. The sequence goes on from OY757934.1 coordinate 81,380,733, forward strand.
TTAGTTTATTTACTGCTAAAAAAAAAAAATACAAGTGAACATGCTCAAAGTTTTTCTACCAGTGGTAGTATCTTCTCTGCTTTTATGTATGAGACTTTGCTTTGCTTAACACATATGGTCGTGTATTGTGTAGTGTGTGTGTGTGTGTGTGTTTCGGTGTATCTATTGTATATACATTACTTTCTATGCCACAAGCTCACAAGAGAGATATTTTCCCTCCTCCAAGCTGTATTCATTTAGATTTGATCAGTTTGTATCAATAAATCTTTGTTCCTATATATCTATCAACCAACTGACTGGCCTATCTATTTATCTACCTATCAACCGAAAATATGGAATAAATCATTCATAGAAGGGGGGGGACTTTGTGAAAGACTTTCACCTGGATTTTTCTTCGGAGCCGCAAATAGAAACAAAAAAATGACAATCTTGGTAGCAAAAGTGTTTGTCATGAAAAAAGTTAGCCAAAAATCAAAAGAGTAAGAGATAAAAAATAATCTGCAGGAATTTACTGGTATCACCACTGATTGGGCTGAGACTTTCAGATTAAAATTCTCACTCTTAATGTCGACGATAGGTGCAAGATGTGATAAGTTCGGTTAAACATGGAAACATCCATGGAAATAAAAATCACAAACAAGCGGGGCAAAAATAACTTAGACCTGTCGGTATTATCCATCAAAACCCTTTTAGATGAAGTGAGGAAAATGTTGCCTGGAGGTTGAACTCCACAGACTGAAATGATTATTACCATTAAACATGAATTTGATTTATGAGAGGGGCAGATAACTTAATGAATGTACAAGAGGTATAATGGAGCCAAAAATAGAAACAGCTAGTTGAGTTCAAATTTTGATCAGGATTATGTACGTTAACTTTACACTAAATTGATGACTATAAATCAAAGGGGCGACACTGTGACACGAGTTCAAATCCTGGACGAGACTGATTGCATTTCACATATCACTAATACCCTTGGGAAAGGTATGAATCCAATTATTCCCCCTCCAGCTATGAGTAAATAGTAGGGCAGACTGGGTTCTTCAGCCTTGGTGAGGCAACTCGTCTTGGAGAAGGAAAACTCTGAATTCAAACCTGTTGAACACCGCTTAAAAATTGACCTTGTGTCATTTCCTGCCCGAGCAGACGGGTTGGTAAATATGATAAATCAAAGGGTCGATATCTACACGAAATCGTCTAATATACAGAAAATTATCTTTATTCTTCACACAACGTTTCGACTAATCCATTTCACTGCCCTCTTCACAAACACGATAAGTGGGTCTATCTTAGTAGTGCAAGAAAAAACAAATTTGAGAAAGCAGAATATTATAGCTAATTGACTAATCAGAACAACATATTCACCACACTGAAATAAAGCTAAGATTATGTGACCATCTAAAATTAGTTGCAACCTTAAAAAAATCTTTTATTTATATTTAAACCCCGATTATTTATATTTAAGGGAAGTGTAATGGTTGCCGTCATAAAAAAAAATGACACCGACACACGAGTTGAAATCCCGGCATAATGGTAATCGTTTTGGGAAGCGGACTCAGCTATATGTGTTCAAATCTTGAAGAAAGCTGTTTTTATTTCACATAGAGCTCATACAGTTGGAAAAGCACGAATCCAACTATTCTATCGCCTGTCATTTATAAATAGTCACACAGACTGGACTCTCATATCTTGTAATGGCAACCGTTCTAGGAAAAGGAAAAATGAATTCAAACTAGTCATAGATCTCAAAAATGTATGGGCTCTGCTAGGCTATCTCTTCCAAAACACGTTACATAAGTGGCGCCACAACAACCAAATTAATGGATTTTTTAAAGTGATAGTGTAATTTTTGTACTTGTAAAATATATATTATCCATGAGTAAAATATCAATGCACAAAAATAATCCTATTTTGGTCATAGATTTGTCATGATGTCAGGCTGGGATAAATGTATTTTTCTAATCTGACAGAGGGGCAGCCGAGGGGCAGCCTTGTGAATAGGTGTGGATGGTTAGTTAAGGATAAAAGACACCAGTGAAGTAAGGTTAGCCGGGTGTACTTCGCCACCCGGTACTATTTTCGAGAGACCATTATCTTTTGTCATATCGCTTGTCTAATACCCTTTTTTCTCATTTCAACGTGCGAAAGTTAAACATTTTTACTTACTCAAAATCCGCACCAGTCATCTTCGCAGTTGATTAATCACTTCTTTTGTATATTGCAAAACTTCAGCGTCGAAGTTAAGCAATATACTCTTGAGTAAATTATTGATGGATGACTATAGAGTCCTATAAGTTACTGTTCGTCAAAAAGAGAGCTGATTTCAAATCGAATGTAACTATTCATTCCCATTTTGTCCAGTGCCTTGGTTCACCTTATCTCTTTGCGGATGTACATGGCTTGATAAGTCACCACAGAAGACTAGCGTACAAAAAATCCGCATTCATCTATATTATATTAACCTCTTGATTACAAAGGTTGTTTTTAATATTCAGGGTGTAATGGTTATCGTCCAAGGAAATGGATACGAAACCCCGAGTTCAAATACTGGATGAAGGTGTTTGCTTTTCATTTTGTGTTAATATCTTTAGGAAAGGCATGAATACAACTATTCTCCCTCCAGCTATGTCTAAATAGTAAGACAGACAAGGTTCTTTAACCTTGGTATGGCAACCGGTCTAGGAGAAGGGAAGCTGAAATCAAACCTGGAAAACTCGCTTAAAAATTGAGCTTGCAACGCATCTTGCTCGTGCGGAGGGGTTAGGCAAATACATAAAAAGGATTATTCTGAATTACTTGAAACCATTTCACTGCTGGAAAGTTATTGTTCTTTGTCGGAATACTTAAAAACTTGTGTGTAAATAAATAATTGTTATTAAATCATTGGCAAGTTTGTTGTTTTATAGCATATCAACATGTGTGGGTTATTCAATGCCAAATACTTTATATATATATATATATATATATATATATATATATAATTTGTAAGCGAATAGTTGGTTTGTAACATTATTTCTAAACGAGTTGTGAGAGCTCATTTTGCACACTGTTAAATTGTTTCAAGTATTTCTATGTAACATTAGTATCTCTATTTATTAAGTACTCTTATCTAAGGAAAATATTTTGCACACTGTTGTATGGTTTCAAATAATCAATAATAATAATCTTTACTAAATGACTGAACTTTTTGTTTGACCCATAAATGGAATCCTAACAGGAACTATCACTCCTAGTCCGAGTGAACCTGAGAGAATAGTTCATGAAATGGTCGTCAACAATCCCCGGATTCCAGCATTGGAGCCTCACCATCAGCTTAATAGCAAGCCCAGGACTTTTGTTGGGGAGGTCTCATGCTTCAACTGAGGAGTATTCTACGGCCTCAGCGAACCTATTAATATTAAAGGTAAAGTTGGTAGAATAAACTTTTTGACTGTAAGAGGGTTCTAAATTTGGATATATCAAAACATAAAAATTATACGAAAACTTTAACAGTTGTATTCTAAAGTGTGACGAATGTTACTGTTATTTCAAAAAACCCAAAAGAGTTCCCGTGGCGTAGTAGCAAACGTTTTGCACTGTGATATAGATGCAAGTTCGATAAAATCAAAGCTATGCAACATTATCAGAAAATTTCAATCAAAATATGAACATTAAGCATTTCATGTGTTTTAATGTGTATCTTAATTTGAGCTCGAAATTTAAAAGTAGTATCTCCATGGAAAATCTTAATTTTTTTTTTGTTGGGCAAATAATGCTCTAAAGAATGCTTTTAAAACATAATCCCAAGACCTTAAACTGTAAAAAGCAGTGTAAACAAATACTGCGGTTTTATGTGATATATATATATATATATGTAAAACGAAGGAAGAAAACTCAACTGTGACATTATGAATTTATTTCGATGAGTTTTTTTCCTCCTTCATCAGATGGCGTACACATAAGTCCCAGTAGTATAATGGCTAATATGCTAGACTGTGACATCGTAGCAAAGTAGTTCAGACTCCAATATGTATGAACCCTGTAATCCTCACCAGCTATGAGTTAAATAACACCACTACAGTCGTTCTACGAGGAAGGCTTTGGCATTAAATGACTCTCGAACACAGAAACCATATATATATATATATATATTATATGGAAAAGGCATGAATCGATCTCTTCTACCTCCAGCTATGGGAAATAGTTGGGGCGACTGGATTTTTTAACCTGGGTTAGTCATCAAGTCTCGGAGAAGGAAATCTCTGAATCCAAACCAGTTTCTCCTCACGTAATAAAATTGTCTTTATGTTACATCTAGACCTTATTGTATGACCATTTTGATTATCTTATTCCTTTCTCTTCCCTGTTTCTTATTGTCCTAGGTTCATAAGCGGAATGAATGACCAAGACATTTTCTGTTCGCACATTTTTTATTCATTTAGATAACACAACCGAATACGTCGGACAGTTGATAGTGCTCTTTGGACCAAAGAGGGAAATTGGTTTCGAGCCTTCAGCCGCTCTCAGCTAATTATAAAAGTTGAAATCTAACTTTGAGGACTTTAATCACCTGACTTTACAGTCATCCTGTGACAGCCAAGCTTCCAACGGCTTTTAACGGTCATTACATGTCAATTAAACTGTGTTGACTCGTGGTAACTTTTCAGCTGTCAAACAGTTATTGGAATTCAACATTGGATGTCAAATAAAAGATTCTGTTAATCCATAATTCAACGATTGTTGTGGAGAAGTCGGGTTCACACTTACACTCGTACGTGTGTGTTACACCCCTGTACTTGTGCATTTAATGGAGCGCCGAGTTCAAATGCGGGACGAGACTGTTTTCATTTTCACATAGTACTAATACTCCGAAGGGGAGTCTCCGTGGAGTATTGACTCAAGTAAAATGCGAATTAGAATCCTTCCCTTTTCTTGATTAGCATCATCAGTCCATTGTTATCACGGAAATCCAGTTTTAACGATTCAGCTAGTTGGCGGGGGGTATTTTACCCATCTGCAAGGGTTACAGTCAGTATATTCTAAGCCTAACCGAAAGAGTGAGTCCACTTTTGCGATGGTGGGGGTCTAACTATTCTGCAGAGGGAGATACAGTCAGCATATTCTAAGCCTCATCGACAAGGCAGAATATTGTTCGGAGTATTTAAGGCACACCTATATACCAGTCGTCTATTATCGACTCATCCCAAAAAGCCTGGCTAATTCATTACAAGTCTTGACCACTATAGACAAACCATCTTTGAAGTTTATTTGCTCAACATCGGCTTACTTAATGGTCGATGCCGATGGATGAACATAATTTATCTACACGATAAATTGTTGAAATTCTAACACGGAATACATATACTGACAGCTGTAAGACTTATACACCTGAATATCTCGTACTTTAATCTACTTAAGTCACTAATCAAACGATGTGCTCCTACCATAAACATAAATGAATTGTTCTTCACTCTTGGACTAAAGGGAAATGTATAAATATGTCTGATTTGAAATCTGCTGTTGAGTTTTTATGAGCAGCAGCTGCAGCAGCAGCAGTAGCCAGAAAGTCATCCATTAATAATTTACTGAAGAGTATATTGCTCAACTTTGACGCTGAACTATTACCACATATAAAAGAAGTGATCAATCAAGTGCAAAGTTGATTGTTGTAAATTTAGAGCCAACAAAATTGTTTGACATAGAAATGAAAGAAAAAAGTATTAGACAACTAATATTTGTATTCTTGTAATTTAATCTGTTGGACCTCAAATCAAACTATACACCTGCTTAAATTTTGGGTGCTTCACATGGTGTTATGGTTAACAAGCTACGACTAAATAATGAGTTCGATCCTAACTTGTTTCACTGTAGTAATGGCTTTATACCAAATCTAAACCATGCTAAAATTTTAGTTTAGTTTGGTTTGGTTTCTTTGTTTAATGGTATATCACTCTTCGGGGGCTATTTAATGCCCAAATTATCCTTGTAGAAGAACAGTTGTGACACGATTTAAGGGTTTTCGTATCTTTTCTAACGGCATTAATCCGAAAGTCAACGTTAAAGCACGACCGGAGAGCGAAACTACTTACGACGATATCACAGATTTGCACGTTGGCCACTACAAAACGGGGATTCCCTGTAATTTGGAGGCGTTTCCCATAGTGTTATGGTTAACAAGCTAGACGAGCAGATGCACTACAATTGAGTAGTGACTTGGATCCTGGCTTGGTGCCCTGTACTCGGGGTTATATGCCAAACGTAAGCGACTTGATCTCATTCCTTAAGACGTAAAGCTAATCTTTGGTTGTTAGTTGGTTATTTTTACGGCATATCAACCCTTGTTGGGTTATTCAATGCCGAGGTCAATTTTAAGGAACCAATTTATTAATATAGTTAAAAGTCATTTTAATTATTATCTCCAACAGATTTATTTGTCTCATAAATGGAACCCAGCGGATACTATCACTCCGGATCAAATTGAATCAAGGAGAAATGACAAAGGTTAACGCCAAATTCACTAGAGATCCCAAACTGAATCTTCAACAGCAATTAGAATTAAACATCATACTCATCTCCCTTTCAATAAATAAGATATTATTACCGAGCTATATGAGCTGATCTACTAATTCTAAAGGTTTGCCATTTAATGAGAGGGCACCAACTTGATCAAAACAAATGAACTTTGGTTTATCTGAGTTCACGTTATAACCAATGGCTCTTGCTACTTGCTCCAGGCTATGTAACAGAGATTTAGCTTGGGCAGGTGTGTTTGCAAGAAGCGCTAGGTCAACCACGTAGTCTGCGTCAGAATATGAACATATGCATAGGTAGAATATGGACTGCTCTTCACAGTTTATTGACGTTATGAAAATCTGAACACTTTGACAAAATAAAATGGGAACTCTTCTGACTAGTAGCCGTTTCAAAACTACAGTATGGCTGCACCACTCTGATGAATCGCATAGGAGAAAAAGCTCGATGGAAATTACACAAGAATGATGCGTTCTATTTTGAACAAATACTGACACCAGCACCCTTCAAAAGAGCAGTTGCTGGTGCACTTACCTCCCATCTTGCCATCCGAGACGAACAAGACATGTTGGGCATTGCTGGAGAAGGAAGAACGTACACATAAGTGACATTCACTTTTGATTCTTACGCATGAATACATCCATGCTGGTTTACCGGCAAAAATGTACATTCATGAGCTCTGTACGGACAGTGGGTACCGTCTACAGGGCTTAGCAAGAGTTATATAGGGATGAACGGTGAGAGTCAAAAGAATCTGTGCTGTCTGCACAGATATAGGATTAGGATCATGATCCTTATACCCAGGGGTGTCCTTGAGGTTTAGTGGCTAACGTGTTGGGCTGTGACCTCATAGTACGTGAGTTCGAATTCTAGTCACGCTATTACGCTCACTTTCAAACTTTTACCATCTGGAAAGGTGGGAATATTCCATTATCCTGTTACCTGAGGGGTAAATAGCATCACCAATGTTGTTCTACGGTAATGTCTTTGGTTAACATGCCATTAACCTATGAAAACGAAGCCAGGACAGATTTTAGTGAGAGGAGTTGGGATCGGGATCGGCAAGGTGTACAGACCAGTTGAGTTTTATGACATATCAACTCTTATAGGTAATTTAATGCCAAATCTTATCTCGACATATACATCCGATTTGTAAATGAAAAGTTTCTTAGAAACGTTTTTAAACAAGCCAGAGTTTATTTATTTGCACACAGTTAAATGTTTTCAAGTATCTTATTTAACATTAATAGTTCTGGTTACGTCAGGTTATTTGGTTTATTCATTTGGTTCATCCATTATCTGGGGATAATGGCTATGAAAGAGTACTCCACATCCTCCAAAGATTCAGGACTGGAACCTCTCGATTACATTGTTTAGTGTCAGGTACAGGACTCTCGTTGCTAGTCTTACCCCTCTTCAGAGGTGCAGTCGACGTTTTCTAGATTCTTAGCCAACTGGACTAAAGATATAGTCGGCTTTGGTGTTTTCTATTTTCAATTTGGAATAGATCTGAGTGGCTATGTGAGTTTAAAAACTTTCTGTTGTAGTAAACAAATAACAAATTATTGATATTTGTTTATAATAATATTTCAGTATGAATTTCTTATATTTCAATTTCGGAAATAAATTCTATTATATAATTTTTTTAACTGTCGTTTAAATTAAGGAATGTCCCACCGACCAGACGAGTGTGGCACAAGGCCTTATTTTTGGTGGATCCACGTGCATGGCCGCAGCTCAGACACACCTGGTGAGGACAAAAATTGACTTAGTCCTTTCAAGGAGAGTTAGAGCCTGGAGGGACAGCCGGTCTTTGCGTGCCCGACATGAACACCGCTTTCTAGGATGGTCTCGACTGACTACCACTGGAACCAGGAAACACCCGTCCAGATCCGTGTACCGACCAACATGGCCAACCGAAATGTGTCCTGGAGTCGGCCGAATCCTGAAACAGAAAAAATCCACCAGGGAGTGAAACTGTCTTGGAGTTTATATCTCTCCACTGACAGTACAATTTTGATTGGCAGGGGTGGCAAATCAATGAAAAATATTAATAAACTGACTGTTGTGCGTTCAATCCCCGTACTGAGAAGAACATTTGATTTTAGTTTCTCTTTAACTTCATTAACACACACAAAAGCGCATTTGTTTTATTTTGTACTTTTTGATTTTGTTCGAAAGAATCTCAGACGTTTAAATTTTGACAATGAATTTCCCATGGGGAAAGCGTTAGTATTAATAATCAACAATGTACTTCACTGTGAATGTAAAAAATGAATAAACAATAAAAAAAACATGGCGTCGTAATGTATGAAACTAAGTGTCATAAAAAGAAAAAGGGAACATCGTAGCATGATGCTTTAACTCATAGATTCTACAACACTTTTTTCAGTTTTTTCTTTTCTTCCCCCTCTTTCTAGGTGAGGGTGACTCAGAGAGAATCGTCAATTATTCTCGATGCGAACAGTTTTGCGGGTTCGTAAGACACACATGGTTCCCCAGCAGTGTTACTCACACACCATCTTCAAACGGTTCAAATTTTCTCATTGGGCAAAGCGAAAGAACGATGATAAGAATCCATCGAGGAAAAGTATATTAATTTACCCAATGTGAAAAAGGAGTTCTCGTTACGTTGACGCTAACGAGCTGGACTGTGACATCGTGCGAAGCGAGTTCGAACTTCTGTGGCGCTGTTATGTTCCCTTTCGGATTAATACCATTGTGAAAGGCATGAACCCTTTTATCTCCCCAGCTATGGGTTAGATAGAACTACTGTTGTCATACAAAAGTTGATTTGGACATTAAATATCCCACGAAGGTTGACTTGGCCTTAACGAAGAAGAAACTAAACCTATGTCAAACATTTATGGGGACGATATGCATTTAAAAAAAAAGAAAAAAACACGTGCAGCGAGATATTAATCCCCTAAGGTAACAGAACGACAGCTACTGATGATGAAAGGTGATTACTCTAGCTTTCTGCCATATGAATGGGGCTTCCAATCAGACTCGAACTCACTCGTGAAATCTTGCAAGTCAAGCTTTCTCACAATTATAACACTTAAGGCGTCTTTGTATCCTTTTTAGATTGATTTACATATCTAAACTATTTTCCAGCATTTTCTTTCTTTTCACTTTCTCTTTTTCTTTCCTTCTTTCTTTTCTTTTGTCTTTTTTTTTTCTTTCTTTTTATACAATGTAATCTAAACAGAAATCCTCTACTTACCACTTAATTCACACATTTTTATTTTACTATTTTATTTCGACTTCATTTTTAATTTTTTGTATCGTAGGAAGGAAGAGATAAACAGTGAAATAGATTTAACTATTTATCAACTGAAGTGGTACAGTCGAACAAATACTATAAGTCTCGCGCTGTTGGTGTTACGTCCGAAGTTTGTCTTACAACGGACAGAGATCTTTCAGTACTGATATTTGCCCAGACACAACCGGCGGCTCCAAAAATGCCACAGGCCCCGTCGGCATTCCCTTAAAAAGGGGAGCCTCAGGCACCAGGCGATAAACCTAACCCCGCCAAGGAGGGTTAAAGCCAGGAGGAATGTCCCCCCGAGGCTCGAAAATTGACCGTCTGGCACGGATGCCAGACAGTCCGCTGAAAAACCTCAGCACGAAGCAGAGATCTTTCAGTACAAACTGTACTTAAGAAACACGACGTCTTTTATTCCTCCGAGATACCAGAAGTCATACGGTACAATATTTCCTTGGCCTGTCTGTTGATACCCATATTTTTTAGAAACTTTATGGTTGAAGTCGCCACAATGCGACTGAGAGCCAATATCCACTTTCATCTTTCAGCCTTGCTCCTCCTTTTCCACAGAAAGATCCGTAGCTTTGAGCTTCTTTGCTTTAAAATCTTCCAATGTATAGTCCTACCAAAGGATTCTTAACTGATCCAGGTATACTCAGCGCAGAACTCTAAACCTCTGGATCAGATCCAGCCTTATTTTAGTAATCGCTAACTCTAATTGTTTAGCAAGTTGCTGATCTACACCTGCCAGCCTCTGATAAACTGTAGCTGCAGCAAGATTTCAAAACCTGTTACCTGACGAAATGTTTTGGTTTCTTTGCCCTTTTCGTACAAACAGAATGAGCTGCTTGGTAATAACATCCTTTTGGGATACATTGGTAGCCGCTCTCCTAAAATCCAGACAGACACCTAAGTACTTGGTTATATCTCCACGTATATAGCACTTGAGAAATGCTTATCTTCAACTCGGCGAGGATGTGTTTCAGTCTAGCAGATATTTACTCGCAGTGGACATGATGGATCCTTGCCCAACCACTGACTGAGGTTTTAGCCGGTAGGGGGGGGAGAGCATAAGATGATCGGATCAAGAAGCGTGGTCTTTTTGTCTCTATTTGCCACGAGTCTCTCCAACTGATCTTACATTTTTCACACCCAACCTCTCATCTAATCTATTGACCTCGTTTAGCCTGAAACACGGCTCTGGTACACCTCATCAATTCTTTTTTTCTGCCAATCTTGTCTACAAATAGTTTTCGTTACTCTGACAAGGATGTTTTGTGCCTGTTAAGTTGTTTATCAAACATACAGAGGCCACTCTTCTTCATGTTAACCCTGACCCTTGATATACCAGTGGTGGATGGCGGATATGGCCTGCTCCCACTGACTCTTAGTTGTTTAGTTCTTTCCTGATTTCTGGGTCTTTTCATTCTGCTAATGTCATCTTGAACTTGACTATATCGCGTTAGAATTCCTCAGTTAGATTACAGAAAGGCAATTCGAGAAGCGCCAATCCATACAAAGCCTTGTTGAAAGGACATCGACGAACCCCCAACTATTTCCATATGTAGGAGCTTTCGTCGTCTCCATTTTTCTGCGCTTTTGATGGTGAGGTCGTACCTTTTAGTGGCCACATAAAGCTGAGTAAAAATTCAAAATGCAGGCATCAGATTTGCTGCTTATTGGACAACAATCTCCAAAATTCTGCTCCGGTTACTCAATTTTGAGTCGTATTATCTCCCCAGGCCTTTTACTGGATTTTCTGACACGGTTAGGATAAGTTCTGGTTAATGAAGAACCTTTGGGTTTTTTTTTTTCATTTTAACCATAATGATTGAGATGTTTGATGATTTGCATAGTTTTATTTTCATCCTAGACCCCGTGATATTTTATTGAAGTTTTGCTTAAAGGCGCTTAGTACAAGGTACTGTTGTTGTTATTGTCATATCATCCATGTTGGCCTTAATAAGGGGTAATCGTCTTTCAGACTTTAATAGTTCGACTCCCATCATTCCCTTAGAATCTCTTAAGATGACTTATATTGCAATTTCCAGTGCCAAATGGAAGATGATACAGTTGGCGATTATACCAATTTTCAACACATGCCATTCTGTGGGAAAAAAACAGAGCAGCAGATCTTGGAAATATTCCTGGAAAAAATTAGTAATGGCCCTTGATTCCTTAAAGACATCAAAAAATGACCAAACGAAACCATTAGGGACAGAACCGAACGCATTGGCAAGATCAAGGTAAACATCAAGCAGTCTGATCATTACCAGTACCTTCAAGGAATAAAAAAAACTTTAAAGCCAGCCTTTTGGACTCTTTTATCTTGTTTCCTTAAGATAATTCGGCATCCTCTAGGCTACAAGACTAATGAAGATTTTGCCTTGAATTTTGAGTTGACTAACAGAGCGAAAATGATTAAAATCAATGAACACATTCTCTTTCAAAATTAGGATTCTCTTCTCTTAAGCCAAGTTCGGTCTCCACAGGAAGTGAACTACGCCAGAAACACCTTTATAGAACCGGTACGAGACCCCATTTGGTTCCGCATAAGGGGTGATGTTCTTGCTTGCTTAACTATATGTTCTACCTCACTCCATTTTGCATGACCAGAGTGTCTATTTGGTGCTGTGATTGCATAATAGGTAGAATGTTCACGGGAATGGTTATTTTGTCATCCTCTTCTTATAAACTAATTTTAAGGACCTCTTTAAATAAGGGGTCCTTGAAAAATCGCTAACTTCTGTTTTTTTCTTCTTCTTAGATGAAGCGGGTTCTGTACACGTCTAAAGCTTGTCGACCTCTCTTTGTAGCGTATTAATATCTTCGTTTTCATTTTCAGTGGCCACCCTGCGCAGCTTCTTTAATTGTCTTCTCTCTTAAATTAATTGATCGATCTCTTGTGGTCGTCTAGATGTGTCCTCTCTTCTTACACACTCCCAGTCCAATACCTTTCTGAAACATACCAATAGATTATGTCCCCCATTATGTCAAGTTTTCTTTCAACATTGCCTTTCGTCCCCACTAATATTGTGGTAAAGTCTGCATTAAGGTCCCATTCTTTATTGTCTGAAGCTCTTGGCCATTTCACCGGCTGACCAAAAGGGTCTCAGCCAATGAAATAATTTGGGATTCAGTAACAAAGTACATAACTGCTTAAGTTAAGATGAAAACACTGGTTTCCATTAGATCTTAAAGTAGAAATGAAGTTGCTTCATAATTAAATGGTTGACCACGAAGTAACAGCAGGTACTGTAAAGTAACCTGAAGCCTGCCTGCCTGCCAGACTAAGCAAAGCATAGCAAATAATAAGATAGTCTACAACATTAGATTCAATAGGAATTCGACGTCTCCATTCTCTCGGACAGTAGACGCATGAACGTAAAATTTGTTTGCTTAAGGTGAAATGACGCCAGCCAGAAACTAGTTAGAAAGCTGTGGTAGATGATTCTAAAGCCCAACAAAATCATATTTATATTCATCAGTTTTTGGTAGATATGTTTTTTTTGAGTTTTTACAAATAAACAAGAATACAGACATAGAGACACAGACATACGGTCATGCACACACACACACACACGCACACACACACACACACACACACACACACATATATATATATATAAAGAGTAGTGGTGGGGAAAGAGTGAGAAAGGGACAAAAACACATTTACGGAGCAAAGACCAAAGAAAGTCAACAATAATTTCAACATTTTCTGATCAACGCAGTGCAGGCTCAGAAAATGACTTTTTTTTTATGTTGACTTATTCGTAAAATTAGGAATTTATGTTTTAACTCTTCAACATAAATGGTTTTAGTTTTTCCATTTGCCCCAACCCAGTTACATTGAATTTTATCTCTATCTCCCACTTCTCTGACTCCCACTCTCTTTCTCTCTCTGTCTCTGTCTCCCTCTCTCTCTCTCTCTCTCTCTCTCTCTCGATATATATAGAGAGAGACAGGAGAGAGTAAACAATTATCAGTGGATATATATATATATATATATATATATATATATATATATATATATATATATATATATATATATATATATATATATATGGGGCTTTCAATAAGTTTCCAGACTTTTTTGTATAGGCATTTAAAATTATCGTAGACTCTCGAAAATTCACTATGTTATTGCTATACATCTTATGAGATGACTGACCAGTTTTTATGAGTTCAACTTCAAATGAACAGCTACAGCAGCAATTGGAATACACCCTACTAAAGCCTGATTGTCACAGCTGGTGAATTTTAAAAATGCAATCTGGACGTGAGGACACTTAAGAAGAACGATATACAATAAAATTATGTTTTAAACTTTTAAAAATGCCACAGAAATATATGGAATGCTTTAGATTGCTTTTGGAGCATCTTGCATGAATCGAGCATCAGTTTTTGAGTGACATAAGAGATTCAAGGAAGGCAGGGAGTCTGTGAGGGATAATGAGAGGTGTGGAAGGAGTAAGGAAGTCAATACACCAGTGTTGATTGGCCAAAGGGTTAGGATTACTACAGTATGTTGAGACTTTAAGGGAATTCAGGAAGAGATTCCGTTGGAAGAGGCCATCACTTTAAAAATCGGGTCAGAGGCATTTCCACCAGGACAATGCACTAGTCCACAACTCCATCCTTGTTACCGACTATTTGAGCAAGATGGGCATCAAGACAGTATCTCACCCTCCCTATAGTCCAGACCTCGCTCCCTGTGACTTTTGGTTATTCCCTAAGCTCAGAGGCTTTCGTTATGAGACAATTGAGGAGATGAAAGAGGCTGTGACGAAGTTCATTAACACGTTCACACAAGAGTACTTCCATGAGGCCTTCCAGAAGCTGATGGAACGGTACAAGTGCATTGTAGCCGGAGGAGATTACTTCGAAGGGGACTAGAGTTTCATGTGTGTACTATCAATAAAAGTGCCCATACGAAAAAAGTCTGGAAACTTATCTAATGATCCTCCAATATATATTTATATATTTATATATGTGTGTGTCTGTGTGTCTGTGTGTGTGTGACAGACCCTGCCATCGATCTCGACGTATGAGAGCGCAACCCTTCACCTAAGAATATGAACTGTCGGAATACCTACGTAAGTGATTTGTTTCTTGAATTGAAGGTTTGTGAAGAACCAACTACAGAAGAATAGCGCACCAACATACCACTGATTCTCCTAAACAACACACCAGGGGGTTTTAATTCAGAGTTTTTCCATCTCCTAGACTTGACCACCCAACAAAGCTATTGAGACCAATTACCCCACTATTCAACCAATAGCTGGGGTTTACACACATTTACACACATACAAAAGAAATACGCCCACACAAACATATATATATATATATATATAGTCGGTGCCGTCAGCGCCACTTAATGATGACGATGATGATGATGATGATGATATATCGATGGATCTGATGACCATAGTAACATGTTTTTTGTTTGTTTATTTGATTGTTTGGTTGCTTGCTTGCTTGCTTTTACTGCATGTCAACTTTCTAAGATTATCTTATGCCAATCATGATTTTTTTTGTATATTTTAAATATATTTTTATGTTTTTTTTTTCAAGTTTTCCTGTATTGACCTGCATTCATTAAAAATTCTTCAGTTTTGCTGGTTTTTAGTTGAAAGAGTTCTAATAGGTTTCTTGCCTAAGAGAATCTCTTTCTGATAGAAGCTAATTTTTTGCATGCCAGAAAGATATTATTTTGGCAAAATGTGAAACTCAGAGTAACACTATGAGTGCCACTGAGTTGTTATATATATATATATATATATATATATATATATATATATATATATATATATATCCTAAAATTTTCTTTTAAGTGGTATATCGTTTCTAATATGAATTTGAAGTCAAGCTATCTTGAGACTTTGACTTCCAATTTCTGAATAACACCTGTCTTTGTAAAATGTGGATTTACATTCTGAGATAAGAGGTTATAATTTTATGTCGCAAAATTTGGCAACTTTAAACCCTCAGCGCCAAACTCATATCTCAGATATGTTACCATCGGCGTTGATTAAATTCAGTGTTTGAGATATGTTTGTTTGCTGGACGTCTATGTTCTTTACTGCATTATCTATATTGTATACTTTTGGATACTACCGACCTCATGGGACATTTTTCTTTGCTATGTAATCTTCAAGTTACACCTGCAGATAAGTGTGAGGCGAAATAGTAAAGGACTCCAAACTTGAAGTCTATCGTTCTGTTTGATTACGAACAAGAGTTATCACTGCATCTGTATAACATAGAAAACACGCCATAAGATATATAGATTTACATACGGGCGAAAGACACACACACAAACACACACACACACACACACACACGGGCACACACATATACATATGTGTGAGTGTGTGCGTGTGAGTGAGTGATTAAGATCTTTTCTTATCCAAAATATTCGCATACATATATATGTACAATAATTTGCTCACATACACACAAACATATGTACATACATTAATAAATATATACAGAGAGAGAGAGAGAGAGAGAGAGAGAGAGAGAGAGAGAAGACAGACGCAGATACAGAGAAACAGTGAGAAAGATGAACAGAGAGAGGGATGAAACTAATACGTATGTATTTACAACATATATGTGTATATCTTTACAATTTGTCTTTAAATATGTAGCCGTTCTTTCTTTCTCTTTCTCTTTCTCTCACTCACTACCTCTCTCTCTATCTCTCTCTCTCTCTCTCTATCTATCTATATATATATATATATATATATATATATATATACGTGTGTGGGTACGTGTGTGTGAGTATGTCTATGTAAAAAGCCATTTCTTCTTGATATATATATAGATATATGTTTAAGCATATATAAAAGTACATACATACATACGTAATTGATATATATATATATATATATAGAGAGAGAGAGAGAGAGAGAGTTAACTAATTTCAGAGTCTTAGCATATAATTTATTAGGTAATGTATGTATATATATATATATATATATATATATATATATATATATTAGTATGTGTATATATGTGTATCTATATATAAAACTCTTTACTTTTTTTCTTCTCTATACATATATACATGAGTATATTGCAGACATATATATACGTATCTATCTATTCATCTTTCTCTCTCTTTCTCTCTCTACCTCCCTCCCTCTCTCTCTCTCTTTCTCTTTCTCTCTCTCTCTCATTCTCTCTCTCTCTCTCTCTTGAGTATATATACATTTGTATATATATATCTTTGTATATGTTTATGTTTATATATATGTATAAATTAACTATTTATGTATACATATATATATATATATATGTGTGTGTGTGTGTGTGTGTGTGTGTGTGTGTGTGTGTGTGTGTGTGTGTGTGCGCGCGCAGTGCATTTTCTAACTTAATATAAATACATATATTATTCTTTTGTTTATTAATCTCTGTTTATTTATATGTACTAGTCGTTTTCTATGTCTTCATATCTATTTATAATTGATTAAGACTTATGTCAAACCTTTGTTTATTTCTCCTTCTGTATATCCAACATAAACCCGTCAAAAACAATACTCGCTCCCATGCAGACATATGCACCTATGCATTGTAGACCGATATTTGTTTTTCTTATGAAAAAAGCTTCGAACATTTTGGTACAAAATCGTGGGTATTTTCTCCGTTGAGTGAATTTTAAAGATGGGTGTTTACCTTCAACGTTTAGAAAAATAGCGCATAGTATTTACCTAACTTATTAGCCACTGGCTCCATGTGACACAAGATCAAGTTTTAAGGGAAGTACAGCTGGTTTGAATAGAGTTTACTTTCTCTTAGGTTTGTTGCCGTATCAAGGTTTAAAATTCCAGTCTGCCCTAGAACGAACTCATAAGTGACATACTTCCGTGGACCCCTTCACATGGACGAGCAAAGGCAGGATGACCAGCAAGAACCTATATACAACAGCTCTGTGCTGATACAGGATGTAGCCTTGAGGATGTACCGGGAGCGATGGACGATAGAGAAGGTTGGCGGGAGAGGGTCAGGGAGATCCGTGCTGGTGGCGCGACATGATGATGATGATGATATGTGGAACTATGAGTGTCCTTATAGTTGGATGTGACTAGTCACAGGTGAATTTATGCGTGTGAATTTATTGAGAAGTCAGGGGAAAGAGATGTATATTTTGGGGCTTTAGCGTGATAACCCGTAAAACATAGGGTTGGGTTACGATTTAAAAAGAAAGAAAGGATCTTTCATCAATTGTGTATACAAAAATCATCTAACATCTTCCTTTTCATGGGAGCCGTTCAAAAAGAACCTATTAAATCCAAAATAAATGTGAGTCTTGATCATAACGAGTTTATCAGTTAAGTTGTGAATAAGATCAAATGACAACTTCTTCATTCCTCGTTTTTGTTTCTTTGACATCTTTTCGAAACTAACAACAACTTTAAACTACCGGGAATAACTATTGTCTATAGTTATATATAGTGGGGGCTTATGCAGAACTTTCAACTGTTTTTGGTGCAAATATCCTGCTGGCAAAATGTGCTGCAAACCTTCTACCCCAGTCGTGCTATTACGTTCACTTTCGGACATATACCCTAGGGAAAGATAAGAACCCCTCTTATCACCACCAGCTAGTGATTAAATAGTTTATTGCTGTTTTTCTTCAAAGGTGGCTTTGGCATTTAATAACCCACAAAGGTTGATACGTTAATCAACAAAGAAATCACTGATACCGAGCCTTCTTTAATAATGAATATAGCAAACTATATATATATATATATATATATATATATATATATATATATATATATATATATATATATATAATACGCACTTGGTATTATGAATATCCTCGTATGAAATGGACTCGTTGACCCTAGGAAAGATATGTATCCAGCTATTGGCAAATAGAAGGACAGACTGGGCTTTTTAACTTTGGTATGACAACCAATCTAGAAGAGGGAAAATTATGAATTCAAACCCGTTGAATATCACTTGAAAATTGACATTATGTTCCATCCTGCTCGTGCAGAGATGTTTGGTATATATATATATATATATATATATATATATATATATATATATATATTGTGATATAACCACTGTCAATTGTTTAAAACTAAACAGCAGGAAAAACCGGTTCGGTAAAATCAAATGTGCTCATTACCCAAGAGATAGAGCCAAGTTGAAAATATGAAAATATTCGAATATGAAAAATTCACAAACTGA
The DNA here is from genome assembly GCA_963585895.1 of Sepioteuthis lessoniana. Taxonomy (NCBI): domain Eukaryota; kingdom Metazoa; phylum Mollusca; class Cephalopoda; order Myopsida; family Loliginidae; genus Sepioteuthis; species Sepioteuthis lessoniana. The sequence goes on from OY757934.1 coordinate 81,399,715, forward strand.
TCTCACTAATCCAACCTTCACAGGTGAGCAAATAAAGTGAGAATTATTTCTTTATTTACATTTTTTTTCAACTATACCGCACTCTTCTCTCTAGAGGTACAAAAGTTCTGTTGTCCGATCTAATTTAGTCTGGTACAAGCTGGCAAAGTAAATACTTATTTTCATGTCTGTACATAAACTCCAATATAGAACACTCATTTAGCAGTCTGTTAGGTTAAAGGAAACCTATTATCTTTAATGTTTTCCCTAAACTCCACTCGTCAATATTTTCACCCTTCATTACATGTACCTGCAGATTTCAGTTTTTTTCCACGTGACCTTCAGGTACAGCGCCATTCTCATATTTACGTTGACACGGTTGAGTTATTTGTTTTGGAAAGATGAATTGGCTAAAGAGGGAGACAATGCCAATAACGCTTGAAAAACCCTTGAATCTTTTTGGACAATTTCAACATAAATCGATCCGGATTTATGTTCCCAGGTTTATGTTCGTAAGCAGGTTAGTTTATTTGATTTTAAGGCATATCAACCCTTGGTGGTTACCTTATGCCAAATCCTTCTTTTATATATATATATATATATATATATATATATTGTTTTCAATGGAATAGTTTTTTGACTACATGATTTTTAAAGAAACCAGAGCTGACATGTTTATACACAGTTAAATGCTTTCAAGTATATCTATTTTCTGTTCACAGTTAAATAGTTCCAAGTTCTACTCGTTAACAGTGATAATTCTGTTTAATGTTAAGAGAATAAGCTACAGTAAAACACTGGACATTTGAGCCATGGAAGTTATCCTCACAGATACTACCACTTCGGATCAGAATGTAGAAATAAATAAGAATTCCGCCAAGACTGAAGCGTCAACAGCCGATGCATTTTAATGTCATAGCCTGTACACTAATGGTTTCAAGTATTGCTAACAAATACCAATTATTCTATGCAAGATTCTTGTGTTTGAACACAGTTATATGGGTTCAAGTATTGCTACTTAATAGGAATAATTCAATTAAACATTGATTATTATTTGCACTCAGCCAAGTAAACAAAAAGTATTTCTATTTGACTCATAGATCCAAACAGATACGATAATTCCAGATGAGAGTAGACCTGGAATGTTCGTTTGTAAAAAAATATTCTTCCGTATCCGTTTTTAAACCAAACATGCGTATATATATATATATATATATATATATATATATATATATATATATATATATCTGCAATCTTGCATGATTTGTAAACAATATTCTTTTTATTCAAGCATTCTTAATTAAAGCATTATTCCTTGACTGTTTTTTAACCAAACAAGTATTAATGAAAAACTCCTTCCTGTATAACTCACGCTATACAAACGGTTGACTAGACACTTTTTTCCCTTCCTGTCTGAGGATTGTGTTAAACACATGAACATTGAGTGACAGATTTTATGGCATATCAATCATTGTAGGTTTTTTAATTCCAAATCCTATCTATATTAAATATGATTTGTAAACCCATTTTGTTGATAATGTTTTTCAAATAGCCTGCGCTGATGTTTAGCATGTAGTTAAATATTTTAAAGCATTCCTTTATAACAGTCACAATTAGACGTCAATCATTTGTTTACATACAGTTCAAACATTTCTATTAGGAAAAATTCGATTTAGCATGAATCATTTCTTTGCGCACTGTTGAAATGTCAAACATTTCTATTTGACCTATTGATAGGACTTTATCAGGTGCTACCTCTCCGGTTCAGAGTGGGCCTGGGAGCAATGGCAATGAAGGGATACTCCACATTCCCCAAAGTTCCAGCATTACTGGACTGGAGCTTCACTCTCAGATATTTTAATGTAATATCTAAGACACTCATTGGGGAGCGGGTACCCCTCTGCAGAGATGCAGTTGATGGTTTCTACAGCCCCAGCCGACTGGGCAGTCTAACTAGGTTGTTTGTGTTTCACCTCAAGATAATGGTTTTCAAAAAGTCAGAATCCATCTTTTCATAAGTTATAGGCAAATTATAGAACAGTTTTAAATCTCAGGGTAACCAAACTCGAATAGAGAAAGCTATTCAGTTAAATCTGCACCAATATTTTATCAGCTACCGTGGCTGAGTAAGGCCCATTACCCACTATGTCTTACAGACCTAGGTGAAAGCCTATGTCCTGCGGTAAACTGAGAAAAATGTTGATGGGATAGGAAATCTGTGCGTGTGTGTGCATGTGCGTGTGTGTGTGTGTGCGTAAATATATATATATATATATATATATATATATAAACGTACTCACACACACAAACACACACACACACACACAAACAAACATACCCACACACATGCATACATACATACATACATACTGTAATTCGTATTAATATCTATATGGAATCTCTGAATTCAGTGTACCTTTTCTTAATCTCCCTGTTCTATATCACGCAAGTCCGGCAGAAATAAAAAAGAAATGTAATATATATATATATATATATATATGTATGTATGTGTGTGTGTGTGTGTGTGTGTGTGTGTGTGTAGGCGTGCGTGTGTGTGTACGTGTCCTTTCATTTATAGTAAATCAAATAGATAGATAGATAGATAGATTTAATCCGAATAAGTCGAGAAAGAGAGAAAGTGCGAATTGGGGAGAAGATCAAACTAAGAGAAAGTTGGAGACCGATATATTATTGTCTCTTTTTTTTTTTTTTTTTTTTTTTGATCGCTCCACTGACCACTTTCAGATTGCCGCTAACATAAAATGCACTGCCTAACACGTTTCCTACTGTGAAACATAGCGAGATGACAGAATTACAACTACAATATTACAAAGCCTTGTCAATGAGAATCTTCGCACTTGTACCGGACAAGAAAGAAAAAAGAAAAAAAAAAGAAAGAAAAAAAAGCATAGATTAAACAATGAAAGAAACAACGAAGAAAAGGCTTTAACGATAGACTTCAAAACCTGTAAGAAAAATTCGCCGTAAGCAAAAGGAATAGAATAAAATATCACGGCTCGCCAACAAAGTGGAAAACTTCTTCTTCTTCTTCTTCTTCTTCTTCTTCTTCTTCTTCTTCTTCTTCTTCTTCTTCTTCTTCTTCTTCTTCTTCTTCTTTATTATTATTATTTTTATTCATTAGAGTTTTTCACATCAACGTAAGCTGATGGTCTTTCACCGGAGATTAAGTGACAGCAAGTCTCCTCAAGTCTCCAGGACTCTTCTCAGTATTCTGGCCGTTTTCAATAATGCTGTTGTTTGGATGGTCTCCACTCGCCGCCAACTTCCAAATCTTCCAGGTCCTTTAATAATCCTTTAGTTACCATGCCAAAAGTACCAATCACAAGTGGTATAATTGTCACCTTCATATTCCATAGTTTTTTCAATTCTCTAGCAAGGTCGAGGTACTTATCTCTCTTTATTATTATTATTATTATTATTATTATTATTATCATTATTATTATTTCACTCCTTGTGGTCTTTCACTTGAGTCTCCTCAGGTCTCCAGAACCCCACTCAGTATTCTAGCCGATATTAACAATGCTGGGGTCTGACTGCTCTCGATTCTTCCTCTGATTTCCAATCCCTTTATTCCAAGCCTTTTTGGACTGTTCTAAACTCACCATTTACTATTGTACCACCATCACCCTCACGTTTCACAGTTTTTTGGGGACTTTTTTTTTTTGTTCTCTGGGAAGGTCGAAGTAGTTGTTAATCTTTTCAATTTCTTTTATTGTCACTCATTGATTTGCCTGAACAGTAAAATCGATGAGACGGTAAGATCTATTTTTTTTTCTTTTTTTTTTTTTTGTTTACACTATTACTGGTATTCTGGCCAGGATTAGGTATTCTTTTATATCTCAAAATCCCAGGGAATTTTGATACGACGTCTTAATCTCTGCGATGGATTCTGATTTGCGTATATACCATCTCAGTTTGGTCAAATTTTTATCTTATGTACAATTCAATTACATTATTATTATTATTGTTTGTTCCTTTAAAGTTTATCTCATCAGTGTTAGTTGGTTTTTCACTGGGGGCCCTTTAATAATCCTTTACTTACTGTGCCTAACGCACCAATCACAATTGGCACAATCGTTACTTTCATGTTCCACAGCTTTTTTTAATTCTCTAGCAAGGTCGAGGTATTTATCCTTCTTTTCACTTTCCTTCAGATTTATTCTGTGGTCCGCCGGGCTTAAGTGATCCGTTTGTATGTTAAAGTCCCATAGGAGTTTATACGTCATTTTCTAGGACAGGTGCCGGGTTGTGCATATACCATTTGTTGGTATGGTCGAATTGAAATTTCCTGCACATTTCCCAGTGGATCACCTTGCCAACTCAGTCGTGTCTCGCCTTGTACTCCTTCTGTGCGAATTTTCTGCACTCGCTTATTATGTGATTGATCGTTTCTTCTCTGTCACCGCATAGCCTACATTTACTGTTTTGTTGCGTCTTATCTATTCTCGCTTTGATATGATTGGCTCTTATGGCATTGTCCTGTGCTGCAATTAGGAGGGATTCTGTTTCTCTCTTAAGGTTTCCTTTTCTTAGCCAGGTCCAGGTTTTCTAGTGTGAGATGTTGTTTATTAGATGTTTAAAGCGGCCACAGAGTTGTTTTCCTTCCCATTTTTGTTTCCTAGTTGTCGTCATTCTTTCGTTTATCGTGTTGTCCGTATCGTTTCTGATGGTTGTTATTAGTCCTCGTTCGTGTTTTTCTATGTAGTCTTCGAGCCGATGTATGGATGCGTCAACGCTGTCTTCGATGCTAGCAAGTCCTCTTCCTCCTTGTTTTCTAGATGCATATAGTCTGTCGACGTCGTCTCTGGGATGTAATGCCTTATGCATGGTCATTAGTTTTCTTGTTCTTTGGTACATTTGTTTAAGTTCCTCTCGGGTCCGCTTGAGAAAGGGTCCCGAATATCTGACTAGTGGCACAGCCCAAGTATTTATTCCTTTGATGAGGTTTCTTGCTGGAGAGTTTTGTCTCGAGTATTTTTCGCGTTCTCCTGAGATATCCTTTTCTGATCGTGTCTTTCATTTGCACTTGTTTGATGGTGTCAGCCACCAGGATGTCCAAGTATTTGTAGGTTTCATTTTCTTCGAGCGTTCTTATTCTGTCGTGATTTGGTAGTTCCATTCCGTCAGTCATATGTCGTTTGACACTTTTCATGACGAGCATGGCACATTTTTCTATGCCAAATTCCATTCCTATGTCTTGACTGTATATTCTAACTGCGTGTATGAGAGTTTCCAGTTCTTTTTCATTTTTTGCAAATAATTTAATGTCATCCATGTACATTAGGTGGTTGATCTTCTCTCATATTCCACAGCCTTTTCATTTCTCTAGCAAGATCTAAGTATTTGTCTATCTTTTCGTTTTCTTTCATTTTCACTCTGTGGTCTGCCTGAACAACAATAAAATCAACAAAGAGGCAAATTCTCTCTCACACATTCTCGCTCTCGCTCTCTCTCTCTCTCTCTATCTCTCTCTCTCTCTCTCTCTCTCTCTCTCTCTCTCTCTCTCTCTCTCTCTCATCAGTTAACACTAGGTCTGGTCTTTTAGCAAGGATTAGGTGATCCTTTCGTGTGTCAAATGTTTGGGACTCATTCTCTGAAACGGATTGGGTTTTCACACCAGTGGTTGATCTGCTTTGGTTATGACATTAAACTGCATCTGGTGATGAGACTTCACTTCTTGAGCTCTTAAAAAAGGGGAATCCCATAGCACTTCAATGGCATTTAAGTCCGCTGATTGCGCCGGCCAAGACATCAATTAAAGGACGTGCTGTTCCTCTTTGCCTTTAATGTACTCCTAGCAGAATTTACAAGAACGCTTCGGGTTGTTAACTTGCATGAATACAAATCCTTGACCCACAAGCCATGTTCCAGACGAAATTGCGTGATGCAGTAGTATGCTCTGATAGCCAGTAAGATTTAATTTGCCCTTCCTCTGTTGCAAATCCCAGACTTTGCGAATAATAAAAGCTCCTCACACCATAACAGAGCATCCCTCTCGCTTTACGGTTGGTATGATACAAAGGGGGTTGCAGCACTTTCATCATCTCCTCGCTACACGTTTAAGCCAACTTTGATTCGTCTGTCCAAAGCTCTATAACCCACGGCTCTGTTATCCAGTTTTTGTATGCTTTAGCTCTCTAGAGCATTTTAATATTGTTTTGCTTCTTCAACAGTGGTTTCTTGACAGCGATTCTGTCATATAGGTCAGCTTCACAGAGTCATCTCACAGAGGATGTTAATATTTTTTTTACGACCTTGGTTCAGTTGTGCAGTCAGCCTTTTGTCCCGCAAGCTGATGTCTCCGGTGAAATAGTCATCTGGTTGTTGCTTTTGGTCTACTTTTGGTCTTGTTTTGTCCCGTTTCCTGATTTGTCCAACTCCATAGTAGTTCTGGGAATCTTTATTTTTATTTCTATTTTTACTACTAAAGAAAAAAATCCCCTCAGATCAAATTTTTAAAAGATATCCGATTATACTAAAGTGAAAGTTACAGAGGAAGTCTTATATTTGATAAATTAAATAAAACCATTGTGGTGCATATATCTTTTAAGATGAGAAATAAAATTCTTTAGGGTAGCCAAATACTTTTGAATGGTAGTATATATATATACATATATATATGGATAAGTGTTACCATCCTGGTACCTTTTTTTTTTACTGCTTTTCATATTACATCCGAGTATATTTCATTATCTTATAAAGCAAAACGCGAAGATATTTACCATTTTCACTCGAAAAGTTTATATCAGCGATTTTCTCGCTTTACTTGTGTAGCATAAATGTACAAAGTCAAAAATTACGACTATTTTTTTCTTCTAATATTCTACAAGTCTTGGACCAAACTCTACAGATAAATTTTTCATTTAGGAATCAAGAAACAATCATACGGAATTAAATCTGGAAAGTATAGAGGGTGCTTCACTTGCACAATTTTTTTTTAAATGAAGAGTTAATGTCTTCAAAAATGTAAAACAAATGTTTTCAGAAATACAAAGTCAATATTTTTGAAAATGTAAAACCAATGTCTTCGAAAATGCATTGCCAGTGTTTTTAAAAATACATAGCCGATGTTTTCCAAAATACATGGCCAATATTTCGAAAGCACAAAACCAATGCTTTCGAAAATACTTAGCCAATGTTGTCGAAAACGGAAAAGCAATGTTTTCGAAAATGCAAAACCAAAGTTTACGGAAATGCATTGCAAATGCTCTTTTTTTTTTCATTCTATTTTAACTTAAAATATTTACATCCGTTCGTTGATGTTTACAATTCTGTCTCTTGACATTTAGACTTAAATTTGTTGTAGAAGGGGGAATTTAACAAAAGGCCGAGGAACAACAAACTTTTTCTTCAAACATATAAACAGCAAATCTGAATGTGATAATAAGTGTCAAGGGATTTGTGTCGACAAGCAAAGAGAAAATGACTTTGAATTTTTCAAAGGAACAACAGCCGAAATGAAGTGTAAAATGGAGAAGAAATCAGAAAGGGAAAATCGAATCAAAAGAAAGAAAGAAAGAAAGAAAGAAAGAAAGAAAGAAAGAAAGAAAGAAAGCTTACATTACTAAGTGACACTATGAATCCTCGATAGAAACTTTCTACAAATCCGTGGATTTTGTTTCACAAACTCAATTTAATATTCTTCCCCTTTTTCATTTTTATTTTTTATTTTTCCTCTCAGTTTTGTCTATCAAACTCGGGATAAGCAAATATAGATGTGGGAATCTGTCAAAAAAACCCAAAAATAAAAAAGGAATGAATAAAGGAGATAAAATAAAAGAATACGAAACAAACAAAGACAACCTCTTGTCCACCGTGCTATTGTTTCGACGTCACCGTTACCTGTGTCCCCGGGAAAAACCCAAAGATTAAATAATTGTACACATTCATATTAACACAGCATCCAAGAAACAAAGTCCAAGGCAGAGAAAATCATGTGAATTTTATTGTGGCACGGATATAAATGGAATTGGGGTGGGGGTCCCAGAGGGCAAAGAAGATAATCTGCACACCATTGAGTGTCTGAGGTTTATAGCTGATGTACAGTCAGTTTAATGTGACTATGAATGACAAACTGAGTTAGCGAGTGCTTCTGATGTTTGTGATAATATGACTAAATAATCATAGTGGGTAAGCGCTTAGATCAATGTTTGTATATAAATTTGTAGGTGGCTGGGATTCTCTGTTTGGACATGTGTATTTAGATATGAAATTATGTATAGGGAAAGAGAAAACGATAGATAGATAGATAGATAGATAGATAGATAGATAGATAGATAGATAGATAATTTAGTTGATAAAACATGTATTACAGAAGTAAAATATCGCCCATATTTATACGCAAATCAATTTTTTTCCCACAAAGTTTATTTTCTTTCAAACCAAAAATTTTTATCATTTCTCTTAGTTCATTTATAATTCGGTATTATTTATCACAAAACTTTACAATATTAAAACTATTGAGCCAAAATTTTATATTTTATAAGTATATAAGGGGTGTGTTTATTTGGGATATACAACATATTCAAATTTTTTGTCATAAAGTTTTAGTATTGCAAATTTTAGTAATAAATAATTCTTAATAATTCAATTCAATAATGTTCATTCAATAATATTATCCATAAAATAATGAAATCTTGGTACCTTTGCTTTAAAAGGAAGCAAACGTTTTCAATGAAATGTTTAGGGGTGTAGTAATGTATGGGCGATACTGTATTTACAAAGCTTAGTCTGGCACATGAACACTTATTTATGGGTGATAGCATAAGAACAATTAATTTTTTTTCATTGAAATGTAAAATTGTGCTTCTAATGTTCAGCTCTTCCAACTGACACTCCTCCCCACCACCCTACACGGCCTACACCCTCTACTACCCCATTCAGGGTCATTAACAGAAAATTCCGACGTTCAGTCCCAACACCCAAGAAGACAAAAAGAGAACACACAGATACTCATTCTCGTGAGCAGCAATCCACGCACCGATAACTGCGTTGCAGAACGCGAGCACTTGGAGGGGGTGCTAAAATAAAACGCAAACAAACATCCAGGAGGTTCTCAAACTTACACACACACACACACACACACACACACACATACACACACACACACACACACACACACACACGCTTGTATATATATGTATATATATATAAATATATATTTGTGTGTGTATATATATATATATATATAGTGTGTGTGTGTGTATACATGTATATATAAATATATATTTGTGTGTGTATATATATATATATATATAGTGTGTATGTGTATACATGTACAATCTATTTGTTTATCATATATATATATATATATATATATATATATATAAATGTATATATATATATATATATATATATCCCTCAAAGACTGATAAGTGAGACTTGTTTATATTAGGTTTTTATCGTGCTCAGCTATTTAGTATGGAGCACTATACTTTTATTTTTTAGATACGCTTTTAAGAAATTTGTTCTCTTAAATTTTTGTTGTTGCTTATTGTTTAATAGTTCTCAATTAGCTTCAACAATAAGTCCTCATCAGGAAAAAGGTTCATGTAAAGAAAGGTTCTTTTTTTATGTTTATGAAAATAGTTTCTAAAATATTTGATAAACCACAAAAGAAAAATAGAAAAGGAACCAGTAACATAGGAGTTAAATAAAAATTATCTTTTGGTATCCAAATGTTTTGAACTGATCTTTTTATGATCTCCGCCAACGTAAACACCCGCCAGATATCTCTACCCCAATAGAACATATATATATATATATATATATATATATATATATATATATATATATATATTGGTATGCGAGACGTCTTTATTCCTTGACCAGTTATAAAACGGAGACTGTAAGAAAATATTAAAGGTTAACATGCCCTGTCTGTTATTAACAATATCTGTTTTGGATGCATAATGATCAACGGAAATAATGAAATACAGATATCCCTATAAAATTGTAACTCCTCTGTTACCAAAAATAAAATTGCACACACATACACACACACACACACACACACACACACACACACACTTTGCAACAGGACAGAGCATGTAAAAGAGTCATCTGACGAAACGGAGAATATACCAACAATATTCTCCGCCGAAATAAATTTATTATGACGACTTAACCGAGTTTGAGTCTCCATTTAATTGTACTATATATATATATATATATATATATATATATATATATATATATATATATATATATATATATATATGTTTATTTTTTAATAACTATATATTCCTACTGTTTATATATTTTCACTATTTATCTAAATAAATGATAATTTTTTATAATATAAAATATTCAGACTACTTTGTTCATCTTCATTGTTATATTCACGCCATTTCGGCTGATGCGTTCTTCAGCTTTCTTCAGGTGGTTCTTGTCGAACTTGGGAACCTACACGGAACATTAAACCGATCCTTTCATTTAATCCACAGAAGGGGTAAATTTTTCTAATTCCATTAACAGGTGTTTAGCAATAGTACTAATTCCAAGTTATTTTTACCTGTAGTTAGGATTGAACCTTCAGTTGCAAACATGGCTTTTCGTTGAAGTTCATTAACCAAATGCCTATATCTGTTAATTAACAATTTACCTTCGTGAATTAGATAAAGGTTTCGGTTCAAAGTTCTGTGTAGGTTTACCAAGCTCAACAAGAAAACTTTGAAGAAGGCTGAAGAACTCATCGGCCGAAATGTTGTGAATATAACAGTAAAGATGAAGACAATAATCCGAACATTTCAAGTGATAAAAACAGATTTTCACTGTTGTAAAGTTTAGTAATAAATGATTAATAATATCCAATAATACCTTCTTGCTGATATAATATTCCACTAGAAATAATGAAATTCTGAAATTTCTACAAGAAAATGAAGTTTTAAATAAAAACTTTCGAAAGGTGTACACATAAATGAGCTTTACTGTATTTATACAACTTAGTCTGGAACATGAACATTTATTCATGGGTGATACTCTAAGTATAATCAATTTGTCATTGAAGTCTAAAATTATACTCCCTTTGATTCCGATTGCATAGTGCAATGCCAATGATCGGCCTTTCTCTCAGCTCTTAAACTGCCCCACCCAACAACTGCATTCAAAAATAGAAAATTGTGATGCAGATTCTGTAAAATAATCATTCAGTTGCAAATTGTACGAGAAATTGATTGATACTTTTAGTCACAGAGAGTTGTGAGTTGAAGTGTATTGCTCAGATAAAACGCTGGGTATTATGTACAAAATTGTTCTGATGGGTTGCACACACACACACACACACACACGCACACACACACGCATATATATATATATATATATATATATATATATATATATATATATATATATTAAATGGGCAATAAATGTATTCATTTGATAAATTTTAATGTGTATTTTGCATTCCAAAATTAAGTACTGATGGGTAACAATTAAAAAATAAGGAAATATATATCTACCGAGTTTTATTTTTAATCACTGATGTGCTGAAATTTAGATTTTGCTTTGCTTTGTTAGTGGAACGGCATATCAACTCTTTATGGGTTATTTAATGCCAAAATTTGATTAATTTATAACTCTTTTATAACAATAATAACTAAATTTTGACAAAAATTACCGTGTCTCTATTTGGGGTTTTGAAATAATATTAGATTCAACTATTTTCCTATGTTTTTTATTATGTATGGAAAACTAACATATCGAAATCTTTAAAATTAAAGTTGTGATTATGTTAGACTAAACCGTTATTTGTGTTTCTTTTTTCGAATGTATATTTATATATATTACTATATGTTTAGATAGATAGATAGATAGATAGATAGATAAACATACTGCGAGAAATAGAAAGAAGCTGGCTGATATTGATAAAAATCGATAGAGGTGTTGTGAAATGTTTGTAATGGATAGGTATGAACAAACTAATATAAATATTAACATAGATAGATAGATAGAGAGATAGATAGGATTCTTTTGGTGGCGTTTTAAAAATAAATTTTTGAATACTATTTACTTCACATGAATTTAAGATAGAAAGCCACCAACGGAAGTAGAATGTTTAAAACTTTCTCATATCTTCGTTTTGTTTAAAAATGCATACGCCCTGATAAATGTTTTAAAAAATGAAGCGTTAAATATAAGTATATAATTCAATAGATAAAATCGTCCCCGGAAGACTGTGCTTTTTTCATATTTGTATATTTTCTTACGATCGGATTCATTTCCAGTTTTCCCATATATATATATATATATATATATACGCTTCAAATTAAATTTTGATCACTAATTACGTCTCATAATGTTGGAACCGAATGCTACAAACGGAAATAGAATTCTAAAAGTTTTCTCATTTTTTTTTGTTTCATTTTAGAGTTGAATATAATTCAGTAGATACATCATATATTAATCGCCCTGGTGATGGTTTAATGCAAAAACCAAAGCGAAGAAGGTTTCCTTATAATTCAACTATCAATAAAACCATCCACTGATAATTTTGTATACATGGAAAAGACGCTACCCACAAAGATTTCCTTCCGTTACAAAATGAGAAATTAAGAAAATCTTGTTTTGTGACGACTACGATGCATACAAAATAAAGGAAACCCTCTGTACACATTTGGGTCGGTTTTTCCCTCCCATCATTTTTCACTTCTGTTTTTGTTTTTTTCGTTGCATGAGCAAAGTGAGATTCTATCTTTAAAAAATGCCGTAGTTAAGCGCGTGTACTAAATTATATATATATATATATATATATATATATATTGGTCATATAAACTTGTCTCAGAACAAATACAGTTGTCATGAAAATCAGAGGCCCTACTTTGATAATCAAAAGAAAGAAAGAAACAAAGAAAGAAAGAAAATAGAGAGAGAAAGAAAATAGAGAGAAAAAAGGAAAAATCTGAGCCAAAAATAGTAAGAACGATAGAATGCACAGGAAGAAGACTAGAAGTAACAAGCCAGGAAGAAGAAGAAGAAGAAGAAGAAGAAGAAGAAGAAGAAGAAGAAGAGAGATTAATTTGGAATGAAAGAGAAACAGAAAAAGAAATATTATGGCATGACACAGAAAAGAAATTAAAATATACAAAGTTATAGTGAGAGGGGAAATAAAAAAGAAAGTGTAAAAGCAAGTTAGATAGATAGATACTGAGAGAGCGAGAAAGAGAGAGGGAGAGAGAGAGAGAGAGAGAGAGAGAGAGAGAGAGAAAAGATTTAGTTCCGATCCATATCTAAACAAAATTAACTTTTATGTTTTTCTTTACTTGTTTTGAGGCACACAGACTCAATACGAGATGCAAGGTTTTGAAATGTTTAATGAGAATGATTAAAAATACTTTTTATGAAAATAGAAAAATCGTTGAAGGACTAGATCTTCGCTCTCATTTTAAAATGAAAATTTAAAATTAAATAAACATATTTGGTTAATTTTTTCATCGACTTTCGGACGAAAAATTTTTCCGCCGTTTTTCATTGTCTAAAAACAACAAAATCTGCAATTACGGTAGAACTATTATCATTTTAAGCACGATTTTATTTTCTTTCCGTTTTTTTATAGCTATTTCATTAGCAATTTCATCTATTTGAGAAAGCATAAAGTCAATTTAATTCAGTATTCATGAGATATCGTTTGCCTTTCATGAGCGACTTGGTTCCTTTGTTCTTTGGTGCATATCACAAAATGGCCTCCGACCGATTTGATCCCCACTCTTATCTGTACCCCCATACGGGCAACCCTTTCCCCCTACTCCTAATCATAACCTTTGCCTCGAGCCAATTTATCTACCCTCTATATCTCTTGGTCTCATTAGTTTTTATGTAAGCTACCGATGCATTTCATTGGTTTGCTTGAAGAGTACATATTTACCGAACTATTTACATAGGCAATTTTCCAGGCTCTTTGCGTCATGGCTGAACTAACTGTGTCTTTTCCACTAGCCAGGGTTCAAGACCCATTAAAGCTAGGAGATTATGAAAGCTGATTTTCAAAGTTGAACTGACTTGAAATTGGCCAGAAATAATTTTTCTATCCATTTTTACCGCATTTCGTAGATCTATATCAAATTGTTTGGTCTTCTATAGAAGAAAGACAAACTTTATCATACATATATATATATATATATATATATATATATAAATATATGCCGCCTTGTTGGTGGGGCTTAGAATACGCCGGCTATATCCCTTGCTGCGGGAAAACCATCACCGAAAATGCGGTGTCCTTGGTATGACTCTGAAGAGTATCTAATAGCAAGTCTCGAATTGGAGATGTGGGGAGTGTAGAGTACAACTTCATTAGCATGACTCCCAGGTTCACTCTTTGTGGTAGTACATTTTAGAGTTCTATCTATGAGTGAAATAGATTTATTTCACAATAATTATCGACATGATCGTGTGCAAAAAAAGAAACGGTTTTATAACTCTGAACGTCATTCCGTAACCTTTAAGAATAAAACAGACGGATTGATATGTTGTTAAAATCAATCAGCCAGTTAATCACACATATATATGAAATCAATCAGTCAGTCAATTATATATATATATATATATATATATATATATATATATATAAAGGCATTTGTTCTCCCTGTCCGCTTTGGGTAAATAGAACAGACTGGGGTCATTAGCCTTGGTTAGGCAACCATTCAAGCAAAAGGGAAACTGGCTTTACACCGCTTAAAAATTGACCTTGGATCCCATCTTGTTTTTTGTGGAGAGTCTGGATAAATAAACAATTCCAAAGCTGACATGAAGCAGGCCTCTAAGCCTGAAACTGGCGCTAAGTAATAGTCATGTCTATTTCATTTCATTTGATCCTGAGTCGCGGTTTTGAGGTCAGCTTCCAAAATCAGGATACCACATGATTATTTTGAAAGTTAACAAGCAAATCCAAAAACTTGATATTGACACTATATACTGTCCTCACACTCCTTTACAGCATTTGATTTTGCGGCCAATATAAGCAGTGGGTGACTTAGCTGCGTATTCGGTGTCAGTGGTCAACGTTCAGACTTCGGTCATAAATAGGTTTTCGTATAAATATTTTCTTTCAAAGCTGACAAACAAGCTGCCCACCAAACTTGAAACTGAAGCTAAATGATTTACATTTCTTTTACCATATTTAGCTGTATGAGTAACGCCTAAAAGAAACATGGATTCCGACTTATTATTGTTCATCGACTGAGACAATTCTCGCTAAATGTCTTATTCGCCTTTTAAAATATTACACGGGAAATTGTAATTGTCGACTACAATAAATAATATTATATCTAAACCTAGAGGCCCATATCTTCCATTATCCTTGGTGTAGGAAGACGAAGTGGTCTGGTGGGTGTGTGTGGGAACGTGAAAAATGGAACCCCCTTGCCAGCGGCGGTCAGTCTATCTCCAAATTAACCCCCACATTATCTGCCATTTCCCCATGTGCCCGAAGAAGGAATCTTAACTGGAACTTATTTTGCGAGGGATCAAGTGCCCGACTGCCCCGACTTCACACGTGCGAAAAAAAAAATCCCGTCCTGGGATAGATATTTTAATGGCACCGTCACATACGCATCTTGAAATTAGGGATAAATATGAGGGTGAGTCAAAAACAGGAATAATTACCAACACAGGAATATATCTCATACATCAAAATGAAGCTGCTGCTTTGTGGATCAAATCCCAACTCCTCAGCATAGTCTCTGTTTCTCTCAATAGCAATCTTCCACCTTCGAAGGAGAGCATGTATCCCTGTCCGGTAAAATTCTGTTGACTGTTCTTTGAACCTCTTCATCACAGCAGTTTTCACTTCTTTCCTGGCATAATGTTTTCTTCTTAAATCCTCTTTCATATGACCGAAGAGATGATGACATGAAGGCGCTAAATCTTGCCAAATGATAATGCCCTCTTTCTGTATGACAATGCTCGACCACATACAAGCATCAAAATGAGGGAGACAATCGCCTCATTCGGAGGGTGAGCAACTTCACCGCATCCTCCATACCCGCCAGATTTAGATGTATGATACATGTTTCTGTGTCGGTAATTATTCCTGCACTAAAAAAAAGGCATAAATTTTGACTCGCCCATGTAATGTACTCAACTTTGATCATATTCAATTGCATAAGTTACAGCTTGCTACAACATAGATCCCTACTGCTTAATTTTTGTTGCTTTCTCAGAAAGAACACTTCCGGGTTAAAACTTTCCTCTGCATCCAATGAACATACATTTCAAATTCGGTATCTCTACATCAAACTGTTTGGTTATCAATAAATACATAATCCAGAACGATTACCAATGTCTGACATTACTTTGGCTTCAGGTTGATTATTGTTTATTGTGAGAGATTTCCCTCTCAATGTTACCACTTCCATATCTTTATGAGAAATAAAATGTTAAAAACTCACCTTGTGGCCCCAAAATATGCATATATTTGATAGGGTTAAACTAAGTCGTTTGGTCTTTCAAAGAGGACAATTGTACTCTAATCAATTCCAATTATATATATAGTGATATCGCAATGTGAACGTATCAATATATTTCTCTTCTGTCATTTATCACATGACTATTTTCACAAATTATTCTCCTGGATTTAGACAGCCCAAATTTCTTCATATGTTTTGTTTCATGTGTCACGTGATCTAAAACTTTACCATGTGACTAATATATTACAATATATACATATATAATCGATGGGAAATTTTTCTCACATTTCCGGCTGATGCTTGTACACTCCACATCAAACATCAAGTAACTAATTTCAAATGTTCATCATAGTATTTTTTCGGTTTTATATCTGTTCTGCCATGAGAGTATCGAGGATTTTTCATGCAAAAAATTACCTATATATATATATATATATATATATATATATATATGCATGTGTGTGTGTGTGTGTGTGTGTAAAGCTCGTGGTGTAATGGTTATCGTCGTTGGAAATGGACACGATGACACAAGTGTTAATCCTGAACGAGACTGATGGTATTTCACATTAAAAATGTGTAAATCTCTCTCCAGCTATGAGTAAACAGTAGGGCAGACAGGGATTTTTTTTACCTTGGTATGGCAACCAGTCTAAGAGAAGAAAAACTTAATTCAGATCTGTTTAAGTCGGTAAAAAATGTTGACCTTTTGCTGCATCCTACTTCGAGAGGAAGTTTGGTAAATAACTATCTATATAAATATATGTAAATTGTAATGGAAAAATATTGTGTGCTATTCCGTTGCTTGGTAATAATTCGTTTAAAGAAGTAGCGTTACAAGCACACAATCTTTTTTTTCCTTAATACATATATATATATACATATGTGTGTGTGTATGTGTGTGTGTGTGTGTGTGCGTGTGTAAAAGCGAGCGTTTCCTTCCGATGCTGCTTTTGTTAAAAGAAGAATTGTACATATATATATATATATATATATATATATATATATATATATATATATATATGTATAATTCTCCTTATATATATATATGCAGATGCGCTATTCTGTACAGGCCTAATATATATATATATATATATATATATATATATATATATATATATATATATATATATATATATTACGCCTGTACAGAAACGCGCATCTGCTAAAATCATCGGATTTTTGTAATGACTAAAAATCGATTAATAATTGATTTTTAATAGAATTTTCGGTACTTAGCAGTAAAAGCCGTGGTGTCTTTTGAATAAATGAACAAAAAATTCAGGATCAAGATGTTTTTATTTGTTTTGTTTTGTTTTTATTACCTTACATGACCTTCAATTATTTAGTTGATTTGCTTTAGTTAATATATTTGCATTTGCCATTGAAATTATTTTCTAGATTTTTAAAAAGACAATTCTAAGAAATACATTTTGTTTATGTTTACTTCATAACGGAATGATTGAGAGTTAAAAAAAAGATGTCTTGATTTATTACAAGGGTCAGCTGGATAGGGGCTGTCGAATACGCCGACTGCATCCAAGCTAAGGAGTAACACATTATCCCAACAAGTATCCAAGATATGACACAAAACCATAAGTTCTAGAACTTTAGAGAGTGTCATGTATCCCTTCATTGCTATTACTCCCAAGTCCACTCTGACCCGGATCGGTAGTATCTGTTAGGGTCCCATCTGTGGGTCAAACACAACTGTTTAATCATTTAATCTACTTGAAATCACTTAACTTTATACAAACAAATGATTAATATTAAATTGAATTATTCGTGTTAATAGCAATTTTAGAAACCATTGAATTGTCACAAATTGAACTATTAGTGTTAGATAGTAATGCTTTCAATCATTTAACAGTGTGCAAACAAATTAGATTTGGCTGGTTTAAAAATAATGTGACTGACAAACCGTTCACTTGAAAATCATATATCATATGTATAAACAGGATTTGGCATTAAATAACCATCAAAGGGTTGATATGCAATTAAACCAAATAGCCTAACCTAATCTTAACTTATGTGGGTCCAAAAACGGCAATATAAGTACAATATGTCCCTTCTTGGTGTTTTTTTTTTTTTTCTCTTCTTTGTTTTTCATTCGCTTTCTTTAGTTTAATATTTTAGGGGTTTGGTCAGTAAAAAGAAAAAAAAATCACGTTAATCTTTTGAGAGCAATTTTTGACATGTTTAGAATGTGCAATGATAGATTAAATCGTCTAGTTAACTAATACTGATAGGGATTTTCCTATTGAATGCAAAAATACTGAATAAATAAATATGACTGATATGCTGAAAAAGTTTTTAATTCTTATTCCAAATTGTTTTGGTGGGGTTTGTCAATGGTCCGGGAGACCTGGGTTCAATCCCAGGTCGAGTCATACCAAAGACTTTTAAAATGGTACTTGATACCTCCTTGATTAACACCCAGCAATATAAGGTACGTATCAATGGTAAAGTGGAGCAATCCAGTGAAAGAAGTAGCGCCCTTCCCTACACCTTGGTGTAGTGGCTATTGAAAAGGGAGCCTTCTGGTCACTCTCGACTTAAGGGAGACAACTTTACTAACTACTTTATATTTTTTTACGGAAGTCTGCAAGAGAAGCAAATATAAAAAGCTTAATTCAAAGGAGATAATCTTTTCAATCATCAAATGCTTGTTTCTTCTGTTGCAAAATTATTGTCTTTATACATTTGCTCAGAAAGAAATCCGTGCAAGCAGGATGACTAGATGATAACTATCCCCACCCACCCCAACCCGGTGGATTGAGCACACGAGTGGGGAATTGCTGGCTACCATTTACGCGTAAATGTAAAGCTCTTCTGATGAATTGAACACTCCGATAGCCGATAAGCGCATATGTAAATAAACATATGCGTAAAATTCCTTCGTTTACGCTGAGAGGGACGAGGGCTTTGGGTAACCTATTCGACTGACATAAAGTCAGCCGGGTTTCGATACCAGCTTGAAGCATATTGCTAGCCTAGCCACACAGAAGAGTTTCGATACAACGAAACTGTCTTTCTGTGGATGACAATATATATATATATATATATATTGCAAAGGCTTTATACAAGAAAGTATAACTGAGGCAGTGAAGACAAAACAAACTAAAATAGTTAAACCAAAATTCTAAATACTTAAATTCTTATTATGTTCGGATATTTTTTTTGGTTGGTTTTATGGCATTTTAACACTTGTTGGTTTATTTAATGC
The DNA here is from genome assembly GCA_963585895.1 of Sepioteuthis lessoniana. Taxonomy (NCBI): domain Eukaryota; kingdom Metazoa; phylum Mollusca; class Cephalopoda; order Myopsida; family Loliginidae; genus Sepioteuthis; species Sepioteuthis lessoniana. The sequence goes on from OY757934.1 coordinate 81,419,341, forward strand.
TAAAGCCATAAATCTATTTTTAATGGGTTATTATATGGTTTAGATGAGCTTATAAAGATAATTTGCAAAAAAATATATATAGCTTCAATTAAACATTCTTTAAACAAATGATTAGCATAGACTTATAGGGTTTTAATTATTCCTATCTAATACTAATAATTTTGAAACTTCTATTTCATCCATAGATATAGCACCTTAGCAGGTTCTATTATAACAAGTCAGAGTGAAATTTGGTCTACAGGCAGCGAAGTGGATACTCCACACTTGCTAGAACACACTTGCTAGAACTTTGGAACTGAAGCCTCACCACCGGATGCAATTTAACTAGGACACCCCATTTTTGGTGGACTCTTAACACACTGCAAGGGATGCAGATGACGTATTCGAAACCTCACCGATTATGTAACCCAGCTAAAACTGCTCACCATAGCGTGATCCTTATAAGAGCAATAAAGTCATTTTAAGCTCATATTATTACTGATTGACAATTGTAATTGTCGATGTCACACAGGGTGTCCTTTTCTAATCATTCAATTTCTCGATCTAATGGAGATAACTATGAAATGCAAATTAGAATCCTTCACTCATTATTGAAATAGAAGTATCAGTATCATTATGGTTCACTATCATCACATAGAACCTTAACAGTTCATCTAGTTGGGAATGGCCGAGGCGTAAGAGGCCTCGTGCTGAACTCCGGACTCAAAGTGAGTCCAACTCTACTCAAGCTATTGCATTCACTTTCGGACTAATGCCCTTGGAAAAGGTATGAAGCTCTTTACCTACCCCCACTAGCGGTTCATCTATGTGTGTACACACACACGCACTCTGCAGTTGTGAGTGTATGAATAAAATATTTTCGTATATAGTTTCGGCAGTAAATATTTATGGTTTCTTCTTTCATTAATTTTATGACAAATCAACCTTCGAGGGTTATTTAATACCAAAGGCATCCTTGTAGAAGAAAAGTAGAGGTACAATTTAAACCAATGTTGGGAGAATAAGATGGGGGTCATACTTTTCCAAAGTCTGAAAGTGAACATAATAGTTCTACTGGAGTTCGAAGTTGCAGTCTGTCACAAAACCACGGGGACTCCACACGCTCATAAATATTTATGTTTCAACTAAAGAAAAATGCTCCTAGTTTATTCTCATCATTAGAATCACTGAGTCCTCCCAAATTAAAAGTATCATTATCATGAAACTTGGTTTCAACGGTTGGTTGGTTGGTTGGATTTTTATGGCATATCAACCTTAGTAAGTTATTTGACGCCAAATCCATTTTTATGCAAATAATCAGTTCTATTTCAAACAATTCAGTTTAGCATGAGTACACAGTTTAATTGTCAAAAACATTTCTATTTCAAGCTATTCAGTTAAAGTACAGATTTTGTTTACACCGCTAAATGTCAAAACAGTTCTATATTAAACAATTCAGTTTAAGTACAGTTTCAATGTCAAAAGAAGTTCTATTTCAAACAATTCAGTTTAGCATAAGCACGCAGTTTAAAAGTAAGTGCACAGTTTAATTGTCAAAAACACTTTTATTTTAAGCTATTCAGTTTAGTCAAACAAATCAGGTTAGCATAAGTATGCAGTTAGTTCTATTTAACCCATAGGGCCCTATCAGGTGCTATCACTCCAGGCCAGAGTGGACCTGGGAGTGATGGCAATAAAGGGGTACTCCGCATTCCCTAAAGCTCTAGCAACACTTGAAACTCACCATCAGATTGTTTAGTTTCATATCCTGGACACTTGTTTGGGGGAGGTCTTACCGCTCTGCAGAAGTGCAGTCGGTGTATTCTACAGCTCCAGTCGACTTGGCAATACACAGAGTTAATGTCAAAACAGTTTTATTTTAGATAATTCAGTTTAGCAATAGTACACAGTTTAGATCGCAAAACAGTTCTATTTCGAGCAAATCATTTAAGCGTAAGAACGCAGTTTTAATGTCAAAACAGTTCTATTTTAAACACTTCAGTTTAGCTTAAATACGCCGTTTAAATGCAAAAAACAGTAAACTCAAATCACGGTTTAGTTCTATTTAACCCATAGATAGAACCCTTATCAGGTGCTACCACTCCTGGCCAGAGAGGACCTGGGAGCGATGGCAATGAAGGAGCAGTCGGCATTCCGCAAAGCTCCAGTATTACTGGAACATCACCATTAGATTGTCATAATCAGGACACTCGTTAGGAGGAGTCTTACCCCTCTGCAGAGAAGCAGTTGGTGTATTCTACAGCCCCAGCCGACTGGGCAAAGTTACAACGGGAAAACTATGTGTTCACAGGTCATCTAGTTTTCTAGCAAATATATGTGTGTGTGTTTGTGTGTGTGTATCTGTGAGTGTGCAAGAATACTAGATGACCTGCGTGTGAACATACACACACACACATACACACACACACATACACACACACACACACACACATAGATAGATAGATAGATAGATCATCGGTCTTATCAATATTCGTGCACTAAGAGAACTGCGCTCAACCGAAGTCCGATTTTCTCTTGACTCAAACTTCAGAGCTTAGCTTGGCGCTGTTGTGTTGCTTTTTTTTGAGCAAGTTCATCCCAAGAGAATTTCAACATGTCGTTTAGGATGTATCCCCACTTATATTTTCCGTTATTTCCCTTACATATTTCCCAAATCATTTTTTACAGTTTTTATTTCTTTTTAACTTGCAGCCATTGCTGTCCTTCTTTTGTGTTTTATTATATATATATATTCATTTTTAAAATTTATTGACTTCTTATATCTGTAGAGCCGTTTCTATGCTTCATAAATTATATCGAAAATTCTGACCACTGTCTAGCAAAGAATATATGGATATATGAGTGTGTGTACAATACCTCAACTCAAGCAGGATATGACACAAGGTCAATTTTTAAGCGGAGTTTAACAAGTTTAACAAGTTTTCCTTCTACTAGGAAAGTTACCATAACAAGGTTAAAGAGTCCAATCTGGTGTAATCGTTATCTTCTGGAGGTGCCCGTGGTGTAATTGTTATCGTCGTAGGAAATGGACACGGCGACACCAGTTCAAATCCTGGACGAGATGATTGCCTTGCACATAGCACTAATACCCTTGGGAAAGGTATGAATCCAATTATTCTCCCTCCAGCTATGGGTAAATAGTAGGGCAGACTAGGTTCTTCAGCCTTGATGAGGCAACTAGTCTAGAAGGAAAACTCTGAATTCAAACCTGTTGAACTCCGTTTAAAAATTGACCTTGTGTCATATCCTGCCCGAGCGGAGGGGTTGGTAAATATGGTTAAAGAGCCCAATCTTTTCTATTTACCCATAGCGGAAGGAAAAACAGATTCATACTTTTCCAAAGGGTATTAACTCTAAGTGAAATACAAATTAGAACACGAGTCTCCGTGCCCATTTCCTATGATGATATTTATTACACCACAATATATATATATATATATATATATATATATATATTACATCAGTATATGGCTGTCACTATCTCACTTGGAGAGTTTGTAGTGGGTTTGTGGCAGATCAAATGTGATAAAATTTGGAGAGTGCTCAATATCTGTGATAGAGCTATTATATAATAATGAATAAATGCATATTAGTTTTTATATATATTTAATTGCATGGATGCTTATTTGCAACCACTGGTTTCAGGCTGTGTTTATACGACAATCAACAGGCAGAGAAAGAAAAAGTGTTTGGAAATATCGAAAAAATCGAAAAATACAGTCAAAAGAATGTTACCGTTAGAATTGCGTATAGGTTATGTGCGTGTGTGTGTGTGTGTGTGTGTGTGTGTGGTTCTAATATACAAAAATGGATGCTGGATGTAAAACATTAAGAAAAATAGGTGAGATGGAAATATTGTGGTGTTAAGAGACATCATTGTTTGTTTGTTTGTGTTTTATGGCATATCAACCTTTGTAGGTTATTTAATGTCAAATCCATTTTTATACAAATAAACGTTTCGATTTCAAACAATATAGTTTAGCCTAAGTACACAGTTTAATTGTCAAAAACAGTTCTATTTCAAACTATTCAGCTTAGTCAAACAGTTCTAATTCAAACAGATCAGTTTGGTATTGGTTTGGTTTCTTTGTTTAATGGCATATCAACCTTTGTAGGTTATTAATGCCAAAGCCATTACTCCTAGAAAAGCAGCAGTGGTACTATTTAACCCATAGCTGGGAGGATAAGGGGATTCATACCTTTCCCAAGGGTATTTGTCCGAAAGGGAACTTAACAGCACGACTGGAATTCGAACTCGCTTACTACGATTCCGAAGTCCATCGCTTTAACCATTACACCACGAGGACACCCCCAGTTTGGTATGAGTATAGTTTTTGTTTACACACAGTTTTATTTCGAACAATTAAGTTTAGCGTAGTACAGTTTCAATGTCATAACAGTTCTATTTCAAACAATTCAGTTTAGCATGAGTACGCAGTTTACATGTCAAAAAAGTTCTATTTCAAGCAATTCAGTTTAACATAAGTTCGCAGTTTAGTTCTATTTGACCCATAGATAGAGCTTTATCAGGTGCTACCACTCCAGGCAAGAGTTGACCAGGGAGCAATGACAAAATGACGGGATTCACCACATTCCCCGAAGCTCCAGCATTACTGGAACATCACTATCATATTGTTTTATGTCAAATCCCGGACACTCTTTCATGGAGTCGTACCCCTCTGCAGAGGTACAGTTGGTGAATTCTATTGCCCCAGCCGATTAGGCAAGTTAAGAGACATGGTATATTGTAGTATAATATGGAGTATTATGCAATACTAGTATTTGTATTTTGGAATAATTAAATTGCAATGATAATTTCTCTAAGTTGTGTTGACAACGTATACGTTATTGTAATCTATTATGGTATATACGTAAGGAATTTGATAAATATACTGTATTGAATCCCTTCACAGCAACACACATCTCTGTAAAAATGCAACTGTAGGGATAAAGAAACATGCCCCCACAAGGAAACTGCCAACAAAAAATCGTAGTGTACAGAGCCATTGTTAAAACTAGTAACTCAGTCAAGTAGAACATAGGTGCAACGGAGGGAAGTCTAAAACAAAGAATATATAACCACAAACTTTCCTTCTCCAACAGAAATTACTCAACTAATATTTCTTTATCCACACACATCTGACACCTAAATGGCATGGACATCTCACCCACCATTACTTGGGAAATACAAAAACTAGCATCCGTCTACAGCAAAACATCAAAAAATGCCTTCTTTGTCTCCAGGAGAAACTCAGTTATCACTAACTCACTACAAAACACCCGGCTAAAGAAAAAATCAGAAATATTATCCATCGACCCATACACTTTATCATCCAACTAGTATCATCATGCACACACATACGAACAATCACATATACGACCACACACAACAATACGCAAATGTAATCTACACACACAGACATACACACAGATACAAATGCTATTAAATATATTTCAAAACTAATATGTATTATATATATATATATTATATATATATATATATATATATATATATATATATATACGAGGTGCATACGATAAGCTTTCAGACTTTTTTCGTATGGATATTTAACATTGTCGTAGACTATTGAAAATTCAGTATGTTATTGCTATACATCTTATGAGATAACTGACTAATTTTCATGATTTCAGGTTCAAATCAACAGCTACAGCAGGAATTGGAATACACCCTACTAAAACCTGATTGTCACAGCTGGTGAATTTCAAAAATGCAATCTGACACTTTAGAAGAAAGATATGCAATAAAATTCTATTTTAAACTTGGAAAAAAAATGCCACAGAAACGTATGGAATGCTTCAGACTGCTTTTGGGGCATCTTACATGAATCGAGCATCAGTTTTTGAATGGCATATGAGATTCAAGGAAGGCAGGGAATCTGTGAGGGATGATGAAAGGTGCGGGAGGAGTAAGGAGGTCAGAACACCAGAGTTGATTGGCCAAAGAATAAGGGTTAGGGTTACTATGTTGAGGTTTTAAGGGAAATCAGGAAGAGATTCCATTGGAAGAGGTCATCACTCTTCAAATCGGGTCAGTGGCATTTCCACCAGGACGATACACCAATCCACAACTCCATCCTTGTCACAGACTATTTGACCAACATGGGCATCAAGACAGTTCCTCAGCCTCTCAATAGTTCAGATCTTGCTCCCTGTGACTTTTGCTTATTCCCTAAGCTCAGAGGCTATCATTATGAGGCAATTGAGGAGATGAAAAGGGCTGTGACGAAGGTCATTGACAGGCTCCCACAAAAGGGCTTCCAAGGGGCCTTCCAGAAGTTGTTGGAACGGTACAACACGTGCATTGCAGCCGGAGGAGATTACTTTGAAAGGGACTAGAGTTTCATGTGTGTACTATTAATAAAATAGCCCATACGAAAAAAGTCTGGAAACTTATCGCATGTGTATATATATATATATACAAATTAATTAGGTATAAAAAGAGCTCTATGCGTTATTGTCTCAGGACTAGTTTAAAGTTTATAATATAAAATTCGCGATTCAGTGATACTTCTCCGTAACTTAGAATTTCACGTGTTGCCACGTAGGAATTCATGAATTATTTATTTGGTCACTGGAACGTACATATTTATTTTTCTGCTCACTTGTATACGTATCATGTCACATGACCACTTGCACTCCAATATATTGTAGTCGGGCCACTTTACTATCGGCTCCATTTAATGATTAAGAAAACACGAGAAACTGTTTACCAGAGCTTGTAACTCGGGACAGAAATTTTATATATATTCATATATATATATATATATATATATATATTATGTAAAAAATCTTTTTGTTGTCGGTTCAAAGAGAGAAAAATATTTTAAAATGAATAGGTCCACTAAGAGATTTGTTGTTGTTTTTTTAAGAATTGTTTATTTATTTCCTTCTTACATACGTGTACGTTTCAAGAGTGTTGCTTTTGTCAGAGAACATATGTGACACAAGGCCATGAGAATCGGGTAAGATAGTCAATGAGACTTGAACTCACTCGTGTTTGTTGGTCTTATTGATCTTGTTGGTTCATATATATATATATATAGTCCAATCGAATAATCTCTCAAGTTTGAAACCTAGATAAAAAAAAAGGCAACATAGATCTGATAAAAAAATCATTTTACTGTGTGAACGAATGGTATTTGCTAGTTCGTTTTGTTATGTCATTCCAATGCTTGCCCTGAAAAGCAATAGGCTCCTAAAACCTGACCCTGAAATTCTGCAATACTTGACAAGTCATTGCTTCTGATTTTCTTGCCATTTAATCACGAATGAATTTGTAGAAATTCAGGGTGAGGCTTCAGGAGTGTAGAGCTTGTGAGGAAAAGTTTTTGGACGGTGTAATTTTTTAAAACAAAATGATGACAATAAAAAGACGAAATGGAAACTATTCTTTTATCTTATAATAAAGGTAAATTTGGAATAGGATGTAAATTACCTTTCTTTACGTTCCAAATCCAAGATATCTTTCCTTAAGACACCAAACGTTAACCTCGTATCGACTTGTACATAAACGTATACGGTTTTTAAATCAGGAGGCTGACATTTTTTTAGGGAAATGCGAGTCGCAAGTAAAGACTGAGTCTGTGTGGCAGCTTTTAATACACGCACACACACACACACACACATACATATATATATATATATATATAGAGAGAGAGATATATATTTTTTCAAGTTGGGATTGTGTGAACATAGAGTCTATCCTCGCTTAAATATATGCAGTACTATTGTCACTGTCTACGCTATCCTAACTTGAATATATACGCTCCATCACTAAAATATTAAGCACTCTTTATTTATTAATATAACAAACTGAATTAACTCTTTTGATTTTTATATGTTTAAAGGTTTTGCACTATCAGCAGAAAATGTGCTCAATATCTGAGATATATCATATATTGGCAGTCTAAAACGGAATTTAAAACCCCATATTGTAACTAATAGTTTCACGCTTTCATGATCATAAGGCGAATCTACATTAACATTATGAGAGATTGGCACATTGAAAACTCGGTACATGAAACGGAATTTGATTCCCATTGCAAAAGATCTGATAAGATTGTTGAAAAATAGATTGAACAAAAATGTTTTCTATATATTTAAAAGAAGGAGTCTTCATGGCGCAGTGGCAAACAACCTCGTAGCAATCGAGTTCGAATTCTAGTGGTGCTATTAGGTCCCCTTTCAGACTAATACCCTTGCGAAATACAGGAAACCCCTTATATCTTACATCTATTGGCTCTTCTAAAAATGTGCCTATGGTATTAAATTACTCACAAAAATTGATATGCCTTTAAACAAAGAAACTGAACCGAAACCTACAATTTGAAATATCTTTAGTTATCATTTTTTTATTTTATTTCAGTTGTATCTTTTTGTTTTCATGGCATATCAACCTATCTTTGTGAAAGGATAATATTGGTACTATCAACCCATGGTTGTGGAGATAAGGACGTTCATTGTATTTTCAAAGGCATTTGTCTGAAAGTGAACATAATAGCCTGGATAAATTCCGAACTGACTTACTCTGTTAACATTAAGTCACGGGAACCCCTCGCCTTTTTACTTGTATCATACATCATTTTGGCAAGACGCGTATATGTATACCTATATAATGAAGACTTGAAATTTGTGTGCCTCGTCTGGGGACCTTAGAATACCGCAACTATATCCTTTACATAAGAGTAATAACACCCCAAAATAGGATGGTCTGAGTTTGACACAAAACTGCATCTGGTGCTGATACTCCAGATCTAGAGCTCCGGGAAGTCTGGAGTAACCCTTGATTTCCATTACTCCCTGGTTCACTCAGACCTGAAGTCATAGGACCTATAATGGTCCGATCTATGGGTGAAAGAGATCTGTTTGAAAATTATTAATATTGGATACGAATGCATGAAACCATAAAACGGTGTACAAACAAATAACTATCGCTAAATAGAAATAAATACTTGAAACCATATGATTATGCATAAATTATTAATATTAGATAGGAATATTTGAAATCATACACCTGCATGCAAATTATTTATATTAGACATCCTTAATATCAAAACTGTGTGCAAGCAAGTAATTACGTAAAAATTAGGAAGGGAATTTAAAAATACAATGGAACATTGAAAATATATTTATTATTGTAATAAAAACATTTAGGAATAAATCAAATACGGTATTAAATAACCCATCAGGGGTTGATATACCGTTAAATAAATAAACCTACCCAAACCAACTTAAAACATGTAAGTAGGCATTCACCTTTGAAAATTACCACCTATGATACAAAAAATTCAATTTGCTGAAATTTTTTCCACAATAAAATGATCCAACACATCCTGAAAAAATATATTGAAAATTAACGTAATGACATCAGTCTGAAACGCAGGACGCTTAACTGCTTCTGATTTGCTGAAAGAAAAAAATGACCAATATGCATTGAGTTTTTCGATGAGTTTTACCCACAGTAAATTAGTTACATTTTATTTCTATTGTATTATATAATGATATAGATATTTTCGGATCTGTTAAAATTTGTTTTGAAAGTTACACTCGGATGTTAGTAATAGTTGGTAATTTGATTGGTTGGTTGATTGTGGTTTATGTCATATCAACCCTTGTAGAATGACTAATGACAAATCCTCTTTATACATATTTATATTTGGTATAAATGATTTGTGAAAGAATAATTTGTTGATAAAAATTGTAAAGATACAAAGCCTATTTGTTTGCACAGTTAAATGGAATGAAGTATAAGTAACACTAGTAGTTTTATTTGCACACAGTTAAATAGCTTCAAGTATTGCTAGGTAATACTAATAATTCTATTCAACTGTCATTTGTTTGCAAACAGTTAAATGATTTCATGATTCAGTAGTTCTATTTAACCTGTAGATGGGACCCAAATAGGTAAAACCAATCTGGCCAGAGTGGACCTGAAAGTAATTGCAACAAAGAGGCACTTCACGTTCTTCAAAACTCCAGGACGGAAACCTTACTATCAGATGTAATTTAGCGTCAAAACAGGACACTCGTTGGGGCGAGGTTGTTACTTCCCTTCAGAGATGTAGTCGGCGTACTTTACAGCCCCAGCCGACTGGTAAACACAAATGCGTTTTATTCATGTTAAAGTCAACATAATGCATCTAACAGTTTCCCGATTTTGTGATTAAGTGGGAACAATTTCAGAATAACTGCGAGAATTAAGCGTGTGTGTGTGTGTGTGTGTGTGAATAAAAAAAGGGAATCAGTTTTACATCGTAAAAAATTAGACTATAAAGTAGACAATCTCTCTCTCTCTCTCTCTCTCTCTCTCTCTCTCTCTCTCCTCTCTCTCTCTCTCTTGTGATATATATTTATATATACAGGAATAATAAACGACTTCGTGTCATGAACGACCTCTTATTTTTAGCCACACAAAGGTAGTTTAATCATATATTGCGTGTAATGATGGACCCAAACTTTAGGCTTCAAAAATATTTTTCAACATCCAATGACATAAAAAGAAAATATTTATTCACATAGTTATATTTCCAAATTATTTTTCATTTCAGATATTACATTGATTTTCTTTGTATAACAGATCCAATCAAAGTCAAAGCAATAATGTAAATAAACAATATAGTCTGGGCCTTAATGTGACCTACCGTGTTAACTTGGATATTCCAACATATGAAAATCTCATCTCTGACATAGCATTGTTAATATGATAATTACATATGCAATTGATTAAATACCTTTGGAAGACATTATTTGCCTCTTTTTTCTTTAAATAAAATCAGACAAAATTGTCTCGAAAGCCTTTCGACATTTAGGATCAATGCTACGGCAAGGTTAGTCCAAGAAACATTGTAAGCTTTGACGTTCTAAAACATATCTGGTGTAATAAAAAAAAACCTTGTTTTTAGGTGAGAAATCGGTCTTAAAGATTTATTGATTATATGAAGAAAGTAGAAAAAACAGAATCATCCAAATTAGATGAATTTATTTTGAGGTAAAGCCAACGTTAAATTCATCTAATTTGTATTATTCTGCTTTTTTTCTACTTTTTTCATACTGTCAGCTTGAAACCCATACTTACTTCCATATATATATATATATATATATATATATATATATATATATATATATGGTGACGTAAATGGCCTTATAAAAATTTATTTTCAAGGGTCGGTGTTTCATTTTCTCAATCTTATTTTCATATGTGCTGGCATTACGTTTTGCTTGTTGGCAATGTTGTCATACGATCATTCATAAATTCTAAAAATTTGAATGATTGAATTTTGAGAATTTTAAAATATTTTGATATTCAATAATTCATTTTCGTCTAAAATCATTATTGTGTAATTTGCTTATGCCAACAGATTTACAAATCATGCCAATTGATGTTGCAATCTTTTTACAATTCACGAACATGTAAATTAAATAGAGCCAATCTTGTGTGTTTAAGTTGCTAAAAGAAGACTGTAAAACTCAATTATAAGATTATGAGGAGTCGGATGACATGGGAGATGTAGTTGAAAATATTGAGCCAGTTTTAAAACCATAGAATTTATCACCCTGTCAGTGTGGCTTTGCGTCTCTTTGGAAGACGATTAAGACCTACTACCCTGAAAAAAAAGAGTCCTAGGTATGACATTAAACAGCATCAGATGGTGAGATTCCTGTTCTGAGGAGTGAAACTGTGAGTAATGAAGAGGAACTCGACACTGCCCATATCTCCTGCAGCCCAATCGGCTGTAGAATACACCGACAATATCTATCGTGAAGGGTAATCCGCACCCCAAAGAATGTACTGGGCATTACAGAAGACTGCATCTGATGATGTGGGTTCAGTTCTGGAGATTCGGAAGATGTATAGTATCCTTTGATTGCCATTACTCCCAGTTCTACTTTGGCCCGAAGTGATAGTACCTTTATGGCCCATGCATAGTTTAAAGAGAAATGTGTAGTCATTTTCTATACTTGAAAGTATTTAACTACAAACAAATGACAGATGTTAAATGGAATTAATAAAATCCAATTGCAATACTTGGAACCATTTAATTATGCGCAAATGAATCAATAAGGTTGAATGTAATTATTATCGTTAAATAGCAATTTTTGAAACAATTTATCTGAGAGAAAATAAAATTATTAGTGTTGGCAATTCTTGAAACCATTTTACCGTGTCCAAACAAATGATTAATATCAAATAGAATTATAAGTGTTAGATAGCAATACTTGTGACCATTTAACTATGTGAAAACAAATTAGCTCAAACTCATTTAAAAATAAAGCTACCAACAAACAATTTACTCACAAATCAAATGTGTAAACCGCATTTGGCATTAGAGAACTATCAAGGGTTGATAGGCAATGAAACTAAATAATCTAAATCCAACCATATCTCCCGAACTGGAGCCTCACCATCAGATGCACATTAGGGAGACTCTTTTTTTGTGGGGGGAGTAGGTCTTATCCCTCTGTAGGGAATAAAATCAGTTTATTCTAAACCCTATCGACAGAGTACAAAGAAATGAGGACAATAGTTCAAGATAAAAACAGATTAATAAAAACAAATCTTCAATTCAGTAGTTCAGACTATACAAGCTAGCCAAAAACATATCAATCAAATATACCATTAAAACATAGTCAGAAAAATTTGTGTTTTTAATCGATTCCTAAAGTGCTAATTTTATTATCTTAGCTTCACGAGGACTTCAAATTATTTACAGTTGTTAGCCATTTAATGTTGTACTGGCCCAAAACCATCTAAGTTCTAAGGAGGCCCATGAACATTTAAGTACTGAGCAGGCCCATAACTATTTAAGTAGTTAGCAGGTCAATAACCATTTAAATACTGAGCAGGCTCATGGTCATTTAAGTTCTAAGCAGGCCCATAGCCATTTAAGTACTGAAAAGGCCCATAACCATTTAAGTAACGAACAGACTATTCAATTGGGGCTTTATGCTCCCCAGAAACTGTATATTTTTACATTCTTTTTGGAAATAAACCAATTTAAGTACTGAGCAGGCCCATAACTATTTAAGTATTGAGCAAGTCCATGACCCTTTATGTACAGAGTAGTCCCATAACTATTTAAGTTGTTAGCAGGCCTATAACCATTTAAATACTGAGCAGTCCCATGATCGTTTAAGTACTGAGCAGGCTCATAACCAGTTAAGTACTGAGCAGGCTCATAACCATTTAAGTACTGGGTGAACCCATAACTATTTCAAAAACGTGCGTGATAGCCTAAGAAAATTCACTGGTCTGGTAAATACTCATGTAGCGTGTCTGGGGAAGAAATAGCCAGGTGAAGCCCATCCATCTCCAGGTCTACAACTGATTTCAGTTCAGAGTATTCCTTCTATTAGCTCGGTTGCTATACCAAGGTTAAAGAACCCAGTCTGCTCTACTATTGAGCAGGAGGTGCTCGAAACATAACGATTATCGTCGTAGGACGAGGTGACTAGAGTTCAAATCCATGCATTTTCCCAAGCGCTAATACCCTTGGGAAAAAGTATACAATTAATTATTCCTCCCACCGGTGGAGCAGGCTGGGCTCTTTAACCTTATTATGGTAATAAGTCTAGCAGAAGGCAAACTCTAAGTTTAAACCAGTTGTACTCTTCTTAAAAACTGACCTTGTGTCATATCTTGTTTTTGGCAGAGAGGCTAGATAAATACACATGCATAGATAAGGAGAGAATAGTTGGATTCATACCTTTTCTAATGGCATTAGTGCTATGGGAAATGCAAACAGCCTCGTTCAGGTTTTGAACTCGGGTAGCCGAGTTCACTTCCAACAACCGTTACGGTATGAGCAGTTTGCTTATAAAACAACAGATTAATAAAAGAAAAGAGAAATCCTTTCCCCCCGAAGTTCAGACAATTCATATAGGCTGGGAAAATAACGACCAAATTTTTGCTTTATGCTCTAAAAAAACGCTCATTATATATATTTATATATATATATATATATATACATATGTATATTTGCTTTTTGATCTATCAATCTATCTATCTATCTATCTATCTATATATATATATATATATATAAATCGATTTCTGAAAGGCTGATGAGCCCAAAACGACGCGTCATTTTTGCATATGTTTCGATCCGACGGACCTTTCTGTTGTACTTCAGAATAAAAAAATGCCTTACTCGAAGATTTTTCTGCTCGCCTAATATTTTCTTGCTACTGATTGGTTAGTGTTTATTCTGGGGCCATGAATGGCGCCATCCTCGACGGATGGTTCTGTTACGCGCCATAAAAAACTGATCAGCCATGATAGGATATTTGCTGCCGGCGTCAAGTGACTCGACGTTACGATAAGGTGAAATCAAAGACAAGAAAAAATCGAATGTTTTACGTACGGAATATACATAAATGTATATATATATATATATATATATATATATATGTATAAACGTCTGAGTATGTGTGTTCCTGTAAATGAACACCAATACAAATGTGTGTGTGTCTGTGTGTGTGATCAGCAGTCAGCTGTGTGATTAACTTGGCAAATAAAACCAACACCTTTGAAAGGCAGACAACTGCAACGAAACAAGACATTAAAACGACCAGAGAGTGTGCCGAAAGGAAACTTGTTGGCACTTGATCTCCAGTATTTCCCGATAAAAGATTTCAGTCGTGAATTATTATTGTCTTTTGTTTGCATTTTTATACTATTTTTTTTTTTTGTACGTCTTGTGTGTGTGTGTGTGTGTGTGGCAATGGGGTAGTCGGAGGATCTTTTATTTATCGAACAAATGTGTTTACGCAACGAAAATGGATTTGAAGGAAGGAATTCCTCGGTGAAAACATTTAGAAAAAAAAAGACGATGAGTGGGAGTTTCTTTAATTTCTCGTTTCCACAAATAAAAGCACATACACACATATATAAATGCATACACTGACGAAGACGGATACATAAAATCAAATACACAGCTACACAAATATATACAACTGCACGCATCTTTAAAACGCGAAAAAATGCCTGGAAATGACTAGACTACACATCAATAAAAACAATAAATTTGGTGCTTAAGGTTATTCCCATTGTTTGGTGATATATATATATATATATATATATATATATATATATATCACCAAACATATATATATATATATATATATATATATAGGGGTATTTCAATAAATGAGGTGAATTTCATAAAGGTTTAGAGTTTACAGTCGCACTTTCTTCAAGGAAATCCAGTCATAGCTCCTTTCATGTTACAGAAGACTGTCAATATAACATCCTTTACTGACCGCAGCGCCCGGAACTTTTTTTTACCGAGAAGTCAGTGTATTTCTGCTCCATGGACTCAAGTTCAAAGTTACAAACCCATTTTAAGCCCATTAGTAAAGTTGTTTTTTCTTTTCCGTACACACCGAACATTCAACTGTGAATTTCATTTGGTTTTGCATATTTCTTAACCACCAAAGATTTGAAAACAAACTAATGTTGAAACCTCGAGGATTCTGTTTAATTGGCCACCATTATGAATGATCTCAAAACAAATATTTTTGCGAGATTAAAATAATTTTTGCGATACGCCAATTACAAAAGAATGCAGAGTTTACATTCAGGGAAAATTTTCTTTATTTTTCTAAAAAAATTCCGCTTTGCATAAAGATTATCTTTGTAGAACCTAGAATCGGTGATGCGTGTTCAAATCTTGGACTCGGTTATTTGCGCTAACCTTAGTGCTAATCTCCTTGTGAAAAGAAGGAACCCATCTCTTCTATCTCCAGTTGAGGGCAAATAGTTGGGCAGACTTAATTCTTTAGCCTTGGTTAGGTAACCAATTTAAATTCAAACTAGCTTTACTTTGTTAGAAAATTAACCTTCTGTCACATCCTGCCCGTACCAAGGGTCGGGGGCATCTATACACATACTTGTAGATTGCTGTAAAAGTTGTTTCGTATTGTGTAAATGTTCCCGTTTAAATCAAGCGATTAAAAGTAATTATCAATGCAACATCAGCAGATAAATTCGTAAAGGATGTTTGAGAAAAAAAAAATGGTGGCAGAGATAAAGAATTGACAAATGTGGTTGTCACTTGTCCCCGGTGAACAGAGAAATTGACAAAGACCTTGTTTCGAAAACCCACTCACGTTTAAGTTGGATGCTGCAAATTATTTTTGGACCGGTCTTATCAGCATGAGTTTATGAAGTGATTTCTGTTCAGTCGATGGGGAAAAATCCTTCTTTTATAAATCGTCACCCACCCTCAGTAGGGATGGGGTAGGTGTTTCATTTGAGCTTCAAAATAAACTCAGTGCTTCAAATTTACTTTTTGAATCAGTCTTTTTTAATTAGCACGTGACTGACTCAAGGGATGTGCCCGTGGTGTAATGGTTATCGTCGTAGGAAATGAACACGGCGACAAGAGTTCAAATCCTGGACTAGACTGATTGCATTTCACATAGCACTAATACCCTTGGGAAAGGTATGAATCCAATTATTCTCCCTCCAGCTATGGGTAAATAGTAGGGCAGACTAGGTTCTTCAGCCTTGGTGAGGCAACTAGTCTAGGAGAAGGAAAACTCTGAATTCAAACCTGTTAAACTCGGCTTAAAAATTGACCTCGTGACATATCCTGCCCGAGCGGAGGGGTTGGTAAATACGGTTAACTCAAGGGATGTCAATAGTTTCGGATTTGAAACTTGATCACATGTCATGAATGTTCGCCGTATAGAGAAGATTGGCTGGGTGGGGAAAGCTCCTCCATAACATATTTCAAATAGTTATAATCAGTTTCAGTTTCTTTGTTTAATGGCATATCAGCCTTCGTGTGTTATTTAATGCCAAAACCATCTTTTAGAAGAACAGAAACGGTACAATTTAACCCATAGCTAGGGGAAGGATAAAAGAGCTCATACCTTTCTCAAGGGTATGTCCAAAAGTGAATATAATAGCCAGACTGGAGTTCGAACTCGTGTTCTACGATGTCGCAATCCAGGACGTTAGCCATTAAGCCACAGAGTCTATGAATATACTACTATACATATATGTGTGTGTATATGGTCGTAACGTTTAACTTAATTCTTGGCAACTAACAATAGAGATAGAAATAGATGCTGAAATTGGCCAAACTAATATTTAGGTTAAAATTTGCAATATTTGTTGCGTAATCATCAATATTTTCCTCAGCGTCATAAATATTTACTTAGTTGGCACAGAAAATAACTGAAGCGAAACTGAGGGAGTGATGGAGTCCCAGTAAAATAATTGGAGAGGGGGCGCTATAAAAAAAAAACACAAAAATATTCCATACATATCGTGTGATCAAATGCAGTCAGCTGTAAAAAACGATGATCGTTTACTCCTTCCCCCCTCCCTCAACCACCAAACTTTGCTATGTCACGGAACATGTAATCGTTACATTTGTTGCATGAATTAAACTCAAAATATCATCAGACTTTATAAAAAGAGGTAGTATATATATATAATAGATATAATAGATATATTTTTATGCCCCCAAAATAAAATGGTAACACCTACGTCACCTAAAATTAAAGATATATAGGGTGTAAACTTTGTTTCAATGCAGTTGAGTTTGGTGATAAATAATACCTAATTACATCGGTTCTCATTATATAATATTCCACAAGCTATAATATAACTCTGGTATCTTTAATTTCGAAAAAAAAAAATTTTCATGAAAAATAATTATTAGATTTTGTACTTATGCACAACACTATATTCGCTCACACACACACGCACACACACACACACTTACATAGGAGGTGGCTATGGTGTGAGGGTTATTGTCGTCGTTAGAAATGGGCACGACAACCCTGCCGAGTTCAAATCCTGGACGAGGCTTTTTGGATTTCACATATCGTTAATACTCTTGAGAACGGATGCATCCATCTATTCCCTCTTCAACTATGGATAAACAGTAGGATAAACAGAACTCTTGAACTTTGGTATAGCAACCAATCTTGGAGAATTAAAATTCCTTATTAAAACATGCGAAACTCAGTTTAAAAATGACCTTGAGTCACATCCTGTACTGATAGATAGATAGATAGATAGATAGATAGATAGATAGATAGGACAACTGAATAGTTCCTGGAAGCGTGGAGTGTCGGTAGCGTCGTGGCTAAGTCATGCAAATACGTTCACTTTCGAACTAAAACCTTTTGAGTTGGTTTACATTAATTAACGGGATATTAACTCCTTATGAGTTATTTAATGCCCACATTAGACTCATTTGTAAATGTTTGATGATATTCTAAATATCTATCTTTACAACGTTCTCTTGTAATGATTTTATATCTAACTTTTTCGTTAGCCATTACAATAATCATTTATTTTCAAAGTTATATAGCATCAAGTATTACTCTCTAATATGAATAATCTATACGCCAAATCAAACCAAACCTTTTACAAACACACACACGCACACACACACGCGCGCACACACACACACACACACACACGTGCGCACACACACACACACACACACACACACACACACACACACACACATATATATATATATATATATATATATATTAGCTTCTCGTGATAAATTGTAAGACAAGAACAAGTGCAATAAATGTATCTCCAGCGCGTGCAAGTATTGCAATTTGACATGAGTTATTCGATTTATCGCATATTCCTAATACAGACAGTTACACACTAATGTATCGTTTCAGATAACCAATAAGAATAATGCTCTAAAAATGATTGAACAGTTCTAATTACTTCTGGTCCGTGTCAATGTGGACGTGAGAGTAATAGTAATAAAGGGGTACTCCACATTCCCCAAACTCTAAAAGTGGAGCCTCACCATCAAATGCCATTTAATGTCATACTCCAGACAACCAGAGTGGACCTGAGAGCAATTATAAAGAAGGGGTACTCCACATTCCCCAAACTCTAAAAGTGGAGCCTCACCATCAAATGCAATTTCATGTCATATTCCAGACAACCAGGGTGGACCTGAGAGTAATGGTAATGAAGGGGTACTCCACATTCCCCAAACTCTAAAAGTGGAGCCTCACCATCAAATGCCATTTAACGTCATACTTCAGATAACCAGAGCGAACCTGAGAGTAATGGTTATGAAGGGGTACTCCACATTCCCCAAACTCTAAAAGTGGAGCATCCCCATTAGATGCACTTTAGTGTCCTACTTCAGACAACTAGAGTGGGCCTGAGAGTAATGGTAATGAAGGAGTACTCCACATTCCCAAAATTCCAAGACTGGTACCCCACAATCAGCTGAAGTTTAATGTCACACTCCAGACAACCAGAGTGGACCTAAGAGTAATGGTAATGAAGGGGTACTCAACAAGATTGGAGCCTAACCCTCAGACACACTTTAATGTCATACTCTAGAATATGGCATTAAACTTTGTCTGAGTCATGATAATGAATTCCAAGACACACAATCGGATGCACTTTAATGTCACACCCTGGACATTAAAAGTCTTTGTTGCTTTTTCTTATTTTTTTTTTTTTTTTTGTTTTTTAAATTTTTCCTAAACGTATTTTACCCTCTGCCAATGCATTTTAGCACTATTAAGATCAAATAGGGTTGAGTGTTTCTTTGACAAATGAGCAGTTTAAAGTATATAGTCGGGACAAACATATAATTACAAGGGCTTGACATGACCAGCCGGCAGATTTAATCCTGCTTTTCCAACCTCCTGTCTCGTCCAGTAAAGGCCAAAATGGAGTGTTGCACGTCACGTGTCTACTTCGGTCACCGGGTTAAGGACTGGTCATCCACAAGGATCCCATCCGCAATCTTTCTGGCTAAAACCGGACTTCGTTGGGGAACGGTGTCTTAACCCTCCGTAGAGCTACTGTCGGCGAATTCCACGACCGACAGGACGGAAGAAATGCTAGCCATTCAGATATATTGAATAGATATGAACGGTCAGAGATAGATAGATAGATAGATGGAAATACGTGTGTGTATGTGTACTCATACTACGTTAAAACATGACCTGAAAATACTACTCGATTAGCAAGGGCATTGACAGCTATCGATAGGTTATCAGTCATATAGAAGTCAGACCTGACCGATAAAATAAAACGCAGTTTTTACCAAGCAGCAGTCGTGTCAATACTGCTATATGGATGCACTACACGGGAAAAAAGCTAACTGCAATTACACAAGAATGCTGCAAGCAATAGTGAACAAATTCGCCCGACAAAGCAGCAGCTGTACAGCCACCTACCGCCCATCACGAAAACTATCCAAGTTAGACGAACCAGACGTTCGGGACACTGCTGGGGACAAACTCATTAGTGACATACTCCTGTGGACTTCTTCACATGGACGAGCAAAGGCAGGACGACCAGTTAGAACCTAAGACCTTCCGGGAGCGATGGACGATAGAGACGGGTGGCGGGAGAGGGTCAGGGAAAACCGTGCTGGCGGTGTGACATGATGATGACGAATGGTTCTTGCGAAAGGGATAAACAAATATCATATCTAACTTTAAAAAACAAAATTTGACAACAAATAAACGTTTTGTCAATGATTTCCGACAATATAATTTCATCTCCTTTTATTGTATTTTATATTTGCGAATTATTTCAGAATTGAAAACCTAAGTTAGCGTCAAAACAGAATTCCTCTAAGGATCCAATAAACCATAAATAATGACTCTCTAATGAATTTTAAAAAAATGATAAATCAACAGTGGACTTATAAGTAAAGTATAGCTAAATTATAGCTACTATATCGAGGTGTAGGGAAGAGCGCTACTCCTTTCCTTGGATCACTCCACTTTACCCTCGATATGTACCTTATATTGCTGAGGTATCAAGTACCATTTTTAAAGTCTTTGGTAGGACTCGACCTGGAATTGAACCCAGGTCTTCTGGACCATTGGTGAACACTCTACCCACTAGACCAATGAGCCGGTAATACATGCAAAGAGGGGAAGGAATTTATTTTTTTAAGATATACCTCGGAAGCCATTGGAAGTAGTATGGTGGACTTAAAGGCGGACGATCCCAACGACGGCTCAGCTGAATGCCTAGCCAACTAGGTGCTGGGCAGACGAATCCCATGAGAAAACCCTCAGGATCAAATAGATCGATTGAGGAACAACTGCTGCTCATTTATTAGAGTGGTTTTTCTATAGATGAGAATAAAACACAGCCATAGAAAGATTGCCATGATTCACAAACCACTTGTCCAAACCGTATCGCTCATCCCGCGGATAAATATGGGGTGCGTCCAACAAAGGTTGGACCCCTGGCCTCAATGTTTGAAAAATCAACTACAGCGCCCAAACTAAGACGAAAATTACTAAAATGCAGAAGCACAATACAAATAGCGAGATTCAACGTTAGAACTTTAAACAGAATAGGCCAACAATCCGAGTTGACAGTTTCTACGATAGATCATAACATAGACATAATATGCGTACAACAAAAATACATTCATAGCGAAGATATAAAATACCACGATACCGGCAATGGATGGACGTTTGTCTCATGATCTGCAAGGAAAAACTCCGTCAACGCCGCGATAGGAGGTGTAGGCATGCTTATAAGACCACGAGCCCTAAAATCACTAAATAGCATCGAGAAAATACAACTAAGAATGATGATAGCTACGTTTAATGGCAACCCCAGCACAACAATCATCTGCTACAGCCCCACAAATGTTAGTGAAGAAACAGACGCCATCACCTTCTATAACAAGCTATCTTCCCTTGTTCGTAGCATCCAGAAACACAACGTTCTCATCATCGGTGGAGACATGAATGCTCAAATAGGTAAAGACGTAAACAGCAAATTCACCTTACACAACTCGTCAAACAGAAATTGGGAACATCTAACAGATTTTAAGCTAGAAAATAGATTAACATGCCTTAACACTAAATTTCAGAAAAGAAAGGGAAAACTATGGACCTACACCTACGCAAATAATACTAAAGCACAGATAGACTACGTCTTTATAAATAATAAATGGAATAATTGTGCATTGAATTGCCAGGTATATTCCTCTTTCGAGGGTGTGTCTTCCGATCACCGAATTGTCACGTCAACAAAGATACGACTGAACCTACAAAGAAATGCGGCCCGAACAACCACAACCGTTCACTATGACTGGTTCCTGCTTAACAACAGGGATTTGAAGGCGTACGGGCAAAAAACCTACAGGCGACATTACTATTTGTCGACTTTACCAAGGCCTTCGATAACATTCACAGAGGGAAGATGGAACAAATCCTACTAGCATACGGTCTACCAAAAGAAACCGTAGCAGCAATAACGATTCTCGATAGAAAAACCAGAGTGAAAGTACGATCACTAGATGGAGAAACAGAATACTTCGACATTGTAGTAGGAGTACTACAAGGGGGCACGCTAGCCCCATACCTCTTTATCATCTGTCTAGACTACGTGCTTAGAACATCGATTGATAAAATCAGAGAGAACGGCTTCGAGCTGACAAAGAAAAGGAGCAGAAGGCACCCCACAAAAACAATTACCGACACCGACTACGCCGATGACATAGCAATACTGGCAAATACAACCAACCAAGCCGAAACACTACAGCATAGTTTGGAACGAGCCGCCGCAGGCATTGGCCTCCATGTCAATGCATACAAAAGGGAATATATGTGCTGTAATCAAACAGGCGACATCTCCACTCTAGACGGAACCTCTCTGAAACTGGTAGACAAATTCACCTACCTAGGAAGCAGTGTCTCATCAACCGAAAAAGACATCGACACACGGCTAACGAAGGCATGGACAGCTATCGATAGGCTATCGATCATATGGAAATCAGACCTAACCGATAAAATGAAACGCAGTTTCTTCCAGGCAGCGGTCGTTTCGATACTGCTGTATGGATGCACTACAGAGACGCTAACTAAACGGCAGGAGAAGAAGCTAGACGGCAATTACACAAGAATGTTGCGAGCAATCTTGAACAAGTCCTGGCGGTAACACCCCACAAGGCACCAACTATACGGCCACCTGCCTCCCATCACGAAAACTATCCAAGTCATACGAGCCAGACATGCAGGACACTGCTGGAGAAGCAGGGACGAGCTCATAAGTGATGTACTCCTATGGACCCCCACATATGGACAGGCAAAAGCAGGACGACCAGTTCGAACATACATGCAGCAGCTATGTGAGAATACGGGATGTAGCCCTGAAGACCTGCTAGAGGCGATGAACGATAGGGGGAAGTGGCGAGAGAGGGGTCAGAGACATCTGTGCCTGTGACTCGATATGATGATAATGATGATGATACGTTAACACTGAGAAACAAATTCGATGCACTTCAGGAGATATTAGAAACACCGTCCCCAAATGACGAATATGAGAATTTCGTCAATGCCCACTTCGAAGCGGCGGCAAAATGTATACCATCTAAACAAAGAGCTAAACCAAGAGTCCCATGGGAGACATTAGCGGATAGAAAAAAGCGCGCAGACATAAAAGTCTCTTCTAAATGCAATAAGAGGAACCCAACCAATATCAATGCTCAGGAACTTAAGAAGGCAGAAAATGAATGAACAAACATATACTTAAAAGAACTAACAGAATGCATAAAAATCAGATCAATAAGATTAGAGACTCGGCTGAAGATAGATAATCTAGGATAGCATGGCATACAGTAAACGAAGTGAGTAGAAGGAAAAGTATTGCGAGAGCTAAACTGAAAGCTGCCAGTCAAGAACGAATACACCTGTGGAAACAATATTTCGAGAATTTACTCGGAAAACCTCCGAAAGTTACGTATGAACCAATCACAAAAATTATTAGTAATAAACTAGACATCAAACTAGAACAGTTTACGCAAGAAGAACTCGATTCAGTATTCAGAAAAATTAGAAATAGGAAAGTAGCAGGGCATGATGAAATACTTCCAGGTGTATGGAAGATAAGTGAAATCGTCAACACACTACTCCGACACTGTAATACCGTATATAACCAGAACACAATATACTGATGGACAAAAGGAAAACATCCTCCGTTTCCCTAAGAAGGATGATCTCGGAATAGCCAAGAACTTACATCTATAGCAGCCAAGATTTTCAATGCTCTACTACGCAACCGCATAGAACTTAAAATTGAGAAAATCCTTTAAATGAACCAAAATGTCTTTCGGAGAAAACGATCCACAATATCACAAATTTTAACAATCCGTCGAATCTTAGGTGTTCGCACAAAAAACCTTAAGGCAAAAAGATTATTCGTCGACTTCTATAAGGCATTTGACTCCATACAAAGGGAAGATGGATCAAATACTTCTCGCCAACGGCCTTCCCAAAGAAACAGTTGTAGCCATAATGATGCTATATAAACACACGAAACTAAAAGTCTACTCATCGGATTGAGACACAGACTACTTTGATATTGTAGCATGTGCGCTGTAAGGAAACGTATTAGCCCTATACCTGTTTATTACCTGAATAGACTACGTGCTTAGAACGTCTATAGGTATAATGAAAGAAAACGGCAAAGGAAAGAAGCAGAAGATACCCTGCACAAACAATTACGGACGCGTACTACGCCGATAAAATAGCGCTTCCAGCAAATACACCCGCCCAATCCAAATCCTTGCTACATAGTCAGGAACGCGCAGCAGGTGGCATAAACCTCAATGTCAACGCAAACAAGACAGAATACATGTGCTTTAATCAAAGAGGCGACATCTCCACACATAAGGGTGGTCCTTTGAATTAAATGACCAAGTTCACCTCCCTCAGAAGCAGCGTCTCATCAACCGAGAATGACATCAACACGCGACTAGTAAAGGCATGAACAGCTATCGATAGGCTATCAGTCATATGGAAGTCAGACGTGACCAATAAAACAAAACGCAGTTTTTACCAAGTAGCGGTCGTGTCGGTACTGCAATATTGATGCACCAAATGGACGCTAACTAAACGTATGGAGTAAAAGCTTGACAATAATTACACAAGAATGCTTCGGGCAATATGGAACAAGTCCTGGAGGCAACACCCGATAAAGCAGCAGCGGTACGGCCACCGACCACCCACCACGAAAACTATCCAAGTTACACGAACCAGACACGTGGGACCCTGCTGGAGAAGTAAGGACACACTCATAAGTGACATAATCCAGTGGACCCCTTCACATGGACGAGCAAAGACAGGACGATTAGCAAGATCCTATATACAACAGCTCTGTGCCGATACAGGATGTAGCCTAGAAGACCAACCAGGAGCGATGGACGATAAAGATGGGTGGTGAGAGAGAGGGTCAGAGAGACCCATGCCGGCAGCGTGACATGATGATGATGATAAATAATCGATGATTTAGTCGATAGATTTTTGGGTTTTTTTAGTTTGCTCTATTTAAATAATTAAATGTCAAGATTATTCAAATGAAGCTATTTTCAGCCTTGAAATTTGTAAGAACTTTGATCTTTTAGATAACTTGTGTTTATCACTGCTTAAAAGTTGTTAATTTTATTCGTCAATTTTACATCTGATATGAATATGTTTTAATATTAATATGTTAATAAAAATAATAATTCATGTTTGTTGTGTTTAATAAAGGATTGAATCACTTATCTTTACGTACTTAATGATGTTTTAAAGAAGAAAAGAAAAGGAATTTTTATGTGAAAAATGAAAGAGGCGCCTCTTCTGCTTAAAAAAATGACATGAAACGAAAAAATCAAGTTTCAACGCTTTCAATAATATTTTTCGATATTTTCAGATGTAAAATAAATTGAAATAAACAAAAAGACAAGATAAAAGAAAAAATGCATTTTTCTAGTTTTTGATTTAATATCTTTTATGTTTGTTTTTGGTTGTCAATCAAATGTATTAATTAAAGAATATCAAAAAAATAAAATAAAATTTGAAGTCAAAAGAAATTTTTTAAATCTATTTTAAAGATTTTATTTCTTCTCCTAAAAAGACATTTTTTAAGTAATAAAAAAATGTCTGGTTGGAAGGATGAAACAATAAAAACCTATTTTAAGTTTTCAGTTTATTTGTGCACCTTTTCTGTAGGGTAGAGTCAGTGCTGGATTTACATATGGGCTTGTATATTGAGCGGCCTAGGGCCCCTAAAACTAAATGGTCCGCTCTTCTTGGACTCCTGATTGAATTTAGATAAAACAAAGATAAAAGATATGTTTATCTTCAGTTTTAAAGGTGCTCCTTTGAATTAATTTTAAATAATTTAGTGTATTTGATATATATATATATATATATATATATATATATATATATATATATATATATATATATGGGGGTGCCTCAGGTGATATAATAGGAAGTAAGCTGGACTAACAAATATTCACGAGTGAGTTCAAGTTTCATTGGATGCCGCATTCGTAAGGTCTTGTGCCACAACAAAACAAAAAGCTTAGTAAATTTACACACACACACACACACACACACACACACACATATATATATATATATATATATATATATATATATATATATATATATACGATTGCTTGCTTCTATGTTTGTCACTAATGGACTCCTAAGCTAATCTCTATTCTTGATGAAATTTTGAATTCTAATTATTTTCATCTCAAAGAGGGTTTTAATGGTATCATTTGATGGGGGTAGTCTTGGAACAGTGGTATAAGCGAGTCCCAACCCTGCACACACCTGTCCAGAACAACTTCGCCTAAAATTGAGCAGAAAAGGCTAATTCAGCCAGAAATCAAATAACATGTATATGTGTGTGTACGTGTGTGTGGGGGGGCGTGTGTGGTTGTCCATCAAAACTGATGACGCGGCCATTATACGAAGCTTAGCAAATGACGATGTGGGTGAATTTTTTTTATATTTGTGTGGGCTTGATTACAACAAACCACACATTTTGGATGAACTGATAATGGAAGAATGACGCAGAATAATCCTCAGGCTTTGAATTGAGAGTATGTTTCTTCTTCTCTGCTGCTTTACCAATATTAGTCTCTTATATGCTTTATTATTTTACCCATATAAGAGGTTCATTCATCCCTTTCTCAGTAGCATTTGCGCGAAGTGGAATACAGTCTCGTCCAGAATTTGAACCTGGAACGCTGACTTAGATGAAAATCATTGCGATAATATATATATATGTGTGTGTGTATATGTGCGAGAGAGAGTGAGAGAAAGGGAGGGGGTCATTCATTATACGAGGAGAATTTTTTAGAAATTCAAAATAGTTTTTTTCAGAATTTTTTCTTGATTTATAAACTCTGCTGCTTTTCAAGTTGTTTATAGCAAAACTTATTTTGATCTTTCAAAAATATTTTTTCAGACTATTTACAAAAATTGTGAATCAAACAGAATGCTCAAGGTTTCAATAGGAATCTGCTATCAGATTTTACTAGCTGTGAAGTGCAAACCATGTGAAATTTATAGAATGTTTCATGTGAACGGAGAGTTCATGGAATGAAAACACACCAACTCACCGGTAAAGGAAAAGTCCCGAACGCAACATTTAATACAGAATATCATGCAAACAGCCTTCTGGGACACTTGTTTGAAATAGCACAGTAAACAGAGCTTCTTATGGTCAACTACTTTGGCGCTATTCATATGTATATTTGGATTGTGTGATATGTGTGGGGGAATGTGTGCGTGTGTCTGTGTGTGTGTGTATGTTTGTGTAAGCAGTACTACATTATTCCTTTCGATTGCTTCTTTGCTTGTTACTAATAAACTCCTTTACTAATGGATGAATGTTGATGAAACACGTCACGGAACTCCTTTCATCTCAAAAAGAGCTGATCGTTGATGTTGACAAGGTTGTTGGAGTTCCAGATACACTCCGTCAGATTTTGTATAACATTTTGCATAATTGTGAATAGGAAGTGAATAAAACTAGCGCAGTTGGGAGAGAACTTTTTGAACAAAAAAAAATACTCAGAAAGTACTCAGTCTGCATACTGACTTCTTGGCTAATAGAAAAATCTTGATGAAACTAGTTCAAATAATGTTTCAATGTATTTGTTAGGTTGGGGTTAGTTTCATTGTTTCCTCACACCCGAGGGTGTCTGGGAAATGTTGGCTTAAAATTGATCACAACATTCAGAAAATAAATAGAAGTACTAGCCACAGGAGAAAAAATACTACTCCCATTGATATGTTATCGATCATATGAAATCTCATCTCTCAAATGAAATAAAATAGGATTTCTTCCAAGCTTTAGCCGTGTCAGTACTATTGTATAGCTGCACTATATGGACTTTAACGAAACGCTAGGCAAAAAGCCTAGAATACTGCGTTCTTTTTTTTAATAAGACCTGGATCCAGCACTGAAAAAAAAACTATACGGCCACCGACTTCCCATCTCACAAAACATCCAAGTAAGAAGAATAAGACTTACTGGGCACTACTGAGAAACGGGATCGAACTCATTTGACGTTCTCCAATGAATCCCTACACATGGACACACTAATATTACCCGACCAGTAAAAACTTACATTCATCAGTTCTGTGCATACACTATATGCTGTCTAGAGGACATGACAAGAGCATTGACCAATAGGGACCTATAATGAGTATGAATTAAAGGAACCCATGCAATCAGTTCTATTTGATGATGATGACGAACCTTTTTTTTGCAAATCACTGACAATATATATATATATATGTGTGTGTGTGTGTGTGTGTGTGTGTGTGT
The DNA here is from genome assembly GCA_963585895.1 of Sepioteuthis lessoniana. Taxonomy (NCBI): domain Eukaryota; kingdom Metazoa; phylum Mollusca; class Cephalopoda; order Myopsida; family Loliginidae; genus Sepioteuthis; species Sepioteuthis lessoniana. The sequence continues at coordinate 81,447,965 of OY757934.1, forward strand.
GTGTGTGTGTGTTGTCAGAGTTTTGACAAAAAGAAGAATGCATAAACATTGTATTTGTTAATATAAAATTATATTTCCAAACTAAAAAAAAGTTTGTTATTATCAAAATATTGTTTAAATTTTTTTTAATTCTCTTTTCGTTGAAAGTAAACATGTCTACATTATATTTCAATGTATAACTGTATTTCATTCATTTGAAGAAGGTCAATTTATATGGCTGAAATAAATTTATAATGGAGCTACAAAACTGAATCTGTTTGTTTATATATATATATATATATATATATATATATATATATATATATATGAAGAGACTTATTTTTTCTATATATATACATGTGTACAGGTCCGTTTATTATCACCACGGCTAATAATCAATATATCTGTCAATAATCTATATAGAATTGCATCTTTGTTTAATAGCATATCAACCTTCGAGAGTAATTCAATGCCAAAGTCATATTTGTAGAACAATAGGGGGTTCTATTTAACACCCAGCTGAGGGGATGATTAAGGGCTTCATATCTTTGCCAAAAGCATTCACTCGAAAGTGAACATCGCGGCACGACTGGAGTTTGAACTCGCTTACTTCGAGACTGCAGTTCAGCACTTTAGTCATTTACCCTCGGGGACTCATCCCAATAATCTATCTGTTCGTCGATATGGAACATATTTTCATATATTTATATATATAACTGTGTGTGGGGGAGCGCTTATTTTTATGCCTGTGTCATTTGATTCTCATCCGGCTATCAAAGACAATATGTCGGTATGTTTTTTAAAGTACAAGTTATGTAATTTTGTATTTATATATATATATATATATATACAAAATTATATAACTTGTAAATTAAAAAAAACATACCGACAGTGTGTGAACAGTCTCAGAAATGACCACTGCTGTCTCGTCAAACTATACATGCCGAGGTCAAAAATATATATTAATTAGTTGACCGGCCTCGAGTACTACATTTTGATTTGCTGAATACCGACGTTATAAGCGAGAAAAATAATTTGATCGACTTTGATAAAGGCCAAATGGTTATTGCTACGGTATTTGATGTCCGCCCCACCCAACGGGAATGTGTGGCACAAGGCCTTTTTTGGTGGGTCCGGGCGCAGGGCCGGAGCCCACACGCGCCCGGCATTTCCAAAAAATGCCTACGGCTCTGTCGGCATTCCCCTTATTAGGCCCGCCTCAGCCACCGGGCAATAAACCCAACCTCCAGAATGGTATAAAAGCCTGGGGGAAGACCCACTGAGGCCGAAGGAAATCTCCATGTACCGAGACACACTCGGCCAGATCTGTGCCGCCGATAACACGGCAGGCCGAAGTGCTACCCGGCAACTGGAGAGGTGCAGACCGATATTGATCTGGTTATTGCTACAAGACAAGGCCAGAGTATTTCCAAGCTGCGAAGTTTGGCAGTGGTCATCATGTTTACTTGTAATGGGTACCTATCAGCAGTGTACTTAGGACTTATTATCACACACAGCCGACTAAACAATTAGCAGCCCAGACTTAGCCAAGCGGAAAATAAACGTTGGCTATCCCGAGACCACAGAAAGTATCCAGTGGCACAAACTAAGGGTAGATTTTTTCAGGTTCAATGAAAGAGCTCCACAACTCACGGTCCAACAGTATTTGTTACGTATATAGTCATAATACGTTTGTTAACTAATGTCGATCGCTAAAAGTAATATCTGAGTATGCAAGTGTCAGAACTGGCCGTAGGTTGGCTTTTTCATGAATAAGGTAAATATCATTAAGGAGACTTATCATCATTATCATTATCAATTTGTGTTGACAGCGAAGATTTCCCCTACTCTCTCTCTCTCTCTCTCTCTCTCTCTCTCTCTCTCTCTCTTCATCCATCCCGATCAGCCATCGCTCCCGGTTTTTCTAAACAACATCCTGTATCCACACAGAGCTGATAAAATAAAGTCTTGTTGTTAGACCAACACTGGCTCAGCCATATGTAAGGACCCATTGAAGAACATCACTTATGAGCTCGTCCTTGCTTCTTCAGCATGTCTTGTTCGCCTTACTTGAATTCTCTTGAAGATAGGAGGTAAGTGATTGCATAGCTGTTATTTTGTGGGGTGTTGCGTCCAACATTTCTTTAAAATAGCTTATAGCATTCTTGTTTAGTTCCAATCTAGCTTTTTTTCTATGAGCTTTGTTAGCGTCCATGTGGTGCATCCATACAGTAGTATTGACACCACCACAGCTTGGAAGAAATCCCGTTTCATTTTATCTGATAGATCAGACTTCCATGAACGATAACCATGACTAGGAGACTTCTACATATAAGGATTGTATCTGATTTCTGGACAAATTGAACCTTCCTGATCAGACTTAAGTAAAAAGGTTCAGGCACATCTAGGGTTGAGGAGAACCATTACACACTGTGTGCATCTTCCTCGTGTTACCCAAGGTCTTATCGAATGCGAATCATTGGAGCGAGAAACGGGGCTTCGAACAAGTTCAACCATTTTGGATCAGAGTTGATCCGGAAGTAATGGTAATGAAGAAGTGCTCTACACGGCCCAAAACTCTAGAAGTGCGACCTCAGCATCAGATGTTATTTAGTGCCATACGCAAGACACAACTTTCGGGGTTTTTACTCCTCTGTGGGGGATACAGTCAGGGTATTCTAAGCCCCACTGACTGGGATTTTAAAAATTCCAAGATAATTTTAAATCGGCCTCGGAGGGTGAGACATAAAGAGAGTTGTGATACCTCCTTGAACATTATCCCCTTATTATTGTAGATTTTTACTTTCCTTAACATAATTAGATTTTATCTCCCTCATCTTGAGGATTGGTTTGGTTTGGTTTTAAAGGCATATCAACCACTGTTGGAAATTTAATTACAAATCCTGTTTTTACATATAAATTAGATATATGATTTGTAAACACATTTTGTAAATACACACAGTTTAATGATCAAACAGTTCTATTTCTACCAGTTCAGTTTAGCATAAGTCAACAAAGTTAAATGGATCCAAGTATTGTTATGTACCAATGACAGTTTAATCAAACATCAGTCATTTGTTTACATAATGATCAAAAAGTTCTATTTTAAATAATTCAATGTATTATAAGTCATTTGTTTACACTCAGTTTAAATATCAAATAGTTCTATTTGACCCATAGATAAGAAAGACCCTTTCAGGTGCCACCACTCCGGGCCAGATTAGATTTGGGAGCGATGGCAATAAAAGGGTACTCTGCATTTACCAAAGCTCCAGCATTACAGGAGTCTCACCATCAGATTGTTTAGTGACGTATCCAGGAATCTCGTTGAGGAGTCTTACCCCTCTGCAGAAGTGCATAGCCGACTAGACTATAATTATGAGGAATCCATTGAATCAAAATGAACATTTGGGAAACAAGAAGTAGTTAGAAACAAAGCAGTGACATAATTTGGAAAATATTCGGTCATTAAACCTCAAAATTAAAGAAAATTACTCACACCCGTTTATTTCTACAATGGCGGTGACATCTTTCGGCTGAATTATGTGCCTGATCACACGATACGAGAAACTATTTCAGTAACATCACGAAGACTTTACTGTGTTTGCATGTCCAGCAAATCCTAAAAACCAATAAGTATTTGTGAGATGTGTTAAAGTCACCCTTACTGTAATATTTCTCGTTCTGACCCTTGCAAAAAGCAGGAATTCATCTGTTTTGGGTCCAGCTATGAGTAAATTCTTGGACAGTCTGTATTCTTAAGTAAGGTAATTACTCTAGGAGAAGGAAAACTCTCAATTCAAAAATATCTCAAGAAGGCAAGGAATTGTTAGTTTCTATTTATGCTAGGTTCAATTTTTTCAAGAAATATTTAGAATCTTTGGCTATTATCAATTTAAAGGGAACAAATTCGATAAATTCAAGAAATAAACATTCTGGGACCCAACTAAGAGGCGAAGCCATCAGTAAAGTATATTTTTGTTCATAAAGATATCATTATATTGAAAAAGCAATTTTTAATGAATAATGTGCAAATTTTATTAAGACATAAAGATAATGTAATGTTAGTTTTCTTAAGGTGATTTTCTAAATTATCTTAGTTCTTCACCTTTGATCTCTTTAGCCCTGTCGGTTGGGGCTGTAGAATACACTAACTGTATCTCTGCAGAGGGGTAAGACCCTCTTCAGCGAAAGAGTGTCCTGAATATCACACCAAGCCATCTGATGGTGAGGTCCTGAAGCTTTAGAAAATGTGGAGTACCCCTTCATTGCCATTACTCCAAGGTTTGCTCTGGCCCAGAGTCATAGCACCTGATAGGGTCCTAATTATGGGTCAAATAGAATCATTTGACATTTAAACTAAGTGCAAACAAATGACTTACATTAAATCAAATTGTTAGAAATAGAATTTTTGGACCATTGTCTGTGTGTAAACAAATGACTGATGTTAAACTGAATTGTTTGTAATACATTACAATACTTAAAACAATTTAACAGTGAGAAAATGAATGAGTAATACTAAATAGAATAATTAATGCTGATAAACAATGCTTGAAGCTCTTTAACTGTGTGTTTAAATTGAATTGTTAATATTACATAGCAATCATTGAAAATATTTAACAAACAAATGATTGATACTTACAAGAACTACTCGTTTTAAAGATATTTGAAACTATTTGACAGTGTGCAAAAAAATAGTAATACTTACGTGCAAACAAATTAGCTCCGAATCATTTAACAGTAAGACAACCGACAAACTATTGACTTACAAATCATATGTAAAATCATTAAACTGTTTGGCAAACAAATGAGCTCCAGTTCATTTCTGGGTGTTATCTACAAACTATGCGTTTACAAAGTATATGTATCAATAAAAAGGATTTGGTATTAAATAACCTACAACGGCTGATATGCCATAAAACCCAACCAAACCAAATTTTAGATTTCTTTGGATTTGTACAAAGGAATTTTTAAATGCTGAACTTGACTATTCAGAAAACTCTTTCGCACAACTTCAATACCCTAAATCGTATAGGCAACTTTCAAAATTCATGATCGTAAATATTTTCTGAAAATTCCGAATAATCATTTTTCCAATAATTATCTATTGCACAGATATATTATTTCACACACACACACACACACACACACATATATATATATATATATATATATATATATATATATATATATATATATATATATATATCATTTGATGAAAAATAATGATATGCGGAATAAAAACAACCGTTTAAGATTGTTGGATAAAAAATTGACATTGTATCACATTTTGCCCGTGGAAGAGGGAATGGGTAAATATATACTTCTAAAATAGTGTTGAATGTTGGATTTAATTGTGAGCAATGTTGGCGAACAAGCCATTGTTAGTGAGTTCGCATCTCACTGGTTGCTTAATATTTTTTGTATTGAGCTAAATTAATCTAAACTAATCTATTCCTTAACTAGTGTTTATTTTCTGGAAGTATCATGCCTAGAGAAAAATAATCAGATATCTAAAATCCATGTAGATAGAAAATCATACCACATCCCTGATATACTTCTCTTATTTTCTTTGTAATTTTTATTGATACATAGAAGGTTTTATTGGCTGTTGTTAATAAACAGATCGTGTTTTGAAAACTTTGTGACTGAAACGATATAGCGATGTCATTTAAAAGTCATAAAACTCCTTATATGAATATTTGTTGTAGACAATTCAAATATAATAAGATGCAACATAAAAAGAGAACTAATTTCAACAACTTATGCGTTTACTATTCATCACGTACGTTTATATTGGCAATTTATCTATCTTATCTAAGTTGATTCATATCTATCTATCTATCTATCTATCTATCTATCTATCTATCTATCAACTTCAGAATGTTCTTATCCAACAATCTATCAATCAAATCTCAGTCTTTTCATCTCTATCTACCTTATCTCAATCTTTCATAACTATCTATTTCAATCTGGTCATATCTATCTCAATATGTTCATATCAATCAATCTATCTATCTATCTCCATCTGTTCATATCAATTTTCTATCTGCCTATCTCTCTTTCTCACACTGTTCATATCTATCTATCTATCTATCTATTTATCTATCTATCTCAGTCTCCTCATATCTATCTGTCTCTATATCTATCTCATTCTGTTAATATCTATCAATCATATTTTAGTCTCGTCATATCTATTAATCTATCTGCTTTTAAAAAACAGCAATGCGTCTTATAAACCTTCGTGGAATAATGTATCTGAAGCCATGTATGACTTTGGAGTCAAAAGTGACTCAGCATTATCATGCAATACTACCAGACTTTGCTGGTTTTCTGTCATACCGTGGGAATGCCGGATCTAGATCTATCCAATTCGTACAATCCTTTGTTGTATTCACAACTTTCTAACAATGAAGTGTTAATTCAATGATGAAAGATTTGAATTCAGTTTTACCAAGGCGTTATTAGATGATGACCCATTGTTACAGGACTAAAGTATCATTACCTCAATCCCAGCTCAGACCATCCTCAGACCATCAGATTTTCTTAGTTTTTTCATCGCACCGAGGCATTGTAAACAAAAATGCTGCCACGTCGTGAAATTCTTTGTTTTATTAAGACAATTTTCTATAGCCATGCATTATGCGTTATTTACGGCTTGTTGATGCATCTCATCGTATTATGAAAAAGTATTTTGAAATCTCTCAAAATTTTATTAATTCGAATAAATACAGATAATTAGATAAAAATGCGCGATATATACAAGCGAGTTTGTTGAATAATATTCTACTACAAAAATGCCATAAAACTTGTTTTATCATAAAAATGCATTGGAATTTAATTTGATTCAATAAATCCAACGTTTTCAGATTTATTGAATCAAATTAAATTCCAATGCATTTTTATGATAAAACAAGTTTTATGGCATTTTTGTAGTAGAATATTATTCAACAAACTCGCTTGTATATATCGCGCATTTTTATCTAATTATCTGTATTTATTCGAATTAATAAAATTTTTGAGAGATTTCAAAATACTTTTTCATAATACGATGAGATGCATCAACAAGCCGTAAATAACGCATAATGCATGGCTATAGAAAATTGGATGTGACACAAAATCAAATTTTAAGTGGATTTGAATTAAGAGTAAATGCAAATATAATTTAATGGAGTGAGATTTGAATTCACTCACGTTTTTCAGAGGCGGATGACAAGAACCACTTCAATATAAATGAACCACAAAATTTTATTTAATCGAAAATTGTAAAACAAAATTCTGAAATATAACAGTTTTCGAATTGAGTTCATCAGAACAACTCGATTTTGATAGGCAAGGCTTAGCCAGAAAGAATAGATCCTATAAGTTTGACTTTAGAAGGCTTTTTCGTTTGGTTTTCATCAGCCAGATTTTACCAGTAATCCTTTATTAATTTTTTTGCCCCACCCTACCGTCTGGAAGTGTAAAAATACCCCAACTGCACATCTGCAGAGAGGTAAGACCCTGCTCAATGAGTGTTCCGAGTATTGCACTAAAGCACCTGATGGTGGAGGCTCCAGTACTGAGGTTTTGGAGGATGTGGAGTATCACTTAATTGCCATTACTCCTATGTCCACTCTGACCATTGTGATTGAACCTGTTCGGCCCCTATCAATGGGTTAAATAGAACTGCTCAATAATTGACGATACTTGAAATCATTTAATTGTGAACAAACAATTGAGTCCTAATTCGTATGAGGAATGTGGGAAAATCAAGAAGAGTATGATGGACTGCGGCCTCCAAGTGAATTCAGAATCAAGTCGAGCTATTATGTTCACTTTTTGACTAATACCATTATGAAAAGTGTTGTATCGTCGAGGTGAATGATACAAAGAGAAGAATGAGTGCTTAATATATTTATTCAGCACCAATATCTGGTGGCTGCTAAACGGACACATAAAAAAGACACAGTACAATTAATTACAAACAATTAACAAGAAAACTTACAAGAAATAAAGGAGGGTCAAAATGCTGTGTAGCCAAACGAAGTAAGATCAGTCTGAATATTAATCAGCTTAATATTAACTTATTAATTAACTTAGTAATCAACGGTTGAAGTCCCTAATCGTAGACTATTTAAGGCTTTAAATAGAACCAACAGCATACTAATGTTAAATGAATTGAGTAAACTGACAATTAAACCGTACTTACACTTAAACTGCGTGCTTATGCTTAACTGAATTATTTGAAATAGAACTGTTTTTCGACATTAAAACTGTATTTACACTTAACTGAGTTATTACATATAACTACTTAAATAGTTTGAAATGGAAATGTTTTTGACAATTAAACTGTGTACTTATGCTAAACTGAACTGTTTTCAATAGAACAGATTATTTACATAAAAATGGATTTGGCGTTAAATAACCTACAAAGGTTGATATGCCATAAAACCCAACAAACCAACCAACCAACCAATCGAATCATTTTACTATCGTTAGTCTTGTGTCTGTATCCATCACGAAAACTTTTAAAGAGATTATGAAAACTGTAAACCCAATTTCTCCCGCTAAAATGATATTTTTCTTTAACTTTTCATTATTTTTCAATGTTCAGTGTTTTACATTATTTGAGCATCAAATAATTTTCACACACACACACACACACACACACACACACACACACACACACACACCAACGCATTCATGTAGCATGATGTGTGAAAAATATCATTTCGTCAAGTTCAGGAGGTCTTCATCCAGGTAACACCTGACTCTAGTCTACAAGAGGTAACAACAGGGCTCCAAAAAGAAAATGCTATTTTTAATAGAGCTCTCCGGGATGCTAGCTCTCTAAGAGGTCCCCATTTAAAACTGACCTTGTGTCACATTTCAGCACCGTAAACCGGTGGATAAATATCCAGCCATATATATATATATATGTGTGTGTGTGTGTGTGTGTGTGTGTGTGTGTGTGTGTGTGTGTGTGTGTGTGTGTGCGCACCTGGGTGTATGCATGTGTGCATGTATATTAATAATTGGTGTTCCTGTGGAAATTCCACGAAATACATGATTAATAATCATTGATTGGTTTATTGACTGATATATTCTAACGGCAAATCAATCCGTTTAGGGTTATTTTATGCATTCATATTTACACTTTTTGTGTAGTTTTTTTTCTTAAAAGTTTTTTTACACGGTCTAAACGAATACCTAAAATTTTTAAACATTTTTTTTGACCCCTATAGATTGGACCCTAAAAGTTACTATCATTCTGGGACAGAGTGGACGTCAGAGTAATGGCAATGAAGGAGTACTCCTCACACCCAGGATCCTAAATAATTGCATATTCATATTTGAATGTTAAATTTATGAAATAAACCGTCCTCAATTTACTTTCTTATTGTAAAATTCGATTTATTTATAACGAGACGTACTTCTAATTCAAATTAAGTAAATATAAACTTGCAATAACGAAACAAAATAAAAACTTGAATGGAAAAACTAAAGATTTACTTAACGCGTGTGTGTGTGTGTGTGTGTTTTATCACCTGTGTATGTGCGTAACTAGGCACAATTAATCATCACGCCTTTTTCAGTCACATACACATCAAAATATACTAAGAAACATTGATACACACACCTGCATATATAAGATTTGTAATTTGAACAGCGCGAAGGAACTGAATATATTTATCATTTTTTAGAAGTTGGCTGGTTTACATAGTGACGAAATTCACGTGTATATAGTTACCCCGCACACACACTTATACACGTGTGTGTGTGTGTGTGTGTGTGTGTGTGTGTGTGTGTGTGTGTGTGTGTGTGCGTGCGCGCGCGTAAATATGCATGTGTGTATATCCCAAGCTTAGTTTAGACGTGGCATAAAGCCAGAAATAAGGAGCTCCAAATGAAATCGAAATTCCCTGTGATAATTTCTTACCCTCACCACTTTTCTCTGCGAAGGACCTATTTGATATATATATATATATATATATATATATATATATATATATATATATGTGTGTGTGTGTGTGTGTGTGTGTGTGTGTGTGTGTGTGTGTGTGTGTGTGTGTGTGTGTGTGTGACTTGATTTAGCATGCTAACTTGCTAGCTAAATAGAGAAATAGAGAAATAGATGGTGTGTCACTCTGTATATGTGCGTGTGCGCGCACGTGCGTAAGAAAGAGATAGAGACCGAGAAACAGAGAGCGAGCGAGCGAGAGAGAGAGAGAGAGAGAGAGAGAGAGAGAGAGAGAGAGAAGAGATATTTATTTAGTTTTTTCCCCAAACATGATCTCATAATAACAGTTGTATAATGTATGTATGTGGCCTTGTTACTCACACGTGTTTCATGAAAAAATTTTATTTCCTGAACTAATTTTTTTCTTTCTATTGTACCTGTTGCTTGTTGTTGTTGTTTTTTGTTTTGTTTTCAATTTGTTTTTCATTTTTTGTTTGTAGTTGTTTTTTTCGCTCTTCATGTTTTCACTGATCCTTTCGACATCGTCTGAAAAAATCTCTCGACTGCTGAAAAATCACCGCAAATATTTCTTAAGGTTAGTTTTTAAAACCATTCACATCCCTAGATTTCAGTCCTGAAGCACCCCATTAAGCAATCGGTATATATATATATATATATATATATATATATATATATATATATATATATTATATATAGTATGCTAAAAGTTCTCGTCCTGACTAAGCCACACCTGCTCCATTGTTAGTCAATTTTTTTTTAATTCTTAAAAAAACGGGTGATAATTAACAAGAAAAGATAATTGTTTAACTTTGTGCACTGTTTTTTTTGGGTTTTTTTTTTTTTTGGTGGGGGTGTTCGGTACCCTTTTTAATATACAAGGTATTTCAGAAAAAATCATCAAGTTTCTACTAAAGTCGTTTAGTATCATTTGCTTAGACTATGTAGGTAGGCCGATATTTACATGTCAAATGATATCAAAGTTTTTGAAAGTGATATCAATTTTTTAGAATGGTATAAAATTCTTTTTTAAATGATATCAAATTTCTTTAAATGATTTAATTTTTAAAAAATGGATATCAAATTCTTTTCAAAAGGTTATCAATTTTTTGAAAATAATATCAAGGTTTTTAGAATATTCTATATCTATATAAAGGGAGATTAAAAGAAGAGGGAATGAAATGATTTATGAAAAGGGTATTAAAAAGAAGAGGGGGTTAAAAAGAAGAGGGGGTTAAAAAGAAGAGGGGGTTAAAAAGAAGAGGGGGTTAAAAAGTAACGCCCTATTCTAAAATTGCAAGTTATGTCTTTATTAGGATTTTTACAACAAATGAATTACAAGTATTTTGAAAATGGGATTTACTTTTCAATCACCCTATATATGTGTGTGTGTGCGGTGTGTGTGTGTGTGCAGTGTGTATGTGTGTGTGTGTGTGTGTGCTTGAAAGAGAAAGAGAAAGAGAAAGAAAAAAAGAGTGAGAGGCATAAAATATGAAATTAATTCTTTGCAAGAATAATTATTTTTCTCCCCGCCCCCACCGACACCCATTTGTGTAGTAGAGCCGAAAACAAAATAAGCGGAGCATTCACTACATTTTGGTTTATTTTCCAATGATGAGAACATTGAAAAAAAAATCCATGTTTTTATCTCTGGTAATAAAGAAGATTAGGAATACAAGATCAGCCGTTTCAAAGTGTCAGCATTCCGCATGACAAAAAAAAAAACAACGGATATTTAATGCCAACATATAAACTTGTTATCTTACAAGCCGTGGAAATTGTAATTTCCCGACCTTATTTTGGCACAGGGACATAATTTTAGGCGTGCTCAATGAGAATCAAGCTTTCTAACAATAATCAGTTAACTTAACTCGACGACACAAAGTGCTCAGAAAAACTAAGAATATACATTTACTCAACCCATCCGTCACAAGCAGGATGTGATACAAGCTCACTTTTTAAGCCGAGTTAATCTAGTTTAAACTCAGAGTTTTCCTTCAACTCGATGGGTTGCCTAACCAAATGCTTGCGAGTTCTTCATTTATTCATTGCTGGAGGTGCCTTTTCCGTGAGTGGTAGCTCGAAGAAAAAGGCCAACATCCTCGTCCAGGATGTGAACGTGGCTTTCCATTTCTTACGACGATAACCATTGTGCCAAGTGTGCCTAAGAGTAGCTTAGATTTATCGTCATGGCCCAAAGTGTTTATCACCCAATGAGGATCAAATTCACCACACGTTGGAAATCGGTTTGGTTTGGTTTGTTGGGTTTTATGGCATATTAACCTTTGTAGGTTATTTAACGCCAAATACATTTTTATGTGAATAATCTGTTCTATTTAAAACAATTCAGTTAAGCATAAGTACACAGTTTGTCAAAAACATTTCTATTTCAAACTATTCAAGCAGTTATATGTAACAACTCAGTTAATTGTAAATACAGTTTTAATGTCGAAAAACAGTTCTATTTCAAATAATTCAGTTAAGCATAATCACGTAGTTTAAATGTAAGTACGGTTTAATTGTAAAAATCATTTCTATTTCAAGCTATTCAGTTTACTCAAACAATTCATTTTAGCATAAGTATGCTGTTGGTTCTATTTAACCCATAGATAGGGCCCTATCAGGTGCTACCACTCCGGGTCAGAGTGGACCTGGGAGCAATGGCAATGAAGGAATACTCCGTATTCCCCAAAGCTCCAGCACTGCTGGAACCTCACCATCAGATTGTTTAGAGTCATATCCGGGACACTCGTTTGGGGAGGGTCTTACCCCTCTGCAGAGGTGCAGTCAGTGTATTCTACAGCCCCAGACGACTGGGCAAGTTGGAAATCGGTCTTCGAGACTAGCTTACTAAACATTACATAACAACAAAATACACTATAAGCCGTATGCGTAAGAATTTACTAAGCTTAGCTTAGTTTGGCACGTCAGAAGTACTCTGTGAGAATCAAATTCATTTAAAATGGTCTGCTAACATAAATCACTATTAATACGGCGTGAGGCACAAATTATTAAACTAAGCATTGTCGCAAATATGAAGTACCAAATAAGGATTGACCTCACAATTCAGTCGTGACTGATGTGCCGGTCAAGCAGTCTTTAGGGAAATCTCCGTGATGTAGTGGTTAATGTACAGAACTACGACATCGAAGTAAGTGAGTTCGAATTCTAATCATGCTATTATGTTCCCTTTAGGACTAATGCCCCTTGGGAAAGGTCCTTTTATTCCACCAGCAATGGGTTCAATAGTACCAATAATGTTTTTCAACAAGGATGACTTTGGCATTAAATAACCCACAAAGTTTGCTATGCTTTTAAACAAAGAAACCAAAACCGAACCAAGCTTGCTGTAACAAGGCATTGGACAATTAGAGCTAAGGAATAAATCTCCTATTATTATTATTATTATTATTATTATTATTATTATTATTATTATTATTTCCTTTTAAATGCAGACCTCCCAGTTATTTAAGTAGTTCTATGCGTACACATGGGAATATGCTGGTTGTGACGATGTTTAATTCGATCCCGATTGATGCTTAACTAGTGTGACCTTTTGCGAGAATTAATTAAGCTTAGTAGTCGTTTAATAAGCTTTGCTAAGTTTTTAGCACAAATTAACAGATATGGGGCATCCACGGAGATTCGAACTCGCTAACAATGGTCTACTTGGCTACTTTATTTTTAACCACGTGATATGTTTTTTTTTTATTAAGCTAAGTATATAAGAGCAGCCTGTTTGTGAGTTCGATCTCTGATGGTTCTTCACTAAAATGGACTCGACTAGTATTAAAGAAAATGAATATTCAATAAATAACATACCTCAAAAGAGAAAAGTTTTTATTTGTAGTATTAATGAAAATATCCCATATACTGATTGACTCAAAAGTAACGCACTGTTGTATAGGAGGTCCTTTTCCAGTATATATATATATATATATATATATATATATATATATATATATATATATATATATATATATATATATATATATATATATACACAATAAAGTAACTCCCTATTATATAT
>OY757934.1:81466934-81469434 GCA_963585895.1 Sepioteuthis lessoniana
AGCAGATTTTATTTCTGAATCCCATCTTTTATGATCAAGTTCTATTTCAGCGTTGCTTTTAAATTGATTCCGTGTATAATCCTCATTTATTGAATCATTCTGGCCTGATATTTCAAGCATTGAATATTTGTCTTTTTTATTAGTATTCATAGAATCAACGTTTTTATCTGAGTTTTCTGATGTATATTTGTTATTCGTTAGGTCTGAACCTTCAAACCAAATTTGTTGAGAAAAAGAATCCGATCTTTGCATGGGGTGCAGTTTCTCGCCAGGTTGATTATCCAGAAACTGTTTTTGTTGAAGAGTTTGGTCTGATGAAATTTTTGATAATAAAAACTGTTTGTCTTTTAAAGGTGTTTCCTTTGTTTTATCAGCAATCTTTTTGATGGTTCTGAAGCTATTGAGATCTGTCTTTGATTTTCTTCCTGATTCCAATGACTTGACTTGAGTGTATTTTCCAAAAGCAAATCCAAGAGTGTAGAACCGATCCTGAGATTTATCATCATTTGAAATTTGATTGGTATTATCCTTCTCCCTCGCTTCCAGGAAATTCATCGAAGTTTTTATTAATGGTTGTGGTGATATAAAAATGGATGATTTAAGTCTTTGGAGCAATTCCGGTTTCGAAGCAGGGCATAATTTGTCGTTATTACATTTATGAACTTTGTCGGAAATAATTTTCATTTGAGAAGTTTTGTTGTTATCCGAGTTAGAGTTTATCAAGTTGCTGTCATCAAGGGTTTGTCCTGACAAAACCTGAATATTGGTATTATTCGTAATATTGGTTTTCCTATAGATTTTTGATAATGTTTCATCTCCATCAACCAAAGATATATTTTCAGTTGGTGTAAAAGAATGAGTTTTATCACTCACGAGTTGAGAAGATAAAACCTTAAAATGATCAAAACCAGTTTCTTTCTTCTCTGTATCCAACAAAAGAGGATTTATTCGAGAAGAAATATCAAATATTTCCTTTTTTTTCTTTTCCGAATGGAACATTCCTCTGGAAATTCGATCATCGTTCGTCTGTTTTAAAATACTGGCAGATGAATGAATCTCGTGAGCGCCTTGTTTATTATCCAGATTTTTAGGGTGGGTATTTGCAAAGTGAATAAATTCCATCTTAGTCGGTTTCACCGTCACTAGGTGACGCTCACGTTTTACGTAATACGGGCTTTTCAAAAAGTCCCGCCATTTTTTGAGGTCGCTCATTCGCGAGCAGAAGCGACAACCCTTCCAAGAGAATAAGTCTTGGCGTGTTGAGGTCATCGCAGAAAACAAGCTTTTCTGGTTTCCACTTGTCTCCCTAGATTGTGTCTTTCGGTCATTTTTATCTGAAGAAAGTTTAGATGTATATGATTCTATTTGGTGATTTTTTTTTCCAAATTTAAATTTCTTTTTTAAAACTTGACTTTTTCCTTTTTCTTTGTCTCCAAGGTTGTTTGAATGTTTTCTCTGGTCGACGTTTACTTCTGTTGATATCTGAAAGAATGGCGATTCCTTCAAATATACTTTAGTTTTCTCAAACTTCAAAGGAATTTGTAAGGATGTCCAATCTTTAAGAAGTACTGTCTTGGGTTTTATAATGGATCCCTGGTCGAAGGAGATGGATCTTTGGGTTCGTACCTTCCTGACTGGGAATCCGGTGGATGCTTTAGAATCACTGTAATTCTCAATCCTCCGTTTTTGGTCACGAATGTCTGCTGTCTGGGACAAAGCATTTCCAACGTCTCTAAGTTGTCTCCCATCTAAATGGGAAGTTTGGTGCGACAGGGAGGGAGAAGTAGATGAGGTAGGATTGGGGAATTCGGAATTATTTATCTTGTTTTGTACTGCATGCGATGAAAATTTGACTCGGTCCAAGCCAGTTGATGAAGTTTTGGTTTTTGACAGCAGAGAATGTTTTTTAACGGTGACTGGATCAACACCAGGAAAATTATTCCCGACATACAAGTTCCCAAAGTTTTTAGTGTTGGCAGTTTTCCTACCATGGCTAATGTTGACATAAACAATACTTCCTGAATCTTTGATTTTGTAGTTTACGGTACTGAATGCACTAACGATAGTACTGGTACCATTAGTATTGGTACCATTAGTGACAGCAGAAGAATTATCGGTAGAGTTTGAATTAATGGTGAGATCTCTTTTGGTTGGAATTTCCTTATCTGACTGTGGTAGTTTTGTAATTATCCGTGATGTTGTTTCTTGAACTGGCGGAAATCTCTTGTTTTTAGTTGAATACAGACGAGTTTTTGTAGTAGAAATAGTGATCGTATTATTTTTTAACGCTGTTGTTACTGGTTTAGTTTCAGAAGAGGAAGCAGCAGCAGCAGCTGGTGTGATATTCATAGAAAAAGAAGCAACTCTTGTACTATTAGTAGATAGAGAAAAACCAGTTCCTGTGGTTTTCGTGTTCGTAAGTTGAACGGCTGACGTCTCACTAAGAAAAGCCGCTGCCGTCCTGGACACCACCGTCATCGCCGTTCTAGCGCTGAGACTG
>OY757934.1:81471934-81616934 GCA_963585895.1 Sepioteuthis lessoniana
CTCTCTCTCTCTTTCTCTCTCTCTCTAATCTTTTTTCCTTCTTTCCCATTCGTCATTCTTTTATTTCTTATTTATTTTTTAGTTTCATATACCTTACCTTTTGCTCTTTTTCCTTTTTTACTTAATTCTTTTCTCCTTCCCCCTCTTTACATTTCTTTCTTTCTTTCTTTCTTTCTCATCCTCTTTTTTCTTTTCTCACCTCCTTTCTTATTTCTATCTTTCTCTTTCACCTTTTCTTTCAATCTCTCTTTCTTATGTCCCTGTCCAACCTTCTCACTAACTTTCAATTCCCACCTATTTTCTTACATGCCTTTCAGTAAATGTCTCTCACTTTTCATGAACCTACCACCCTTCTAATTCGTCTATACCGCCCTTTCGTCAGTCCCATCGTTACCTCCTTCCCCTTTATGACGCCCCCTCTGGTTTGGAGACCACACTCCACACCCTATATGTCTCTTTCCTTTCTTTCTATAGAGCACTTGACCCTCTCCCTCTCTACTTACCTACCATGTCTACTCACACCATCACTTCAATATATATATATATATATATATATATATACCTCATTTTCGCGGTATATCTTAAGTGCCCACTTTAGGAAGCACCCCACCTATCAGATACGGTCATCCTCCTTGTTTCTCACCCTTCCCGCCGCTGCCATTTAAATCTGACGGTCACGTGATCTTGTTCCGCAAAGAGTTACACGCACACCCACAGATATACATACGCACGTGCAAATGTTTTCATCCAATGAATCGGGGTTGTGCTAACGGATACGATAGATAGATAGATAGATAGATAGATAGATAGATAGATAGAAAGAGAAATAAAAGAAAGAAGAGTGAAAGAAATGAAATGAAATAGAGAGAAAAGTGAAATTAAGAGAGAGAGGGAGAGGAATAAAATGAGATAGAATGATAAAGAGAGAGAGAGAGAGAGAGAGAGAGAGAGAGTGGGATAAAATGGAATAGAAAGATAAATAGAAATTCAATGAAATAACTAAAAAAAATGAAAAAAGAAAAGTAATAGATCGGGAGGAAGAAATAAAATGAGTGAGCGGGGGGGGAATAAAATGGAATGAAAAGATAGAGAAATAAAATAAAATAGAACTAAAATTAGATAGATAGATAGATAGATAGATAGTGTGTCACTGTGTAAATATGTGACAGATAGATATGCAAAGTTTAAGGAAAAAGAACTTGTGATTAAGTGATGAAAAGAAATTACTATTAGTTGTGATATTTTACCGGTGGGGGCACAGCCATTAGAAAAGAATTAATTTACAATCAGAGATGAAAGTATTTTCCAAGTACAACCGAAAGTTAAAGTCTGGCACAATCTGTGATAAGTCTGAATGTTTATTCCAAACAATCACCAAATTTATGGATTAGTGCATTAGAGTCACAAGAAAAAAAAAGGAAAAAAAAAAGTCATGAAATTCGTCCCTCATTTCACACGGCCTGTGCTAAATCGAATAAACCTATCATTTAAGTAATTTCCTCACAATTAAGCAAAGAATTTTTTTTTAAAAAAAGAAGAAATGCTTGCTTAATAAACACCTTCTTCTAAAAAAGAAGGCTGCGGATTATGAATGAACTAGATAAACAAAACAACAATAGAGATTATCGGCATCTTGTGTGGTTAAATGATATAGCTAGATTACTTTTTAGTGAGCTTTAGTACCCCGTAAATCTATGTGCTAAACCCAATTGAGATTAGACATAGTGCCTTTACTAGAGTAATGAGCAAAGGTAGCAGAGGATTGTTAGTGAATTCGATTCTCACTGGGTGCTCAATACTTCTGAGCGAAGCTTAGCAAATAAACGCCTCGCTTGGAGTAAAAATGGCCAGCAGACAATTGTTTGTGGGTTCGAGTCTTACTTTATTATCCCAGTAATTGTATTGCTCTAATACAAATTTCGCTATGAGGAGTCGTTTTGCTGGATTAAGATTACATACATATATACAGTATCGCCCATAATTCTAACCTTGCGCTAAATTGAGCTAATTTTCGTAAACAGAGCAACTCACCTTACAAGGTGAAATAATTGGTTGTGAGCAATCAGACCATTGTTAGTAAATTCGATTCTCATAGGTTACCTAAAGCTTCTAGTCTTGTGCCATACTTAACTAATCTTAGTGAAAAGGATACTTCTACTCACCAGGTGTAATCAATTGTAAGCTAGACTAGCAGATCATGTTTGATTCACACTAAGTGCTCTATAACTCTGTCCTTGAGCCACTCTTGACTAAACTGATAAAAATAGAATGTCCAATTATTGACTTGAAAGAATAGTGAGTAGTAGATGATCGGTGAACCCCTTGGGTTCTCTTTTTTTCTACGGTCTATGGTGATATTAATGCTTCTATTTAAGAAGAAGAGAAGGATTCTTCAAAGCGTTTCATTTTTATCCAAGTTTTATCGAGAATTTGGATGATTAAAAAATGACAGTGAACAGACTCCACAAAATCATTCTTCAGTTATTCAATAAGCTAAAGAATTTTAAGTGTATTGCTCTAAAATAAAATCTCGCAGTGACGTGCCGTTTTTACTGGATTACATTTTGATGCAGGCGTACATGAATATTGTATCACCCATGAATTAATGCAATTAAAAAAAAGGAGATTTTATTCTACACCAAAAACATGAGGATTTTATAAATTCTAGTGGATCTTTAGACAATCAAAACAGATATTATTAAGCATCATTTATTTTAAATCTCTGCATCATTGTGACTGAAAATGAAACTTGCAAACCTCGGAAACCTAAAATAAAATTACATAAATGTATAAAAGGGGTGTACTTATTTTTTAACTGATTCTAATTTACATTTTAACAAACTTTCAAAGTTGTAAATTTTGGTATCTGTCTCTTTGAAGAAGGGCAAAGAGTACAACGACTGAATGGTTGTGAATATAATAACCAAAATGAACATTATAGTCTGAGTGATACAAATAGTTCAAATACCTAGTAATATCCGTTTTGATTGTATTGTGCCCATATTAGAAATGATAAAATCCTGGTATCTTTGGTTTAGAAGGAAGTTAACTTTTTGTAAAAAAAAAAAAAAATCGGGAGAAGTGTAAATATAATGAGAAATAAATAAGCATGCTTGAGTATATTGAGGCTTAAGAACTGCAGTTAGCTCACAGATATTGGTATTTAAGCAAAGAAATTCAAAAAGTTGATTTTCAAGGCTTTCTGATATTGTTGAAGATTGTAATTTACGAAGCTCTTTGCTTCGATGTGGCACAAGGCCGATTGAATGGGGCACTCAATGAGACTCGAACTCACTCTTGCAGGTTTGCTAGTCAAGCTTGCTAAGCATTACACTACCCGAGGTGCCCTACCGATCCAGAAATCGTCCCCGTACCGAACTTAAGAAAACTTAGAAAATATTCAACTTTTAAACAATATTTTCTTATGAACAGATGTACATTGATAGATGTAATTAAAACCCAGATATTAACAGAGTGAGATAGAAAAATACATTGTCGTATAGAGTTTATATATATATATATATATATATATATATAACCTCTCCGCACGCACAGAATGTGACACAAGGTCAATTTTTAAGTGGAGTTTAATACGTTTGAAGTCAGAGTTTTTCTTCGTCTAGACCGGTTACCATACGAAGTTAGTGAGCTCAGTCTGCCCAACTATTTACCCATTACAGGAGGATTTTAGCACCAGGTGAAATGCAAGCAGCCACGTCCAGAATTTGAACTCGGGTCGTCATGTAAGACGGTAACCATTGCACTACAAGCGCATATATGAATATGTGTGTGTGCTTCTGTGTGCGTGTGTGAACGGCTAACGGGTTAAACATATTAATCTTCTTTAATTAAATAGTTTGTCATAAATTTATTTAAACGAAATGACGTAAGTAATTGTAATTAATGTGAATTACGTAATGAATGAATAATAGAAATGGAAAAGACATAAAAAGATTATATTTACACAATGTGAGATAATCAAAATTTTATCGCCCTCTCGGCGAAACTTACAATACGTTGACTGCATCGAATGCTGAGGGGCAACATCATCCCTGCTAAAAAAAAAAAAACGTGGCGTCCTGGGTATGACATTAAACTGTATTTGGTGATAAGGCTCTAACGAACGCGGCGTACCTCTTCATTGCCATTACTCCCGGGTCCACTATGACTCAGAATAGTAGTATCTGTTAAGGTTCTATCAAGGGTTCAAATAGAACTGCTCGAAAATTATTTGTATTGAATAAGAATACTTGAATCTGTGAGCAAAGAGATGATTATTTTAGACAAATAAAAAAGAACAATTAAGAAAAAATGATTGCTATGAAATGTTGAACATATAATTAGTTATGATTATAAATCAATCATGTACACATAAATCAAATTTCGGCATTAGATAACCCATAAGGAGTTGATATGCTGTTAAACGAATAAAACCCAACAAAACCCCTCTCTCTCTCTCTCTCTCTCTCTCTCTCTCTCTCTCTCTCTTCTTATCCTCTGATTCTCTCTCTCTCTCTCATCTTCGCTATTTCTCTCTCTCTTCTTCTTCTTCTTCTTCCTCTTCTTCTTCTTCTTCTTCTTCTTCTTCTTCTTTCATTAAAATCAAATATTCACAAATAAAATCCAATTTTGGCATTAAGGGTAGTATTATGTTGTTAAATAAATCAAAGCAAATGAAATAAAAGCATTTGAAAGGATTCTAACCCGCAACATTTTAACCAGAATATAACTTAGACTTTACTAAGCATTGCCTTGTTTGGGACACTGGCCTCAGATTGCTTACACTACCTGTTGAGTCTCATTGATTACACATGTAAGAACAGAGCAGGCTACTTAACTTCGGTGTTCTTAGAACGACGTAACATGATAAAAACAATATATAACCAGCCGATGATTTAAACTTAAACTTTTTTTGCTGTTGTTTTTTTTCCCCTTGACTACAACACTAATAAAAACAGCAGTATCCACATCGAAGCTAAAAACAATAACGAAGAAAGCTAGAGCAGTCGTTGAAAGTGTAGTAGCAGCAGTTGTAGGAAGAATAACGCACCAGACATGATATGTGTCCCTGGAATAATATCAATACAAACAAATATATATGACTGCCTAAGTAAAATACAACAATAATCAAGGCAAAAAGCGCCTTCTATAAAGTAATGGTTAACAAAAATAACTCTTTAGACGAAAGAGTTCTAACTCCACAGGGTGCACAGTGTTTTAACTCGTGCCAAACTAAGCTTAACAAATATTCTGGACATGCCCCGTGGCTGGAGTAGCTGTGTATTTAGTCAGCATTCAAGGCTAGGATTTCGAATAGGTGATTTTTTAAAATGCAGCCAAGTATGTAGGACCTTCCAACTTAGAACCCAGTGAGATGCAAACACACAAACAATAGTTTACCCTTTGAGATAGATAGATAGATAGATAGATGGATCTCATTTTATTGCCATCCCATTTCTTTGCATTTCCATTTCAATGTTATAGCTGTCTGCGAATATTTCTTATTCTATCTATCTATCTATCTATCTATCTATCTATCTTATCAGTGAGCACAAACCCGATTCATTTGATCAAAATGTCTTTCATTTATTTAAAACAAGGTGTTTATTAAGTATTTTGGTGCACCACAATCTTCCTAATACGCATCTAATTTGGCCTTGTACCTTACTAAACTAAGGTAAAGGTACTTCCCTTTGTGCTATGGTTTATAAAAAAGGTCTTACCCGATCATTTGTAAGTGTAGGAAGTTTGATCCTCACTAAGTGCCTTCAAGAATATCTTTGTACCAAGCTAATGTATGCTTAGTAAATAGAACGCCCACCGTAGCTCAATAATTAGTAAAATCGTACATATCCAGGAACTAGGCATTTTTCATCAGCGTCAACAGCTGATTTAGCAAAAATTTTGAGCGATGTTTTTTATTCATTTTTAAAGGAGATTGTCACCACCCCCATCTGGAAGATTGGCGCCACTAATTCTCCTCGCCAACATTCTTCTGACTTGATTTTGAGATAGACTATGTTAAATAAATATCCATAAACAAGGTGAAAAAACTTTAAAGTAAGTTTGACACTTACTGAATGCCCTTAAATGCATCAAGCTTTGTAAATAGTGTACCTACCGTAAATTGATAATTAGCAAAATCGTACATATCTAGGATCTACGTGTTTTCATCGGCATCAACGGTCGATGGTCGAACAGAGATTTTTAAAAAATAATAATTATAATTTTTTTCAGTAAAAATTTTCAATGCTGTTATTTATTTGTTTAATTATTTATTTATCTATTTTAAGGCAGATAGTCTCTATGTGGAAAATAGTCTCTGTCAATGTGGAAAATAGTCTCTGTCAATGTGGAAAATAGGTTGCAAAGATTCTACCAAACTTAATAGTTCTGATTTGATTCAGTTAAGTAAATTTCAATCATCAGAAAAAAATAGAATAGAAACATGACCGACATTTGTAATGGAACGATGAGCTGAAATGACGTATAACCGTGAGGAGAGACAGAAGAAATGCCAAGATAAAATTATTGCTGCTGACTATGATTATCGGGATGATTGTGTTCGATTCTCAGAACAACAAAAATAGCAACAACACCAATAATAAGAAACAAAGAACTGAAAAGAGAAATGGAAAAAAAATGTAGCATCTTAAAAGTACACCGTGCCAGTTATAACGGGAGCTCTGGGTATGATAAAAAAATGGGACAGAAGAATACATATATATATATATATATATATATATATATATATATATATATATAAGAATATATAGATATATTGGCAGAGCCAGTCTTTATGAAGCATAAAAATGGCACTTTGCAGAACTTCTTCTTCCCTTAGGAGAATGCTATCAATGGGATTAGAAAAATAGCAACTAAAGAGGCTGCAAAAACATCAATTCATAGAATATTTATAATCCTTACCTTCCCTCACGCTAGATCATGGGAAAAGAATTGTTGGAGGATTGTAAGAAACGGAAAATAAAACAGAAAATTGTATAATAATAATAATAATAATAATAATAATAATAATAATAATAATAAGAAGAAGAAGAAGAAGAAGAAGAAGAAGAAGAAGAAGAAGAAGAAGAAGAAGAAGACTGTGACCTTGCCTGAGAACTAAAAAACCTGTGGAATATGAGGGTGACAGAGATACCAGTAGTAGTTGATGTACTTGGAACTGTGCCAAAAGGTTTTGAAAAAAGACAGGAGAAATAGGAAATCGAAGAATCGAGATCGTCTAGATGACAGCATTATTGAAGTCAGCTCGAAGTGAGAAACGATTTCTGGAAAACTGAGTCGATGAGCTGTTAGTCAGACTCCAGTGAAAGTCTACCAGCAGCAAACACAAATGAGAAAACTCGCAAGGAGTCTACTGCCAAATGGTACATGCACAAATCAGAATTCATGCTGCAGAATGAGACGTACAAAATTCACTGTCATTTTGAGATCCAAATAAATCACCTAATCTCAAATCAGAAAACCAGACTAAGTGATAATCAAAAAAGAAAAAAAGAAGAGAGAACCTACTGTAAAATGAACGTTTCCTTCCCAGTAGACAGCAGTTTAAAAATCAAAGAGTGCAAAAAGAGAGAAAGTACTTGGACCTTGCTAGAGAACCAAGGTAGCAGTGAGACATAAGTGTAACTATTATATCAATTGTAATTGGTGCGCTTGGAACGACCCCCAAACGGTTGGAAAAGGGACTAGAAGAGTTGGAAATCGAAAGACTAATAGAGACCATATAATCCTTAACACTGTCGAGATTGGCTAGAATACTGAGAAGAGTCCTGATGACCTGATTGGACGCGCTGTCTTTCAGACTCCAGTAAAACCATGTTTACCCACCCCTCTGCTCGGGCAGGATATGACACAAGGTCAATTTTTTAAGTAGAGTTTAACAGGTTTGAATTCAGAGTTTTCCTTCTCCTAGACTAGTTGCCTCACCAAGGCTGAAGAACCTAGACTGTCCTACTATTTACCCATAGCTGGAGGGAGAGTTACTGGATTCCTACCTTTCCCAAGGGTATTAGCGCTATGTGAAATGCAATCAGTCTCGTCCAGGATTTGAACTCTTGACGCCGTGTCCATTCTTTACGATGATAACCATTACCCCACGGGCACCTCCCTTCAGACTCCAGTAAAACACCCTCATTTTGCGCTGGTGCAAAAAACTAACAAGAAGTAAAATAATAAACAGGTTAATGGGTCTGTTCTTGGTTTTGTCATCGTCTCTTTGATGCATTTCTTGTTTAATGAGGGTCTGTTTAATTATATGAAATCATTGTCTATGTATTTATCTGATCTTTTCGTTCGGCATTGGATGGGATACAAGGTCAATTTCTTAGCAGAGTACAGCTGGTTTGAATTTAGAGTTTCCTTCAAAGAGACTGCTTGAACTATGTTAAAGGACCCTGCTGTCTGCTTAACGAATTACTCATAGCAGAGATAAGAATTGATGGATTCACAACCTTCCCAAGAGCATTAGCGTGGAGTGAATGCACCCAGGATTTGAACGCGATTCCATTTAGTATGACGATAACCGTTATGCTAAGTGCACTTCCCTCATAAAATCATTGTGTATTTCTCTCCGGTGTTCGATCTCAGCAGATGAATTAAAATATCGAATATTGATTTTCAGGGTAAGCAAACTTTTCTTCGCTCACAAGATTGGCACAACAATTTTTTTAATCCCCATGTCAACCCACAATTTTACTTTTTCCAAATTAAACAAAGTAAAGTTAATACTAATGTCGTAAAGCATGTAATAAATTCAACATTAATACCAAAGGGAACGGAAAGGAATGAACAGGGGATGGAACGGGTATCTAGTTGGTCGTTTTCAACCTGAAGTTCAACGTACTTGGCACATTGTTTCTGGGGTTTCTTTAACAGTTTCAAAAATCCAAGAAAATCTCCACCAAAACAATGGTGATTTCTTTTCTGTTAGATCGAGATCTTTTCAACAACCATTCGAAATATGAGATTCGTATAAGGCGACGATGTTGATGAAAATTTAAAATTGATAACAATAACAACAATAATAATAGAACCCTGGAGTATTAGGGAAACTTCACTTGACCACCGGTGTAAGCCACTCGCCACTCATACGGTAAAAATTAAATGTGTAAGTGTAATAATGAACAATAATCATTGCAACGTAGAGCAAGATATATATATATATATATATATATATATATATATATATATATATATATATATTGCTCAGTTTTATTTAACTCTACGTTCAAGTAATTTTGTTATGTTATGAAAACCTAAAAAAACTCTTTCAAAGACTCTTAAAAAAAACTCTTTATTCATGCAAGCAACCCTTGATGATGACCTATGAAATGTCCGAAAGCGCTCGG
The DNA here is from genome assembly GCA_963585895.1 of Sepioteuthis lessoniana. Lineage (NCBI taxonomy): Eukaryota > Metazoa > Mollusca > Cephalopoda > Myopsida > Loliginidae > Sepioteuthis > Sepioteuthis lessoniana. The sequence goes on from OY757934.1 coordinate 81,481,306, forward strand.
GACAATTTTGGTAAATTCATCCACCAATTCCAACCTGAAACCAAGACACTTATCAGGGAACTTGAAAGGATCTTAATAAATTTATAAAGACAAACTGTGTCTTGATTATTTAATCAAACATGCTTAGATGAAAAATTGCCGTCCAATTACACACACGAACACACACACACACACACACACACATATATATATGTATATATGTATATCGGCGCGAAAGACCTTGAAAACTGCCTGGAAGAATTAAAGACGTGACAAAGAATTAAAAGTGCCCATACTATAACCAAATAAAATAATAAGGAGAGGTTTGGCGTATTTAAGAGACTTGTTATCACCTGATCTCCTAATCAAGAAAAAATATTACATGCGTAAAAACTCAATGAGTGCAGTATTTTACTCATTCGTGAGTTTTTCACACCAACATTAGCTGATGGTTTTCCACTGGAGTCTGAGTGTCTGCAAGTCTCCTCATATCACCAGGACTCTTCTTAGTATTCTAGCCGATCTAAACAATGCTGTAATTTGGATGGTCTATCATGATTATTTACTCCTATCAGAATGATCTGCCGAGACGATAAAGTTCTCTTCATTTTTTTTCCATTATCGCTCAGTCTGGTCGTCTAGCCGAGATTAGTAGATCAGTTAGTATCTCAAAATCCCAGAGAAGCGTTTGCCTCTTTCTCCATGATGGATTCTAGGTTGTGCATATACCACTAGTTCGATTGGTCGAATATGAATTTTTTTAACAACTCACAACATCCCCACCCAGTTTTGTCTAGTCTTTGTATGGTTTGTTTTAATTATTGAGTTGCTTTTTTTTTTCGTCCCAATATATTCAGCGTTCTCCCTTCGTTTTATCATTTTTGTTTGTTATCGTAGATTTTCTTATCAGAGTTTCCAGTCGAAGTTACCATCCAGGTTTTGAGTTTCTGTTCGTATTCGTTTGTGGAACACCAATTTTATCACTGACTAATTTCGCTCCTGTATAGATTAGTTCGTCTAATCCCGTGATATTTTTCGTTGATATATATGTTAATAATTCATTTATTTTTTTCAGTTTATGTCTTGACTATTTTCTGGTGTTTGTTTCTTAGCGATGGCAATCTAGTCTTCTTTTCAAACATAATTCTCTTTAAATTTTCTGAAATCATTTCTTCTTCTTGTGTTAGTGTTTGGGAGTGTGTTGTTCTGTTTCGTTGCCTTGATTCCATATAATTATTATCAATAATATTTCACTATTTGTGAGTTTTTTACACCAGTTTTAACTGATAATTTTTCACTGGAGTTTGAGTGACAGCAAGTCTCTTTGTGTTTTTAGGAGGCTTCTAATTATTCTAGCTGATTTAAACTTTGCTGTGGTCTGGATAGTCTCGATTCTTTTTTTAAAACTCCCATTCCTTCTGTTTCATTTCCAAGCCTTTCTGGATCGTGCCAAGAGCTCCAGCAACAATAGCTACCATGTTTATCTTCATATTCCACAATATTTTGGCAAGATCAAGGTATTTGTTAATCTTTTCGCTTTATTTTATTTTGTTTTTTTTTGTCCACTGAAATTGCAGGATAATCTAAATTACAAGTTGCTTTTTTCTCGTTAATTAATCGTAGATTTGGTCGTCTGTTTGGGATTTAATGATGCGTTTCAAAACCCCTGAGAATTGTATGCGTCTTATTTTCAAGGATAGATTCTGGTTTTGGCATATATCCTTTTATCAGCAGGGCCAAATTTTAATCTCTTGAAGAATTCCCAATGAATTAAGTTCACCACCCAAACGTGCTTATTCTTGTATTTTCTTTGGGCTAGTTTACTGCATTCATGGATTAATTCATCTTATTTGAAAATCTCTTAATTTGTCACTTGAAGTATCCCTGCAGTTATTTTTCTTCCCATTTTCTTGGAGATTTTTAATTGATTTTTCCTCTACGTTTTCAAGCTATTTCTCTTGTTATAGCTATTACTTGCAGCTGTCATAAATCTCTCTTTGATTCTTTTGTAAATGCATCAAGTCTCTGAATTGTTACATCTACACATTTCACTATAATGAGGCAAGTTTTCCTCCTTCCTTTTTTGTCACAGACTATGTCATTGCTTGAGTGTAAGGCCTAATGTATTCCAATCAATTTCCTTCTTCTGTGGTACATATGTATAAGTTTCTTTCTTGTCCATTTTAAGAAAATTCCAGAGTTTCATACCAAGAGTAACTACCCAGATATTTATTTGTTAGATTAGATTTATGCAGCTGAGTTGGGTTTCAAAAAGTTGTCTTGTTCTTCAAACTTGTTCCTTTCTTGTTTTTTCTTTCATATCTGCTTGATGGGATCCTCTTCTAATTTTCTTTTGATAACACTGATAATCATTATAAACAAATAACGAAAGGAATAGAACCGTCAGATCAAGAATCAGAAAATCTTGGAGAAAAGGAAAAATTCAAGTACTTTGGAACACCTTCAAAAAAGCGGATATGAAAGAAATAACTAAAAAAATAGTATCTTTGATGAATGGTAAAACTTCTCGGAACCAAGCACTGTGACAAGAATTTCATCAAAGGAATAAATACAAGGGCTGTCCATTGGGAAAGATATTCGGGCCGTTCATGAAATGGACGAAGGAAGGACTTCAACAAATAGACCTGGGAAAAGAGAAGCTAATGATGATGCTTAAAGTCTGACATCTCCTAGATGATAAAGATAGACTATAAGTGTCAAGAAAAGAAGAAGGAAGAGGGTTCGTCAGCATTGAAAATAGCGTGGGTATATCAATAAGTAAACTTGAAGACTAAATAAAAAACAACAAATAAAGACTAATTACAGCGACCAGAAACAGCAAAAATAACATAAAGATTAACAAAAAATATGAACTCTGTTTTCTCTGAGTTCATCAAGAGACTATTACCTTTTAGTGCTTGTTCCAGCCTATGCAGCAAATATTCCGCTTGTGCAGATGTATTTGTTAGGAATGATTGTAATGAATACAGGAAAAAAGGTAGAGAACGACGCGCTCAGACAAGCATCAAATCGCTTGTCGACAAAGAAAATTTCAATTTTTTTGAAATTATCGAAAAGAAAAAAGCCAGGAACGTATACTTCAAACGAACAAGAACATTTCTATAAACCAAAGATTGCAGCCGGAAGTTCATAAAAGATAAAGATACATGAGCAGTCTATCAAGAAAACCGCTTTGGGTCCTTCCTAGACTGAACAAGAGAGGAGCTCTGAAATATCGACTGCAGAGGAAATAATAGATGATGATACACAAGGCTTTATACCCGACAAATGACCATAAATGACCATAAATGACCATAAAAAAAGAAAAGAATACATTAGCATTAAGGAAGAAATGGACGCAACAAATCGGAAAAGTCCCAACTGCACAAATAAGAAAAGAAAATTATGATTTGCTTGAAAACCACAGACTTTTCCCCGAAAAACAGAAAGGATGCCTCGAATGAATTGGAAGGAATCCCCGTAGCGCAGTGCCTAACACGCTTTGTAAGCAAGTTTGAATTCCAGTTGAGTTATCATGTTTACTTTCCGACAAATACTCATGACAAAGACATGAACTCTTTATACCTCAAGCTATGGATTTAATAGCACCATTGCTGTTCTTCTACAAGAATGATTTTGGCATTAAATAACCCTTGAAGGTTGATATGCTACTAAGCAAAAAACCAAAGGAACCAGAGGAACAAAAACAAAACTAGTCAGGAAACGGATAGATGAAAAGAAAGCGTACTGTTTCGGTTTCTTTGTTTAATGACGTATCAAACTTCGTGGGTAACTTAATGCCAGAGTCATTATTGTAGAAGGTTTGATTTCTTTGTTTGATCGCATATCAACCCTTGTACAAGGAGAATTAGTGGTACCTATTTCACCCATAGCTATAGTGGTGATAAAGAGGTTTATAGGAGTCAGTAAGTGAACGTAATGCTACGACTAAAGTTTGAACTCACTTTCTACGAGATGTCATATTCCAACAATTTAGCCATTACGCCCAGTGGACTTCCTCGAAAACATATGTAATCCCCCAAATGTGGATAATAGATTGTTTCAAAATGTTCGAAATCTCCAAGCAAATAATCAACTTGATCAAAAGAGCAATAGAAACCTGGACAGTGGAACTTGTCCTTGGAGTACAAAGTCAGAAAATAAGATACAAAGTGATCTCTTCCATGTCCCAAATTATGCCATTTGCTACTCAGGGGAGTTCCCGTGGCGTCCGAGTTTAAGTCCTCAAAGTCACTCTTTATGTTCATTTTCGGATTAATACCCTAGGGAAATGTATGAACCCCCTTATCCTCCAGCTATGAGTTAAATAGCATTACAAGTGTTCTTCTACAAGAATGGATTTGGCATTTATTGACCACGAAAGTTGATGTACTGTTAAACAAAGAAACTAAACCAAACTCTCTACTATCATTTATGATACCGCTAAATTATATTCTAAAAAGATACAAAGGAGGAAATAAGTTGAAAAAAATCACAAGAAAAAATGAACTTATGTAAATAACGAGACGCTCGTAGTGTAACGATTATCACCATCAGAAATGGACACCAGAGTTCAAATCCGAGCCGAGGCTGTTTGCATTTCACGTTGCACTTAAACATTTGAGAAAATATAAACCTCCAGCTATTCTCCCCCCAGCTATGGGTAAATAGTAGACTGCACAGATTAGTTAGTGTTTTAGCCTCGATATGGCAACCGGTCTTGGAGAAGGAAAACTCTAAATTCTAGCCTGTTAAACACAGCTTTAAAAATGACCTTGTGTTCTGTCCCTCTTATGTGAAGAGGTTGGGTAAATACATGCCGATTATAAATGGATGATATCAAAGTTTTCACCAAAAGTAAAAATGAACTGAAAACCCTAATACAAACAGCTCGAATCTTCAGGCAAAACATAACGATGGAATTTGCAATTTTTGAATATGGAACGCTGAAATGAATAAAGGAAAAAGAAAAACAACAAACGAACGAAAACTCTCAAATCAGGAAAGTTTCAAAACGAAAAAGAAAGCTACAAATATCTGGAAATATTAGAAGTAGATAGCATCAAATAAACAGATAAGAAGAAAAAAGTTCGAAAGATGTGCCTCAAAAAGATTAGGAAACGACTGGTTACAAAATTCTGAAGTAACCATCTTTAGAAAGGTTGGTAATTCTCTGGATAACAAGGGTGTTTAGATAATCTATTACATTGATAAATTATTTTTACCAAATAATTCAACTATACATATCATCGAAAAAAATCTAAGTAACCTTGGTATCCAAACAGTTACGAGCTTTTCTAAAATAATTGGGAAGATAATTGATAATAAGAATAACAATTATCCAATCAAATCTGCAGCTGGAGTGGGGTGTCCTCGTGGTGTAATGGTTAGACTGCGGAATCGTAGTAAGCGAGTTCGTACTCCAGTCGCGCTGTTACGTTCACTTTCGGGCAAATACCTTTGGGAAATGTATGAACCCCCTTATCCTCCCATCTATGGGTTAGATAGTACCACTATTGTTCCTCTAGGAGAATAGCTTTGGCATTAAATAACCTACAAAGGTTGATATGCCGTAAAACACAGAAACCAAACCAAACAAAATCTTCAGCTGGCGTTTATATAATTCTGTGTAGAGGGTGTGACAAAAACTGTATTGGTGAGACTTCAAGATCAATCCAAAAAACTTATTTATGAACACATTAGAGATTTCAAAATCGGGGACGATAGAAACACGTTAGTAAAACACAATTTAGAAATCAAGCATTGTTTTCATTTTGAAGCTTCTAAAATGTTTGTTGACATTCATAATAAACAACATAGAAAATTGAATCTGATATTATTTCTGATTATTACAATAAAAAAACGCCCAGTTTTTTCAACTTATCTATTTAGTTAAATTAGTTTTAAATAGTTACAATATTCCTTATTCTGATTAGTTTTTATTAATTATCAATAAATTATACTAACTTTTAATTGTTCCTAAACGGATTCTAATCAAAATATTTCTTAAACTAAACTTTTTATAACAACAACCTTATTTTATTTAATTGAAAAATAAAGATAAAAAGATATATGTACCATGTAACAAATAAGTATGCATTAATATTGTATCGCTAAAATATGGCAAATTAGGGGAAAGAGAACAGATAGAACTGAATAAATTTCTTTTTTTCATAAAGGAATATCAGTTTACAGAAAAAATAATTAATTTTAAAGGCATACATTTTTTTAAAGAACACTTTTTAAAGTCTTGTAAAATTTCAGATCGATAGTACATGCATTATTCTTTTAAAAAAATTAAATAAAAAAATAATAAATTTTCTAACACTTATTCTCTCTCATGCATTTAGAAACAGAACACAATCAACGATAATAGAACGTAAGCCGTTCAGAGTCAAATACCCCAAAATGTTTTGATAGTAGATGTAATCTATGCCTAGAGGAAAAAATACAAATAATGATATACCCAGACCCTGAAAAATTGTTAAATCAGAGATGTGAATTAATAGCTGGATATAGACATAGGAATAAATTTAAACTATAGACAAATTATCATAGATAAGGCTTAAATAAAAAAAACATAGGATTAAATTGAGATTTAATGTAAAGGAATAATAATTAAATAAAATAAAAAGATAAGAAGATACCATGTGATGTGTACGTACTTTTCAATGGAAGGGTAACTGAATTAATAGGCACGAAAATACAATTTGAAATTAAAAATTTTAATTTTAAATTTTGAATTTAATTTAATATAAATATTACTGTATCCTTATGTAAAGTTATTAAAGAAAGTTGTATTTATCAAAATTAGTATTAAATCTGGAGTTTTAAGTCGAAATGTATTTAGAATTTAAAAAATAAAAAAATTAATTAACTATAATTCCAACCGGCAATTAATTAAAAAAAAAACTGGAAGCGGGCTAAATGAGGAGAAAACTCTTCACCCCTCTTTTAACCCCCCCCCCACCCTTCTTTCCTGTGTCTATTCTGAATTATTTTATCCATAAGATCAGAAGAAGTCCAGTTAGTTTATTTTTTTGTTTTTTTTTTGTGTTTTTGATCTATATCAAAACCCATAACAGGATGGAAACAAATTTATAAATTCCTAAATTCCTACTCTGTTGTTGGCCTGGATTAAGCAACAGTAACCTCTACGTAAACATAAATGAAATAGAGTTTCACACAAGAAGAAGCCATCTTCACTTTTAGAGGTAAACCTCCAAAATTAGTACACTAGTGCACATACCTCAGCAGCAATATCTTATCAGCAGAAAGTGATGTCAACGTACATCTAGCGGATGTGTGGGCCACTATTGACTGGTTATTTATTATATGGAAATCTAATCTCTTCGATAAAATAAAATGAGATTTCTTCCAAGCTGTGGCTGTGTCAATACTAGTGCATGGATGCACCATACAGTCTCAGACAAAATGCTTTGAAAAAGTTGTTGTGGTGGCCCCGGAAAGGGTCACTAATGAAAACACAAACACGGATGTTAGATAATAGATGGTATTACACAAGAAAGATAGAGTTACATAGAAAAGGTAAGAAGTCTCGTACTGTTCGGATAACACCGATATTGATCCGTCTCGTGGCAGCGAAATCTCTCAGTACTAATGACGGTGAGAAGAGTCCATTACGATAAGATTGGTAAGGCTCCCACAACAATTGTAATGCTGCATACTGTTTTGAACAAATACTGGAAGCAACACCACACAAAAGAGCAGCTGTGTGGTTACTTACCTCCCATTTTACAAACTACCAATAAAGACAAACAAAACATATACGGGACATTGCTGAAGAAGTAAGGACGAAATCATAAGCGACGTTCTTGTATTGATTCCTACGCATGGACACACCAAAGACTTACATACATCATCTCTTTGTGGACACTGGATGAAGTTTAAAGGACTTACCATGATAGGTACGGATGGTGAGGATGAGTCAGAGAATTCCATGCTATCAACGCGATTTGATGATGAATATGACATCACAGACTGTTTCTCTGCATTTTCGACTCCATCTGGAAACTAAAAGGAAAAATTCGGTAAAGATATTTCTTAAGTATCTTTAATAAAAATTACGTCTAAAGTAATTTAGGAAGCTTTTTGCTTAGATATGAATTGGGCATCCAATGAGAGTCCAACTCACTGGGGAAGGTTTGTTAGTCTTTCTTGTTAATCATTACACTACTTGTGGTGGACAATAATTACATCTTTTATATCTTTAGCAACAGGAGGTTTTTAATATCTCTAGGAAAGAGAAATTTCTTTAATACTAGGGTGAATCGAGAAAGAAACGGAAGGTATAAGTAATGTGGTGTTCGTTACATTTATGACTTCGACTAAAATATCCGTAGCTACAAAATTGTGCTTTATGTTACCAAAATATTGTAAGACTTTTGACTCAACCTCATAATTTATCTTTGCCCTTTGCTATAAATGAAAACATTTCTAGTCTACTCAAGTGCCCACATTTCTTGTCTATTCAAGTGTCCACATTTCTTGTCAATTCAAGTGTCCACATTTCTTGTCTATTCAAGTGTCCACATTTCTTGTCTATTCAATTGTCCACATTTCTTGTCTATTCAATTGTCCACATTTCTTGTCAATTCAAGTGTCCACATTTCTTGTCTATTCAAGTGTCCACATTTCTTGTCTATTCAAGTGTCCGCATTGTCTTCATGTCAGATGAAAAACTTTCTACCAAGGAAAATATAACAAAGAACATTCTATTTTCCGATTAATAAATAACGAATTCTGTTTATCAAATTTATAAAGCATAAAATTCGGCATCTACATCACTAGAAGAGTCAATCGTGTTGCTATAACGACGGGATTTTTCATTGATCTGTCATGTGAAGATTGTATGACACACATATATATATATATATATATATATATATATATATATATATATAAGGCGTGTCCAAGCGTATGTGTAAAACAAGTGATCTTAGGCAAGTGATAATGGTGGCTCCATCTACCTAATGTTTTTCCATTTTTTTAAATACTCTCAGGTACGATGATGACTTGAATCGCTGCACATTGTGCTTTTGCTGTTTAGAAATTATTTTTAAACAAGTGAATTTGTAATTTATACGAGAAGTTTTCGGGCTCATTTCATATTACATCAGAATTATGAAGTTCCGGATTGAATTTTCAACTCATAAACGATTTTCTATTCGGAACAGCATAATTCTAACGTAACATAAAACGAACTAAAAAAAATACCTTCGTGTACCAATTACAGATTCCCCAGTCTTAAAAATGTCTCAAAAGTTGCACCCTGTATTAGATAAGAATATTTCATGCCATGTAAAAGTGCAAATAATTTGTATTACATGGGAATATTCGATATCATAAAACTGTGTAAACAAATTATTATTATAGTAAAAAAAATGATTACGATTAAACGTTGAAAATATAAATATGATTGTAATCAAACATTTATAGATTAATTAAATTTTGACTTTAAATAACTCGTAAGGAGTTGATATGCCGTTAAACAAGTTAACCGAAATTTTTCCGTTGCGTAATAGTTCAGTTAAACATTTGCTTTGGCTATTTTCTTTGTTTTGATGGCATCTCAATCTTTGTGGGTTATTTACTGCTAAAGCCAGCCTTGTAGAAGAATAGCCATGATATTATTTAGTCCATAACTGAGGGGATAAAATGGTTCATACCTCTCCAAAGGAAATTAGTCCGAAAATAAACGGAATAGCGTGACTGGTGATCAAACTCGCTTGATATGGTGTCGCATTCCGGTTTGTTAGCCTCTTTCTACCACGTGAACTTCTTGCAGTTAAACCACGAGTTTTACTTACAGAGGTGATTTTGCTTGTAGCTATGGGATCTATTGAAAATCTTTACAGAATATAAAAAAAATTTGAAGAGACATAAAATTTGGTAAAAATACACAATGATGTGATCTTGACGGCTAATACCCCACACGCATATACGCACGCATACACGCACGCACGCACGCACACCAACACACACACATATGATTATATGTATATGATATGAAAATATAAAAATATGAAAAAAAAACAACAAAGTATTCAGAGGATTGGTTTATTTGTAATTGAATATTATGTCAACGTTAATCACTTTCTTTTTTTTTAATTAAACCTGATCAGAGCAGCTTTAATATGTATTGTTGTATCATCTGAACTCTATTTAAATTTCTAATTGAAACGAAATAATTAAAAAATCCTTATCATTCTAATATGTTACATACATTTGAAAGGGAACGCCACTAAATGGAATAGAATGCTTAGAATATTCTCCATTTTCATTTCATTTTTAAATTTGATCAACGTTCAAAAGAAACATCACATATTAACACTGATCAAATGATGGTTTAATAAAAAAAAAGACTGAAACATTAAAATGATTGCATCATATCAAATTATAAATCAAATCATCCTCAAAATATTTACATATACACGTACACACATATCTATATTTATATACATGTGTGTGTGGGGGGTGAATCAGATAAACTGAAGAGATTGAAGTTTTTGTTTTCCTATTTAACCAATACTATAAAGCCTGATGTAATTAGTGTAAAACCAGAGAAAAAATTTACCGGTCAATAATATCTATACCTGATTGGGTAAGAGCTGCTTTGTTGAAGTTTTTATAAATTTGTTAATAGCGATGATGTTAATTTCATGACTGTTTACATTTCCTGACTGAAAGTTTTGTGAATTCTAATGGATTCGATTCACCTGTAAATGAAAGTTGGACTTTCTCTTGACAACTCTTCCATTTGATTTACGAATTGTACCAAATTAAAAAATAAGAAAATTCATTGATAAAACTTAATGAATTCTTCGATATTAAATGTCTTAAAATTGAAATATTTTTAAGACGGATGTTCAGGAATAATAGTGTGAGTGATTTCGAGTTAAAACGTAATATTTTTGGCATTTCATTCATTGTTGAGTCCATTTTTGCTGAGAGTTCCAAGGTGTAATATTTATCTATCTTCATGAATTTCTAGAATTGATGCAGTGTTTGATATTTTTCTTGTTTTCTTCATTATAGTGTATTTAGCATATGAAACAAATATATATATATATATATATATATATATATGTGTGTGTGTGTGTGTGTGTGTGTGTGTGTGTGTGTGTGTGTGTGTGTGTGTGTGTGTGGAGCCTATACTAACCCAATCAAAGCGGCATAAAAAAAAACTGGCTAATGAAGATAATTAGAAAATTAACGAATGGCTCATAACTTTCTACAACATTATTGCACGCATTGAGTTCCATACATTTTGTGTTTATAAGGTATTTATAAGCTTCTGCACAATCGTAGCTGCTTTGAAATTGGTGATCGCAATATGATTGGTCTCCTAATCTTTGTATGAATATACATTGAGTCCTAGTGATTTTCTCTGCTCGGTGTTCATAAATATCATGCGTTCTCTTTCTCTTTCTCTCTCTCTCTCTCTCTCTCTCTCTCTCTCTATATATATATATATATATATATATATATATATATATATATATATATATATATATATATATATATATATTTAAAATAGCACTTTTCACAGAGTAAAAGATTGAATTACGCATACTTGTGAGTGAGAATAAAAACTTAATGCACTCGACTTGTGTCACAAAAGCATCAGACTACAAACATTTACATGTTAGTATAACAGAGATGTGCTACCCAAAGCTAGAATCGTTTAGTGATTACAATATATATATATATATATATATATATATATATATATATATATATATATATTCGTGTGTGTATACATACATATATTGATTTTTATGTGTGAGTGTGCCACGGTGCACACCTGACTACTTTATATCATATTTATTACAGGATAAGCCTTATGAAGAGGTGAAATATAAAAGGCTACACAAAAAAGATAGATAGATAGATAGATAGATAGATACGATTTGCAATTTGCACATCATGAACTCCGGGATCTACACAACAAAATCAATAATTTAAACATGGAAAATAAATCTCTAGCTAGACTCGACACAAAATCATTATGCGCCAATTTTCTGGTTTAAAACGTATCAGACATTGAGAAATTCCCTTCAAGAAAACCGTCATTACATGACCTTTACTTATTGACGAAATAATTAAAATTTACACATTCTGCACGAATCATTGCTTCTTTCGATATGACGAAATCTTCATTGATAAAAATCTGATTTACTCAAGAGTTCGCTTCTTAGTAGCGTCACTAGATGTCTTTTCTTTGAATTTTTGGAATCTTGTCCTTTTTTAGATTTATGATACCCAATGATTCTAACTATCTCTGTTATGTAGATGATACATTATTCATTTATCCACGAAATAATAACAACAAAATTACGGATAGATTAAACAATACTGAACCTACTTATGAACAAGAATCTAATAACACTTTGGACATTTAACTCATAAATAATTACAAAAAACAAGAATTTTAAGTTCATCGCATAAAAATAATAATCATCATCATAAAAATAACCATCCACATTTTTACTCATAGCATAATACCAAAATAAAGAGATTTTTTCCTCAGATATTATAGGATTTGATCCACAAAAAAAGTTAAATGATGAATTTGACTATATAGATAATTCCTTTATGCTGCTTCAATATCCAAAATCTTTTCTACAACCGGATAAAATAAATGCTCTAAAAATTTACAAACGTAAATGTTCTTCAGAAATTTAAAATAATAATTTTTAGAAGAATAATTCTTTACATAGATATATCATTTTCCCAACAATGCAGTCACAAAGATCCTCGGAAAAAAAAAGGCTTAAACAACCCCGGAATTAAAATATTCATTAACTTTTCAAAGATAATTAGGAATTTAATTAATGAAAACATTAAAAATACACCCATCGAATACAGAGCAGAAGTTTATAAAATTCCCTGTCTGAATTGTTATGAAAAAATATGTGGTTAAATCTTGAAAATGAATCGACGAGTACACGAGAGACTAAAAAAAGAAAGGAAATATAAATAACGCCGGTCGGTTAAGTGCCTACCGTGGTTACAACAGGTAACGGGAAATCGAGGTTCGATTCCGGAGAGGGAGCATGCGAAACGGCTACCACATCCAAGGAAGGCGGCAGGCGCACAAATTACCGACTCCAAACACAGGGAGATAATGACGAAAAATAACGATGCAGGACTCTGTTGAAGCCTTGCGATCGGAATGAGTACACTTCAAATTCGTTAACGAGGTCCAACCGAAGGGCAAGTCTGGTGCCAGCAAAGGCGATAATTCCAGCACCGGTAGAATATATTAAAGTTGTTGCGGTTAAAAAGCTTGTAGTCCGAACTCGGGTTCGTGGTCGCTCGCAGGCAGAAATAAGAAGGCTAATATTGTAAAAGACGAAGAGGTATGTAATGGAACTTTTATGATAGGTAGATATGAACTAAATGATATAAATATTAACATAGATAGATAGATTGATGAATTTTTAAATAAATTTTGGAACACTAAGAACATCTCACAAATTTGAAAGAGACCGTTACCAACAGAAATAGAATGTTTTAATCTTCCTACTCTTTTTAGAATCAATTAAAAACTCACACGCGTCCCAAGGAAGCTCTAAAACCCGTAACTGTTAAGATTGGCAAATAATTATATGAATAAAATCATCCTCTGAAGACCTGGAGCTTTTTCATCTCAGTACATTTTCATAGATAGATGAAATAAAAATTCGAAATCCAAACTTATCACAGAGAATGATTGACATGTTTTCGTAAGTGTTAGGTGTCATCTTAGTCGATGTCTATGTAGATTTAGAGAACAAAATTAAATAAAATCATTTGAAATTTTGGAAATGTCAAACCACAAGAACTCATAAAATATTTTAGTATAATAAACAATAAACAACAGAAATAGGTTGAAGATCTGGAATAGGATACGTTTGTCATAATAAGAGAAATTCTGAAGTAAAAATGGAAGAAACCTTAGATTCGAACAGAGGACTCCTGAAGCGTAGAAGGGATGAACTTGAAAGAAATTAAATGGATTTGAGACTTAGAGAATGAACGTTGCTTACATTATTTCTTGACACTGATCATATATGTATATATATATAACTGGTCAACTGGAGAACTGGTTAAGTTATTTGGTTTTATATATATATATATATATATATATATATATATATATATATATATATATATATATATATATATATATATACGGGTTCCAGATAAATTTATACGATTTTGTAACCAAATAACTTGACCAGTTCTCGATCAAATGATCTCAAATTTTAATAGGATATGTAGAAATGTCTTAACATGTTTTTCTTTCCGGTATAGAAATGCCAGTCACTGGAATAGAAACAATTAAACATTAAACAAAAAAAAGTTGTTTTAACTTATAATATAAAAGTTTAAGTCAATTTTAAGAAGACAAGTTATTAGATCACGAAAAACTTCATTTTTTAAACACCATATATATATATATATATATATATATATATATAGCGTGATTCAAGATTGAAAAATAACTCCCGATTTTAAAATTTTACAACTTATTTCTTTATAATTTTGACAAGAATCAAATTATAGGTATTTTACAACCGGGAGATACTTTTCTAACATATATATGTATATATATATATATATATATGTATATATATATATATTGGCACATGATTCAACGAAAGTAAAAAAGATCTATAAGTATGCATTATTTTATCGTTTATATATATATATATATATATATATATATATATATATATATATATATATATACTTACGAGACAATTTGGCCAGTTTTTCGTAACTCATATCACCAGCTTGCAAGTATTCAACATATCAGTAACTAGGACCAAACAACCAGCAGAACCAGTGTTCGATAACAAGTTCCCCCTCTCTCTCTCTCTCTCTCTCTCTCTCTCTCTCTCTCTCTCTCTCTCTCTCTCTCTCTCTTTCCAAAAGTATCCGATCAGAGACGCTGCTGGCCCAGGCAGGTATGTTACGTATAACATCTGACTGCCGTACATCACTATATAGAATACTCGGATTATATCTACATTTCTACACTGCTGTTTAAAGACCTTTTATTTTTTTAGTTTCTCACCAAACTAAAGTAGATTGTAGACCATCCTTTAATATGGGGTGTAATGTAGGGAACATGCATATGTAGCGGACAATAAACCCTGCAGAAAATAAACCCTGCCTTTCCCACTTTTAGTCGAGGAGTCAGATGTTGCTTGGGATCCAAGATTCTTGAAAACTAGCCATTAGACAGCAGTCTAATGGGTTGGACGATGCCGAGATAAGTTGGTGTCAGTTTTCGATACTTGCTGATGTGCAGTCTTGATACTGTCTGAAAATCTGCTTGTGATGAAACACAGAATTGTGCGAGTGCAGCACACCCTATACTCACCAGACTTATCTGTTGTTGTTTTCTACGGGAAAAATATAAAGGGTGAGATTTGTTGATGCAGAGAAGCTTAAAGAAATAGCAGCTTTCATATGAAAAGAAGAATTTTAGATCTGCTTCTACCAATAGAAACTCACTGGAATAAATACGAAAATACTAAGAGGACTATTTTGTAGAAAATTAATGCTATTATTTGTTTATTCATTGTCTTGTTAAATACAGTTTCAATCTCGATACGTTCGAACACATTTTGCGTATAAATATTTATGAAATGAGAGAGAGGGTATGTGTGTGTGTGCATGAGAGAGAGAGGGGGGGGTAGAAAGTGAAAGAGCGAGATAGAAAGAGTGCGTATCTCTGTGTGTGTGTGTGTGTGTATGTGTGTGTGTGTGAGAGAGAGAGAGAGAGAGAGAAAGAGAGAGATTTTGATCGAAAAAATGATACACAAATTCATTTCTCCCGACCGGTTTCGATCTTCGTCCTTCAGCCATGATTAAATACTATTTATCTAAGACTGTTTACATTTCAAGACTGAACAGCGAATGAATAGCACAGAATTAGTTTCTTCAATGAAGGAAACTTGAACATGAAAACTTAATTCTTTGAAACATTCGACTTTGTCTGCGTTTATTAATAGTTTCCTAAGTTTGGTTTCAGCGGGATATCAGTCTAAAAAGTAATTCATCTGAGGTCTAGAATGTCCTTTTGGAGGTGATTTAGTTAATTGTTGAATCCTTTTGGAGTAAGGATTTTAACATGAAATAAATACCCTGCTATCTTCACGGGTTTTAGAATTGGTGTGATGTTTGATAAATGCTATCGATCTTTCTCTATTGTAGTGAATTTAGTCTCTCTGATGAAGTCAGCGACTGGACAGTGAAAATATTGGAAGAAATTTATAATTCAGATTTTTTTTCTATTTGTTCGAACACATAAAGACCTTTCTGATATCCCTATATATTAGAGGAAGCAACAAGTCATTTCTAAAAGGGAAATGACAGACATTTCAATGTAATTTTTAAGTATTATTGTCACACACACACACACACACATGTATGTGTGTGTATGCGTATGCGTGTGAGTAAACGCTTTTGTGAAAGGCACTCACATTGTAGGAGAATTTTTGAAGGTGGTTCATCTTCTCATTATATAGAACCAATTGAAAATCAAAACTGTTAGAAGGTTCACAGCGTTAAATACCATCCATAATTCTAAGTTTCGTACCAAGTAAACGCCACGATCAGGATATATATATATATATATATATATATATATATATATATTTCATGGAACAATATAGACATGTTTTGACAACATATTTTTGTATATGTCCTTTCCAGTTGCTGAATTGGTTTTACTGCTACTTATAGAAACGAATAAAACGCCACCACAACAAATCAGTATAAATAATAAACACTAACAAAGTAGTAATGTAAATGCAAAGGTCACATCGCTTTTGTAATATACACACCCCTGATGATGGCCCAAGATCGAGCAGAAAGCACTAGGGTAACAATTAGCAATCATCAACCAATTCCCGCCGGATTCTATAAAACCACTTCTGCAACTTGAAAGGATATGTATGAAAATGTGTAGACAAAACATGTCAATATTGTTTAATGAAAAATGCATTAATGAAGAAATGCTGCCCAAATACATCCATATATATATATATATATATATATATGAAAATTATTCATATATATATATATATATGTGTGTGTGTGTGGTTGCGTGTGTGTGTGTGTGTGTGAGACGCATTCAATAACTTCCAGACTTTTTATACAGGCATTTTAAGTTGTTGTAGACTCTTGAAAATTCACTATGTTATTGCTATACATCTTATGAGATGAAAGACCAATTTTTAGGATTTCAGATTCAAATGAACAGCTACAGTAGCAATTGGAATATACCCTACGAAAGCCTGATTGTCGCAGCTGGTGAATTTGAAAAATGCAATCTGGACTTAAGGACACTTTAGGAGAACGATATGCAATAAAATTATGTTTTAAACTTTGAAAAAATACCACAGAAACGTATGGAATGCTTCAGACTGCTTTTCGACCATCTTGCATGAATGGAGCATCAGTTTTTGAGTAGCATAAGAGATTCAAGGAAGGCAGAGAGTCTGTGAGGGATTATGCGAGGTGTGGGAGAAGTAAGGAAGACAATAAACCAGAGTTTATTGGCCAAACAGTTAGGGTTAGGGTTACTATGTTGAGGTTTTAAGGGAGTTCAGGAAGAGATTCCTTCGGAAGATGCCAGCACTCTTCAAATCGAGTCAGTGGCATGTCCACTAGGAAAATACACCAGTCCACAACTCCATCATTTTCACAGACTATTTGAGCAAGATGGGCATCAAGACAGTTCCTCAGCCTCCCTATAGTCCAGACCTTGCTCCCTGTGACTTTTGGTTATTCCCTAAGCTCAGAGGCTGTCGTTATGAGACAATTGAGGAAATTAAAGAGACTGTGACGAAGCTCATTGACATGCTCACACAAGAGGACTTCCATGGGACCTTCCAGAAGTTGTTGGAACGGCACAACAAGTGCATTGCAGCCGGAAGAGATTACTTCGAAGGGGACTAGAGTTTCATGTGTGTACTGTCAATAAAAGTGCCCATACGAAAAAAAGTCTGAAAACTTATTTAATGATCCTCCTATATATATATATATATATATGCTTAATAAGATGTTGGTCCTTTGTGTGGCCGCACAACTGCTCCTACCCTATCATATATATATATATATATATAAGCCTGGCTCTACTATAGTTGCATTAATCACATTTGGGGGCAGCTTTCCTTTCTTGCATTTTATCTACTTTATTTTACCAAAACGAGTTTTTCACACCAATTCTAACTGATGATTTTAACTAATATCCGAATAACAGCAAATCTCCTCAGGTCTCCTGGACCTTATTAAGTATTCTAGCAGATCTTATCAGTGCTGTGCTCTAGATGTTCTCGAGTCTTTCTCTGATCTTCAGTTCTCCAGTCTCTTTTTCAGACCTTTGGGTTCTATTCCTAACGCACCAACTATAATTGGTTTCACGGTCACATTCATGTTCCTTAGCTTTTTCAGCTCTCCAGCAAGATCTAAGTAACTATCCATCTTTTTGATTTATCTTATTCTCACTCTATGGTCCTCTAGAAAATCAAAATCGTCAAAGTAATAAGTTTGCCTTTTCTTGTTAATTAACACTCACTATGGTCTTTTGGCCACGTGTATTTCAAAGTGCCAAACAATCATATGCATCACACTTTCTAGAACAGATTCTGGTTGGCACATAATATTTCACTCCTTTCGAATTTTTCACATCAGCTTTAATTTGTGGTATTTTCACTAGAATCTGAGTGACAACAAGTCTCCTCTGATCCGTAAGACTCTTCTTAGTATTCTAGTCGATCTTAACACTGCTATGGTCTGGCTGTCTTTATTCTTCCTCTGCATAAAAGTTCCTGCAATCTGTTTTCCAAGCATTTAGGTACTGTTTGAAGTGCGATTAATACATATTGCTTTAACCTTCATGTTCTTCAGTGTTTTTAGGTCCTAAGCGTTTCAAGGATGTATTCTGATTTGTGTATATACCATTTGGTAATAGGATCAAATTTTAATCTCTTGCACATTTTCCAGGGAATCACCTTTCCTACCCAGTCGTACCTAGTCTTGCACTCCTTTTGTGCTAGTTAGCTGCATTCGATTATGTGATTGATAATTTCATTTCTGTCTCCACATAACTTACACTTGCTATTCTGTTGCGTAAAATCGATCGTTGCTTTTATATAATTAGCCCTTATGGCATTGTTTTGTGCTGCTATTAGAAGAGATTCCGTTTCTTTTTGCGTTTTCCCTTTCTTCCCGGACTTCTCGTATGCAATCTCTCCAGTTTGTCGCCAGGAGTATCGATAGAGTTGTTTTTCTTCCCATTTCTGTTTCTTCGTTATTGTTGTTTTAATGTTTGGCCTTACCAGGCTGTTGATGTTACAGGCTGCTGCAATTAGTCTATCTTTTTAATGAATTCTTTGTGTTTAAGAATCGATGCTTCTAAGCAATTCTTAATGTTGGCATGTTCTCTTACTCTTTCTTAGCACATATAGTCTGTCAATATCATCTCTCGGACGTAAGCCTTGTCCATAGACATGAACTTCCTTGACATTTACAAATGTAACAGCCTAAGTGTTTATTCCTTTGATGAAATTGGTTTGCAGTAGGTTTTTTTTTTGCTCTTTAGGTGTACTCCTTTCTTCTTTTTTTCATTTCTGTTTGATGGTGTCCTCTTGTAATATGTCCAAACTCTTGTAATTTTCCTTTTATCCAAGCGTTCTAATGCTTTCCTGGTTTGATAGTTCTATTTCTTCTGTTATTTCTCTTTTTTATTTTTCATTGCACACCCCGCAATTCTAAACCCCATTCCAATATCCTGGTAGTATATTCTTATAGTCTATGTAATGGTTTCTATTTCTTTTTCATTTTTGACAAATATCTTAATATCATCGAGAGACGAAAGGTAATTTAACTTTTCCTGTGATTTTGTAAATTAGTAGCCTTCTTTACATTTCCTACACATATAACTGAGTGACATCATTGCTGTAAAAAGTAGCAGTTGTAAGATTGAATCGTCCTGGAATATGCCTCTTCGGATTTTTACCTTAGCTAAGATTTGTCTTCCAGCTTCTCCTTCTACTTACCAGTTTTTCATGGCTTTCATATTGAAGTTTATGGATTTATCGAATTTTTTGCATATAATCTTATTTGTGCGATGAAAACTTTCCACATCAAAGGTAAACTATGTTATTGGACTGTAGATTTTTGGGATTGTTTCAAGATCAAGGCATTTTTCCTCATCCATTCAGCTATGCTTACTTCTTTTTGGCATTTACACGGTCGCTGAGACAATTTGTCGTGGCGAAACATGTGAATCTTTTAAACCAGAACCCAAGAATACAATCATGATCAAGTGTTTCCCAATTTAGTAATTTCTTTGTTACTCTTTGTAAGTCGACCTGGGGGCATTATTTAAGACTTTAGAATTCTTTTTCATGTTTTTTTTCCTTTCGGCCTTTCTGTTTTGTTCTTTCTGTTCTCATACCTTGCTCCAGAATTGTTTCTGTTTCATCCGATTGTTTGGGTTTTCTTCACTGACTTGTTGGTAGAATTTTATATCGTTATTTAGGTTGGTTGCTTCGTATTACTTGATTATGTCCAGGAATCTTTCCAGTCGCCCTTCTTTCGCTTTTGGTTAATTTCTTTCAGTCTGTAGATAGTCTTTTCTACTGTTTTAGCTCCATCGTGTTCTTGTGTATTTTCCACCCTTAATACTTTCTCTTGTTTTCGTAGTTTCTTTATTTGTCCCCGTAACCTCATTTTCCATTCAGCTTTTGTATTTCTGTTCGGGTTTTTCAGAGGGATGAAAAGTTTATTACTGACTCGATTATCTACCGCATGAATTAGATCGCTTAAGTTTAGTGATGCTGTCCGTTAAGATATTTTTAGAATTCATTCACCAGTTATGTTTCTACCTTATTTTTTTCCAATCCTAATTTCTAAAGGATGGTAATGTCAACTCCTTTTCAGTCACGTGTTAACATTGATGTAGGTGTGCTGGGTTCCGTGATATTTTGGTTTTAGTCATTTTCATTATTTGCTGCCTCACAGATACATTGTTGCTCCAATCTTTGTGCAACCGAAATTAGAATAGTCAAGATTTGCAGTTTAATGAAAAGGTCTCCATTCTGGCTATTAAGGGAGAACCTGCCATTCATGGCACTCAGATCTGTCATCTGAGTGCTATGCGTATTTGAATTTGGATTTGACATTTTTCATGGGTGATATATCGTGTATATAGCAGACCCCAGGACCGATTATAAGCTGTGCTTCTCTCACATATGTGACCTGGCATACTTTCAAGAAGAATAACCTTCAGCAGGACACAAAAGATCATACATGGAGCGAAGGTAACCAGTTTAATACAACTAGGTTAACTTGTTTTTCAGAATATCGTAGTTATAATTGTCCTCACACCTTTTTGAATTGGTTTAACGAGAAAAATCAGTTTTTCATAATTTTCCTAGAGAACAAGTTGATTGTTGAGAAGACACTGTTGAGAACCCGTTTAGAGTAAGGTCAACCTGTGTTGCTGAATTTGGAAACTTGCTCCAGGTGATAGATATTTTTAACAACATTAGTAATATTGTCTGGAATTGGTGAGTGCGAGGAATATAAAAGGAGTGTGTGGAATATAAAAGGAAATGACCCTTGAACTTGATATGAAAAATAGTTAATTTAGGATGTGTTTTCAGCATTGGAATAGATATGGATTATGAAGAGATTTTCAATTTATGAGAGGGGTTGACGTCACAGGTTATTTGGTATTTGGATTGCAAATCGGACGGAGCACCTCGTATTAAGAGAGACACAGAGCACACAAGCAATTTTGATAGTAGTAGGCTGAGATATAATATGGTATCATCATATAATCATCAATTAGCCAATTTCCATAATTATGCACTCATAAATAAATAACTCAAGTAGTTCACAAAGTTGCTAAAGTTAACGTAAAGCCGGCACACATATAACCAGTCCAGACGCTGTATTTTGCTTTGTATGACATAAGATACCTTATGAAACTTTATTATATTTCACTTAATATAATATTATCAAACTGTCTATATTGTTCTCCCAAAGAACGAGCCAACTTATCTCGTTCAGAACATTCGTCACCAGAGGAGATTACCAAGGCTTTTCAGTTGAGGAAACACCCGTTTCTTTAACCTACAAGAATCATTACACTTTAAGAAATAACAAGCTGGATGATCCACGACTGAACCTGTGCCATATGGACAGTTTCAAATAATAAATGCACCACTATTCCGTCAACTGTCGAGAAAGTGAGATTTCGGAACTGAGTCTGAGCTGAACTGCACGTTGACGTGAAATACAACGTATTTGGAATGAGAGGGTTATATTATATTTGCTGTGACCAGAATACGTGATACCAGCCGTGCGGTTCGAATTTACACACACACACACACACACATAAAATTTCTAAGTTTTACTTAAGACTTAAGCTATTTCATTTTATTTTTATCAGGCTTTGTGAATTAAACCTACATGCTTGTTTTTACTGCTACATTTTCTTGGATTTCTACGATTACCAATATCTAGGAATATGTCGCATTAGACTTTTCGAGCTGAAGGTTTTATAGGTATGCATCTCAATTGTTGTTTTTTTACGTATTCATATCTACTACCAAGTTTTAATGAGTTTTGCATTCTGTCCAACCATGTAATTTTTTGGAAAAGGTCAGGAGGTAATTTTTCAACACCTTATTGTCACTGAAGTTGACCTATCCGGTACGAAGGGATGCAGTCACTGCTAGTTTGTCCCTGTTCCATCTTTCAGAATTATAAGTCACCTTACCTCAAAGTTAAAAACTTTCACTCCATTTTCGAGTTGTCTCTTTCTCTCTAAAATATTTCTCTCTTACCAAGAGATTATTATTATTACTTTACTCCGTTGAGACGTTTTCACACCAGCATCAGCTGATGGCTTTTCACTGGAGTCTGAGTGACAGAAAGTCTTTTCAAGTCTCCAAGGCTTCTCTCACTTATCTCGCCGATCTTAACAATGCTGTAGTAAGGGTGGTCTCTACTTATTATCTGATTTATTAGTCTTCTGCTTCCTTTACCAATCCTTTGGGGATTGTTCCGAGCACATCTATTACAAATGGTATCATCGTCACCCTCATATTCCATAGTTGTTGTTTTTTTTTTTTGTTTTTCTCTCGCAACATCGAGATACTTATTTCTTTTTTCACTTTCTTTTATTTTTACTCTGTGGTCTTTCGGTACGGCAAAGTTCACTATTCGGTAGATTCTCAGGGGGGGGGTCTTTTTTTTCGTACTTTCACTATGTCCATTGGTCTGGCAGAGATTAGATGATCTATTAGTATCTTAAATTCGCAGACGCCTTATGCGTCTCATTCTCCAAGACGGATTCTGGGTTGTGCAAATACCACTTTTTCGTCTGGTCAAATTAAAATTTCTTGTACATTTCCCAGTGGATCACTTTCCCCACTCAGACGTGTCTAGTCTTATACTCCTTTTGTACCAGTTAGCTACATTCGCTTATAATGAGATTAATTATCATTTTATTATTATTGCTTTACTTATTGCAAGTTTTTCACACAAGGGTTGGTTGGTGATCTTTCACAGACGTTTCGCTGATAGGATTCTATCCCTCTTATCAATATTCGAGCCGATCTTAACCATGTCAGGATAGTCCCGATTCTTCCTCTAATTTTTAATTCCTTCTGTCTTTCTATTTCCAACATTGGAGGAACGTTCCCAGTGTACCAACCACAACTGGTATCACCGTCACCAAGTTTTTTTCAGTTCTCGACCGAGGTCCAAGTATTTATTTATTTTATTATTTTATTATCATTTCGCTTTCTTTTATTTGTGTGGTTAGCCGGAACGACGAAATCCACAAGACGACAAGTTCGTTTTTGTTTTTTTTTTAATAATTAACTCTGGCTGAGATTTTGTGATTCGTTGGTGTTTCAATATCTCAGAGAATTTTCTGCGTCTCATTTTCTAAGATGGATTCTAGTTTGTGCTCTTACTATTAGTTAATATGGTTAAATTTTAATCTCTTGCACAATTCCAAGGGAATCATCGATCCCACCGATTTTTTTCGAGTGTTATACTTCTTTTCTACTAATTAGCAGCATTTGCTTATTATGTGATTATTTCATGTCTTTCAACATAACCTACACGTGCTAATCTCTTATCATCAATTTTTGCATGAATATAATTAGTCCTTATGACGTTGCTCTGTGCTGCTGTTAGATTGGTTTCTTTGTTTAATGACATATCAACCTTTGTAGGTTATTTAATACCAAAGGCATCCTTCTAGAAAAACAGCTTGGAGGATGAGAGGGTTCATACCTTTCCCAAGGGTATCAGTCCGAAAGTGAACGTAATAGCGCGACTAGAGTTCGAACTCGCTTACTACGATTCCGCAGTCCATCGCTTTAACCATTACACCACGTGGACACAGCCGCTGCTATTAGAAGAGATTCAGTTTCCCTTTTTTAGACATGTCCTGGAAAATATTCATATTGCCATTATTTTACTCCTTGCCAGTTTTTCCACACCATCGTTAGCTGGTGGTCTTTCAACGGAGTCTCTTCAGGTCTCTTAGACTCCGATCAATATTCTGGATGTTCTCAATTCGTCCTCAGATTGCTAACTCTTCCATTCCTCTTTCGAAGACTTTGGAGACCATTCAAAGTGTGCCAACTCCAACTGGTATCATTTTACCCTCACATTACACACCTTTTTTACTTCTCTGGCAAGGACAAAGTACTTGCCTCTGTTTGATTTTTTCACCTAGGTCTGCTGGAACGACAAATTCCACTAGATGGCAAGTTCTGTTTTTGTTTTTGTTTTTTTGTTTTTTTTGTTAATGATCATTAGTTCTGGTTTTCTGAACGTAATTAAATGATTTTTTTGGAACTCAAAATCCAAGAAAATTTTATGCGTCTCATTCTCAAGGACATATTTTGATACCATTTGATAGAAAGATCAAATTTTAATTTCTGGCACAATTTCAAGCGGATCATCTTCCCTAATCCATTCATGCTTAGTCTTATACTCCTTTTTGCGCCGATTGCTATTTTCGCTAATTATGTAATTAATCATTTCGTATTTATCACCACTTATCCCAACACCGTATTATCGATTTTAGCTTTAATAATATTGTTCCTTATGACGTTGTTTTATGCTGCGATTTGAAGAGATTCATTTTCTCTATCAAAGTTTCCCTTTCTTAGTAATGTCTATGTCTTCTCATGTAAGATTTCGTTAGTTTGTCCTTTGAAATTTCCATTCAGCTGTTTTTCTTCCGATTTCTGTTTCCGAGTTTTAGTAGTTCTAGAAGTACTTATGTTTTTAGTGTTGTTACTGATCGCTGTAATTAGTCTTTCTTTACTCTTTTTCATGTAGTCCTCATGTCCTCTTATTGAGGCATCGACGAAATTCTCAATGCTGGCGAATCGTCCTCTTTTTTTTTTCTTGATACATAGAGACTGTTAATATCATCTCTTGGATGTAAAGCCTTGTGCATTATTATCAAATTTCTTGTACTTTGATTCATTTTGTCTGAGTTGCTTGATTGTCATTTTTTAAGAATGGTCCCGTGTATCTTCCAAGAGGGTTGATTCCTTTGATGAGATTTCGACTACAGCGTTTGGTTTCCAGAAGTTTTACTCGTTCATCTAAGGTACTATTTTCTTAGTTTTTCTTTCATGTCCGCTTGCTTCATGGTGTCCGCTTCCAACATTTCCAAGTACTTATAATTTTCTTTTCCTCCAAACGTTCTGATTTTTTCTTTATTTGTCAGTTCTATTCCTTCCGTTATTTGTCTTTTTCCAATTTTATCATGAACATGGCGCAGTTTTCTGTGCCAAATTCCATTCTTATACGCTGACTGTATAATCTTACTGTTTGTATTAGAGTCTCCAGTTCTTTTTCATTTTTTGCTAACAGTTTGATAACGTAGATGCACATTGGGTGATGAATCCTTTCTTGGGATTTTGTATATCTGTAGCTCCCTTTGCACTTCCTAAGGGAGTGGCAAAAATCCTTTTTACAAATAATAAAGACGATAGCCCATCTCACAGGAAGGTGCTTCTTTGGAGTTTCACCTCGACTAAAGTTTTTCATCCCACTGTAAATTCCAATTTCCAATTATTCATGGCTTCTGGGATGAATTTTATGACTTTGTCAGATATTTTGTACATTTTCTGACAATCTATTATCCAGGTTTGCATGACCATATCATAGACTTTTTTCTTGCCATGGTTACGTTTTCCACATCGCTTTGTTCTCCTTGAGGATGCGCTGATCTATGTTCAGTAAGTCACCTATTTCTCTTGTTCTCCAGTCGCATTATTATTATTATTATTATTATTATTAATATTTCTCTGTCTGTCTGTCTCTCTGTCTCTCTCTCTCTATATATATATATGCAGAGAGAGAGAGAGAGAGAGAGAGAGAGAGAGAGAGAAAGAAAGAGAGAGAGAGTGAGTGAGTGAGGGAGAGAGAAAGAGAAAGAGATATATATCATTTCTGTGCTCCACGCTGTAAGTATCTTTTGCAGTGATCGAATGACAAACATGAGTTAGATGTCTAATAGCTACATCAACCACATACTTTATTATCAAAGTTTAATACATGTGTAAATTTTTGTAGGACATTTAGAGGCGAGCTGATAATGCAGCATCTCTTGGCTTTTTCTCCACTTGCGTCTCTTTTGGCTATCATTCTAAAAAAAGTCGTCTAGACGGCATCCATTTTTCTTACTGAGCTGATGATGGTAAATTTTTGCTGGTCGACTTGATCTGATGTGTCTCTGTGTAGTAGTCCATTGAATAACATCAATCATAAGTTGGTCCTTACTTATCTCACAAAGTCCAACTTATCTTCCTCGTCTTACTTAGATGTTTTGGAAGATGGAAGATAAGTGTCCGAATAGCTGCTGTTTTATAGGGTGCTGCTTCAAGTATTTGTTTAAAACATCACGCAGCATCCTTTTGTTTGAGTCTTAGTGATGCAACCATAAAGTAGTACTGAGACGGCGATAGATTGAAAGAATTCCTATTTAAGAGATTAGATTTTCATATGATCGATAACATATCTATGCTTTACCAATGCGTATGTGGTCATTGCTTTCAGAAGATGAGATATTGCTACCGAAGTATCTGAACTGGTCTACTAATTTCAGAGGAGATGGCACTATCTTGATTTAAGCACATGAATTTTATGAGTTCTCGTAGAGACCAAGGAAATTTGCTGTCTGCTCCAAACTACGTAGCTAAGATTCGGCTTGAGTAGATGTATTTGCAAGAAATTCAAGATCGTCTGCGTAAACCAAATGAGTAATAGTTTCTGTGGGATATCATCTGCATTGTGAAAACTTTTAATTGAACTATTCCCCATGAAGCAAAGCTAACTTGGATTGGCAACCACAACTACAACTAACACAAACACTTCAAAGTGACGTAAATAACCAAGCTAGTGAAGATGATTTTCAGAGGTTGATTAAGATATTTTCAGTGTTGGCCATTTCCCAGGTCGTATAAATTTGATTATTCTCAAGTAATGGCTTTATTTGATTGCTATCAACTTCAACTAGTCGATCCGAAAATGGTGTGTCGCTTATTGAGAAATCTCCAACTAAATACTTTCGAAACCATTTTTGATTCGACCGATCATAAACAGTAATTCTCCACTGTCCCAGTACCAGAATAGAATTAACTGAAATAATAATAATAATAATAATAATAATAATAATAATAATAATAATAATAATAATAATAATAATAATAGGAAAAATAAAGGTAGAAACTGACAATGTAAATGAATTATTAGAAAATATCCCGAGAGACATCACCAAATTAAACGGTCTAATTTATGCAGGTACAAAACTAGTCAGTGATAAAATTGGCATCCTCTCCAAAGAAACCAAGAAGAAAGACAAAATCTGAATGGTAAGTGAGGCTAAAGCACTAAGAAAGAAACTGCGTAAACAAACGAAGACCGAGTACAAAGGAAGGATGAATAAACAAGAACATAATAGAATGAAAAGACTGTAAAACAACAGCAGACAAGATTTACAGTACAAAATAAATCAAAATAAATCAAAGATATTGTCAAAAGAAGACTGAACAAAAGATACCTAGATAGTGTCAAACAATACAAACAAACAAAAAAACATTAAAAAAAAAAACGAAAGAATATTCAATCAAAAAACCGGTCGTTAATGCACAAGGACAAATTAACAACCGGATAAAAAGGAAACAATACAGTTTAGGAGCAAGATATGGGATCAGAAATGCCGAATCGATAAATAACATGAACAAAGAGATAAATCGACTTAAAGAAGGCCCCTAGGTGAACTCACATTTGGACCACAGAGAGAAAAAAAAAACAAGAAAGTACTGAATTGGAAAACAACAGGGCATTATGGTATACATGGATTCTAGTTTTTAAAATTCAAGGAGCCAGAAAACACGAATGAATCACAAAGCAGTAAACTATCCTGATCTAGAAAGACGCCCAAAAAGTAACCATCTCCAGTAACTAATAACTGATAACGTTATTTAACAAAAATATCGAAAACTCTAAAAGCACAGATAAGAAGAGATAGAATATATTATTCGCTTGAATGGCGTTGACTGTTTCAGGAGGAATAGACGGGATGCCGAGGAGGAACAAGAAGAATAGATGAATTACTATATATAGATCAGCACATCTTTATGGAGGTCAAAACAAAACGCAAAAATTTCCCAATGGCATGGATTAACAACAAAAAAGACCGATGAAACGATCCTGTAAAGTTGGATAATAAAGCATCAGAAAATATAGCAGATATCCGATAAAATCATAAACTTCAGTCAAAATCAGGTGAATTCTGACTATGTGTAGGCAATAGGAAGTAATCTATAATGTCGCACTTTTTTCAAGGAAATCAATTGTGATGGATCTTTTATGTCCCAGAAGACTGTTAGCATGACCTTCTTTTCTGACTGCTGCCCCGAGAACTTTTTCTTTACCGGAGAGTCAGCGAGTCTCCACTTCATAAACTGTCTCCTCGACTTCGTCACGTAATTTTTTCTTTTGATAAAAAGATGCTTCTTCGTATACATCACACATTTCTTTACAAATTTGCACTTTTCAGCCAACAATGATTTTTATGATGGACCTCTGTTCAAACTTTGAGCGCTCTCTTTGACTTACCGTCATTTTGAATTGTCGAAAAATAAACATTTTTGCCAGATTAAAATGTTTTGCAATTAAATATTTCCAATCAATGCAATGCTTACATTTAAGGAAAAAATTCTGAAGATAAAACGCTTTTGATTTTTCAAAAACAATCCCTTTTTTTATTGAATGACTATGGAAATTTCAAATTTACATGAAGACGTAAAAACACAAAGTTTAATGATGAAATGATGAGATCTTCATGTTTAGACGAAGCCTTTTTCAATTTGTAATTTTCGATACTTTTTCAACAAAATATTTTTTACGAAAAACTGGACTTTACAAGTGCAATATCCTCCATTCTGATCAGTTCCTATTTAAAACTGAAACTTCATTTCGAGGGTAAACAATTTGAGGACGTGAAAAACATTAAAAGAATTTGGACAGTGCAATTTTACACCATATTAAAAGAGGAGTTTTTAAAGATGCTTTGACTAATCGGAAACTTACTGAAATAAGTGTGTTTAAAGCCAAGATGATTATTTTGAAAAAAAGAATGAATTTATTCAATCAAAGTTCCTGACTTCCTCGTAACCTTTTTATATAAACCTTTTGTATAAGAAATTGTCCTTCAAAAGGATAGCTGGTAAAAAGAAAGTGGTCACTTCCGGTGGTTCAAATTTTTATGAGTG
The DNA here is from genome assembly GCA_963585895.1 of Sepioteuthis lessoniana. Lineage (NCBI taxonomy): Eukaryota > Metazoa > Mollusca > Cephalopoda > Myopsida > Loliginidae > Sepioteuthis > Sepioteuthis lessoniana. The sequence continues at coordinate 81,511,140 of OY757934.1, forward strand.
CGGCAGATAGATTGATAGATTAGATTAATGAGTTTAATTGAGTATCAATTCTTGATGCTTATTTAATGCCAAATTCTGTTGATACATTATATAAGATTTTTTAGTGAATAGTTAGAGGGTAAAAATTATTGAACTAGTCCGAGCTCATTTGCTTGCACACAGATTATTTCAAGTATTTCTATCTATTGTTTTCTCAGAGTTACAGGGTTTCAAGTGATTCTATTTATTGTTTGCACACAGTTAAATGGTTCCAAGTATAATAGATAATTAAACAGTTTTATTTGAATTAATGATTGAACACTAACGAGAACTACCACTCAGGTTCAGAGTGGACCTGAAAGTAATGATAGTAAAGGAATAAAACACTTTCCTCAAACATCCAGTTGTGGAGCCTCACCATGATACAGTTTAGTGTCATATGCAGGACATTCATGGGGATCTTACTCCTCTGCGGAGATGCAGTCGACGTATTCTACAGCCCCAGCAGATAGATAGATAGATAGATAGATAGATAGATAGATTTTTACTGTTTTCATTATTCTTGATTTTATCTATTTTAATTTTAATTTTAATTCTTATTTTCTTAAATCTTAACAGGAAAGAAAATGTTATATCAGAACGAACAGGTTATAAAATATGTTGTCATTTCACTGTCCGAAGGGAAAGAAAACGCTTTTGACCGAAATATGGATATAAAAATTCTCTGAGATATGCATTCAACTTCTCAAAGCTTCTAACTCCTGTCTGTCAACTTTGATCCAATCAAAAGAAATTAGAGGAGATAGTTTGAGAGGCCAGGACACTTGGAATTTCACCTGAAATTGGTACTAAAATAAAATCTGTTCGAAAGCAACAGTAACTTGCTAATTTACGATCCACAGCATAGATAGATAGATAGATAGATAGATATGGGGATTTGGATTGATGTGGAACATAGCACTCTAGAATTATCTGAATTCTGGTGCAACGGAAAATAGCGTTTATCCAGAAATATCGGATTCTTGATGTAATAGGGAAATAGCACTCAGCTCGAAACATCGGACATCTGGTTTAATAAGAAACAGTGCTCAGCCTGAAATACTGGACTTTTAATGTAATGGAAAGTAGCACAGTGCTAGAAATATCAGGTATCTAGGGTAATGGAAATAGCACTTTGCGCAAAATATCGGACTTTTAGCCAAATGGAAAGTAGCACCCAGCTCGAAATATCGGATTAATGATCTAATGGAAAATAGAACTTTGCCCGAAATATCAAACTTACAAATTGAAAGAGTTGTTTTAATATCTGGCGAATTGGTTAACGTTTTGGATTGTGACATTATAATAATCAAGTTCAATCTTCAGTCCTGCTATTTCGCTCACTTTTGGATTAATTCCCTTGGCAAATGTGAGAACCCCTTTATTCCCTAGCAATGGTTTTAATAGTACCATGACTGTTCTTCTACAAGGATGGTTTTGGCATTAAATAAACCACGAAGGTTGATATGCCATTAAACAACGTAATCAAATTCTTTTCTCTAAAGCAAAAGACAAAAAAAAGCAGTATGACACTTGTGAATCACTGAAAAAATTGTAATGTTTATTGCGAAAAATATGTCACTAGACAAATTCTAATTTGTTATAAAACAATATTCCCGAATCAGTGATCACCACAAGTGCGATTAATAAAGTAAGGTAATCAACATGTTGTAAATATGAATCAATCGATTTTATTATTTACACAATAATAATTGATAACAGCTGATCAATAATTGAAATATAGCTAACAATTTTGATAATAGAAAACGATCAAAGCAAGTAGCTTCAATTATATAAGTATGTCTCTTCTTTTTTCCCTTTCTCTGGTAAATATTTTATCTATTTACTTTTTCCACTTTTATTCATAACTTCACTTACCTTTCTCTCACAACGACCGTTTTTATACTTTTTGGAATTTTCTTTTAGTTTAAAGAAATATCAATTGACATAGGTTCGATTTGTGATTTAGTATTATTTAGTTGTTTACGTATGCTGTTTGCGTGATCTCTTTTTCCTCCCTCTTCTCTTTTCTCACATTTCACCGCCTCTCTCTTCTGTCTCTTTATCTCTCATTCTTTCGTTTTTTTTTTTCTTCTCTTCCTTCCTCCCTTCCTTCCGCCTGCTTCTTTAAACTTTTAATTTAATTACCTTCTTGGAGATTCTATTTGTTTTACAGCTTTGTCTTAAATAGTCTCGTGACAATTTTAAACATGAACGCTGATTCATTGATTATACGGTTAGCCCTTTCCCTGTATATATTGTATTTTCTCCTTGTTTTTCGTATTTTATTAAAAATCCATCGGTGATTTAACATCAGTAGATATCATCCTTCCTTGTAGTGACGATGGTTCATTTGAACTGAGAGGTTATAACGTTGACTTTCTTTTAAATTAGATTCTTTTTGGATTAGCTTGTTCTTCAGTTTCTCTCTCTCTCTCTCTCTCTCTCTATATATATATATATATATATATATATTATTTGAAAAACGACAAATTTAAAAATTGTATTCCATAATAAATGTATTTCGCTCATCAGCTAAACAAATTTATCATGAATAATATTTCTAAATTTCTCGATTTTTTTAAAGAAAAAATATATATTTTACTCAGCAGGTATATTTTGTATAAAATAGCCGTGCATTGAGCACTGATTGTTTGGATATTCACAGTCCTCATTTACTTGATATATATATATATATATATATATATATATATATATATATATATATATATATATAATCTATGTAGTATAAAAGGTATTAAAACTGTAATACTTAAAAACCAAAAACATAAATGGGTAAAGGAACTAGATTATCTGAATTTGAGAAAGGCGAGATTACAGCTCTGAAAGGATTCAGAAAATCTCAGAGAGAAATTTCAATGGCCTTAGTACGCAGTAAAACTGTTATCTGCAATTACTTGATAAGTCCAAATAAATATAGAACAAGGAAACCGCCTGGTCGGCCAGAAAATTATCACCACAATTCTAGAGAATAATTGTTCGCGAAATAAAAAGAAAACTTCATCAACGTAAAAATATTGAAATCTCTAGTGGATGCTCCTTGTACTACTAGAACATTTAAAAGGCATTTAAACAAGGAAAAAATTAAGCATAAGAAAAGAATTCATCGTCCAAAGTTAATTATGAAATACAAACTGAAACAACTGGAATATGCTTGTCGATATCAAATGAATACTAAAGAATGGCAAAAAGTTGTCTTCTCAGACAAAAAGAGATGCAATTTACGCGGTTCAGATGGCTTTCAGAAGTACTGGCATGCAAAAAACTTTCAGAAGAGAATTACTCAACAAGGCAAAGTGGAGAAGTATCTCTTGTGATCAAAGGGAGGCTTTCTCATCTTTAGGATAGCTTAAACTACAATTTGTCAGTGGTCGACAAAAAGCAGCGGATTATGTGAAGATACTAAACGATTCATCTCCTGTACAAGAAGTGTGTTGTCTATGTGGAGAATAATGGATTTTTCCGTAAGATAATTCTGTTTTTCACAATGCTTCAATTACAAAGAAGTACTTGCTTGAACAAAAAATAAGACTTCTTGACCACCCAGCGTACTCTCCTGACCTCAATCCTATAGAAAATTTGTGGGGATTAATGGTGGCAAAGTTTATGAATGAGATCGACAGTACTCAACAATTTCTGGACTCAAAAACGCAATCTTAGACGCATGGGAATAATACCTGATACTAATATTGAAAAGTGTATATTTCAGGCAGCAAGTTATTATTCAGGCAAGGTTTATCAAAGCCGACGGAACACTGTTAAATATTTTTAATTGTAATTTTTCGAGTCTTCTTGTTATTTTTCTTGTGTCGGGGTCCATGTGGTAAATGAATTGTCCCAAGTGCTTTTGAACTGACCTTTCGTTGTCATCAAGGGTCATATGTTTTAGTTGACAGTTTGAGTTTTTACTGTTTTAATTATTTGTAGCGTTTTGTTTTGAAGTTGTCAGTTGGAACGTTTTCTGCATTTTGTTTTAAAACGTTCAGTTGGGAAGGTTTACTAATAGAGTCAATGATTTTTATTTATCAACAATATTTAATATGTTGGTGCTTGTGTTAAATGCTATTTTATTTATATTCGGTTTTCTTTCATTTTAATGCATATTGCTTCTAGGATTTATTATTGTTTTTATACATAATCATTGTATTATCTGTGAGAATCTTCAAAACATTAAAAGATGTAAATTGATCAGTGCTATTGTTCTGGTTTATAATTAAATTTCGTTTTATGGTGCTATGTTCAGGTAGATGATTTGTGAGACGACGTGATAGAGTTGTAGTTGTATAGCCAATGTAAATATTATTTTTGTTTTTTGGTTGGCACTCTTGAAATGGACATATACATTTTTAAACTACATTCTCATATTAATAAATGTCCAACATATATTTGACCAATAATAGAGACCTTAACAGGTGCCACCACTCCCAAGTCAGAGTGGAACTGGGAGTAATGTTAAAGAAGAAGTACTCCATACTCTCCAGATCATAACTGGAGTCTCATCACAATACTCTTGGATGAAGTGGCTGTATTGTAAACCCGGCTAAAAACACTGGCATCTTCCAAGGACGTGATGATATCAAAAAGAAAGACTGACAATATTACTCCGAGAATCCAAACAGAAGAATGAAAAAAGCTGCTGGAGAGACAAAAAGACAAATTACCCACGAAATATATAAAGACTGAATGAGAAGGAAGTTAAATCTAAATAAAAACTTGCGACGATTTGACGGGGATTGACGAAGGAAAATCTTGCTCTAAATCTGAAATCATCGCATGCTTTAAGATGTTAAAAATTAAAATGCATCGTAAACACAAGAAAGTGGATTTGATTGCCGAAGATTTTGCAATGGTCAGTTAATAACGTGGATCTTTCGGGGAGACTCGTAGTCTCCAATAGTTATTTATCACAGCTATGATATCAATTGAGATAATATTAGGGAAATGTAAAGAACGATATTAATTTACGAAACCGAGAGAAAAAGTCAATCTCTTAGTGTAGATAGAGGATATCAAATTATTATTATTATACGAACTTTCACCCCATTAGTCTCAGCTGATTTGCATGACATATCACGTTTCTATTCCACGTCGCAAATTTCCTCAATACTCCAGAACTCTACTTAATCTTTTTACCGATTGCAGTAATAAACACTTTCAATTTTCCTTGCATTATTATTACTATTTTTGTTGTTGTTGTTGCTGCTGTTGGTTATGAAGAAAATGATGATGATGCTGAGAACATTTTCCTTTTTTTGATTTAGTTTTATTATTGTCTTGTTTTTCTGGTTTGTTTTTATGTTTCTATGTGGTAGATGATGATCATCATCATGATGACATTGTTCCTTTAATTGTTTTATTTTCTTACTTTTGTTTTTCTTACTCTTGCTGTTGTTGCTGCTGCTGAAGATGGTGATAATGGTGTCAACGTTCTTTTTTTTTTCATTGTGATAATGATTTGATTTGCTTTTCTATGTTTTTAGTGGTTATTGTTGCTGCTATTGTTGTTGTTGTTGATGATAATGATAATAATGATGATGATAACAGTGTTTTTCTTTGTTATAACTTCTATCATTTGATGTTATTTTTTTCTTTGTTTGCTTCTAATGTTGATGATGCTGATGATGATTTGGAAGATGATCATGACACAGTTCTTTATTATTATCATTTTTATTGTTTTACTGTTGTTTTTACAGCATCTATTTTTTGTTTTGTTTTTTCTTCATGTGATAAATGGATCACTTAATTTAGGCCCAAAGACCAGATTCAGTTTTAGTTAATAAGAAGAATAGAACTTGTTATCTAGTTGATTTTGCCGTTTCAGCATAAAATCTAGGGAAGCAAAAAACTGGACAAATAACTGAACATCGTTAAAGAACTTTAAAAGTTGTAGAACATGAATGGGACACTGATACCAATCAGAATTGGAACTATTGGGATTGTATCCAAGAACATGGAAAAGAGATTAAGTGAACTGAAGATCTGAGAAAGAATTGAGACTATCGTCCCATAATTTTCTCCAGAAATTATTTATTTCATTTTCGGTTTTCTCCGTTGAATTGTTGGTAGAATTTTCTTTCATTATTTTAAAATATTGTTTCGTTTGTATTGTTGGATCCTGTTTCGATATATTTTAAGTTTCCCTTCTTTAACCAATATTCTTTGGTTTATTTCTTTCGCTTTTATCAGATTTCTCTGCTATTGTCATCCTTTCTGGGTTGTATTGTTTCTACGTATCCACGTGTGTTTTCCTTGCCTGAGACACTTGCATCTCCTCGTAGTTTCCTTATTTGTGCTTCTAATCTCATCTACAATCTAGCTTTTGTTCCTCTTATTCTATTTGGATTCCTATGTGGGATACCAAGTTTGTCGCACACTATCTTTTCTCCTGTCTAAATGAGACGGTTCCCTTCATTGATGTCGTCTGCTGTGATATTTTCAATAGTTTATTCAGGTTTTATGCTTCTAACGTGACTTTTTCCACTCTTGATTTCTTCGTGGTAGAAATACTTCCTTCTCTTCGGCCATGATTTTCTTTATTCTTTCTTCAATGTTTCTTTCCTCTTTAGATAATTTGTTATAACAGTGGTGGTACTGATGGGTTCCGCCAAGTTGTGGCTATCAGGATTTTGTGTTTCAGCTCTTCTGGAGAGTTCTTGAGCATTTTCTTCACATATTTCTAGTAGTTCATGTTTAGAAAACCAGATTTTTTTTGAGAATCATTCTTGTTTAATTTGCAAGTTTTTCCCTTCATTTCTAGTATCAAACGTAACAGATTCCTTCCCAAATACAATCATTCACTTTCCATAGATTCTTTGCGTGGGATTGCTTTTGAAATAGCACAACTTTACAGATTTGTTGTCTTCTCTTCCTATTTCTTTTTCTGACTTGTATAAGATATATTCTTGCAGTGATCCCTGCCTTTATATCTAAAATTAGAATAGCTAACATCTGTAAAAAGGTCCAAAAAGACCAAAGGCGTACGTCGCAATCATGACATTAAAAATGTGTAACCTTTGTCATACATTTATATGTATTGTAGTACATTGGGGCTAAACATAAGTGACAGGATGTTTTTCCTATGAGAAAGCCTTAAGAGTATTACCAGAGAAAAAGTGAAATAACACACACACACACATACACACACACGTACACAAAAGCAAAAACTACTAGAATGAAAAGCCCATTGGATATCCCATTCATTCTGCCTGGAGCCATATTGAAGCAAACAGTTTCGTATAAACAAAAAAGTCTCACGCATTCAGATTCTAAAATTCATATTTTAATAGATGTTTTGATTTATATAAAAGTGCAACGATCTCATTTTATAAACAATCCTTTGTGAGTTGATTTTATCGCTTTATTTTTTTATATTTTAAATCGTATTATACAACAGTGATCGTATTATACAACAGAATTTACAATATTAAAAAACTTAAATCTGAGAGAGATAAATGGTAACCATAACCAGAACAATTCAAAAATTTCAATTCAAAATCGAAAGTCAACATTTACGTTTCAATTAAAATAAGAAATTCCGTTTTGCTTTTACTTCTGGCGTTGCTACCCTGAATGAAATATCTAAATATTATTTTTTCTTCGTTAACCTCTCTTTCATTACGTAGTTGTAGTGGGAGGCAATTTTTCAAAACCAACTATTACGATAAATAAAACAAACTATGTTCTACAACACTAGTTTACTATATTATTACTTATTAAGATTTTACTGGAGGTGCCCGTGGTGTAATGGTTATCGTCGTAGGAAATGAACACGGCGACACGAGTTCAAATCCTGGACGAGACTTATTGCATTTCACATAGCACTAATACACTTGGGAAAGGTATGAATCCAATTATTCTCCCTCCAACTATGGGTAAATAGTAAGGCAGACTAGGTTCTTCTTCTAGTCTAGGAGAAGGAAAACTCTGAATCCAAACCTGTTAAACTCCGCTTAAAAATTGACCTTGTGTCGTATCCTGCCCGAGCAGAGGGGTTGGGTAATTAGGATTAAGATTTTAAATCTGACATTGGAAAGGGGATTCTCCGTAGCATAATGGCTAACTTGCTTGATAGCGGCCACACTGTAAGTGAGTTCGAATTCCAGTTGTACTATTACGTTCACTTATTGACTAATACCCATTAGAAAAGATATGATCCCTCTCATCCTAATTTGCTATAGTACCATTGCTATTTTTCTAAAAGAATGAGTTTTGCACTGAAAAACCCACGAAGATTGAAATGCCATTAAGCAAAGAAACCAACCGGCTATCAGAGTGATAAATGGAAACCATAACAAGAATATTCCACAAATTTTTATTCAGAATAGAAACTCAAATTTCACATTATTATGATTATTTTGCTCTATGTGAGTTTTTCACACCAGCTCTCACTGATGATTTTTCTCAGGATTCTGTGTGATAAGAAGTTTCCTCTGGTCTGCAGGACTCTCCTAAGTATCCTAGCCGATTTTAATTATTCAATGGTCTTCATGGTTTGCATTCTTCTTCTTATCACTAGTTCATGGAGTCTTTTGACCATGTTCTTTAGAATGGTACCAAGGGCCCCGAATATAATTGGTATCACTGTCACTTTCATTTTCCGTAGCTTTTTAGGCTCTCTGGCAAGGTCAAGGTATTTATATAGTTTTTTTGCCCCCTTTCTCCCTCATTCTGAAGTCTACTGGCACAAATAAATCCACTTGATGAGAGATTCTTTTTTTTTTCTTATTAATTAAAACTAAGTCTGATCTTTAGGCCCAGGCATTTATCCCTTTGATTAGATTCCTTTCTTACTTTTTTCTTTTATCTCTGTTTATTTGATTCTGATTTCGTAATTTGTAGTTTTCTTACTCTGTCAGCGGCGGGATTTTTTCCTAATTGGGCTGTTCACTCTCTTCTGTTTTTTGTCTTTTTCCGTTTTTCATTATCAATATGGATCATTTTTTTTAATTTCGAATTGCGTTCGTATATATTAACAATAGATTCTAATAGTTTATAGAAGGGTTTCTAGTTTTTTAAGTTTCCACTACAATAATTTTTTTATTGTTTCTTTTTAAAATCACACTTTTTATTTGACAATAATAATTATTTGTTTGCTGTTATATGATATTAATTATTGCCATCTAGTGTTTATGATTTTTATATAATTATATGGTTTAACGTAACTATTCCTACAAAATAATAATTATTTATTTGCACCCAGTGATACTGTTTCAAGTATTGCTATCTAACCCTACAATTTTTCAAGCAGTAAATGTGGTCTTATGCTTGTCACGAAATCTAATGTCGTGTGACTACAAGTCACCGTGCTTGTTGTGGCTGTTGTGTCCGAGACTATCACATTTGCTTCCGACTGTTTGCTTTGTCAAGTCCTTCCGTGCCCACGCTATGCTTGAAAGATCCACGAAGTGGGGTGTTGACACAATTCATCCGGATCTTCTTCTGACGGTCAGGTAATATAAGTGGCTAGATTGTCTAGCGACTCAAAGAATAGAGAAAACCCGTTGTTAACAAATAACAAAAATAGTTTTTATTGAAACTCGTTTGTGAGACAATAAATAACAAGTAAACAATGTTAGCTTTCCTGGCAAAAAGAAGGAGAAAGAATACAGAGAGAGGAAGAGTGACGATGAGGTGCGGTTAGAATGACACTAATGTCTCTAAAGTCTGGGATTTTGAATGTTTGTTAGGTCTGAAGGTTGTTCGGAGTTCCTCGGGTCTACAATGGAAGGGATGCTGCTTTGGCAGTCTTAAGTTTCTTCTTGGTCTCTTTCCTCATCCTCTCTGATGATTCGTTTTACCATCCTGTTTTTATAGATCAATATTTGGACTAAAAAGGTTTCTGATTGGTTGTCCAATAAGAGACAATTAGGAGTCATATTCCCAATGGTCAGCCAATACTAGTTCAGGATTATATCTTATAGGTATAGGGAAAACCCTTTTTAGATGCTTTGACCAATGGGAACAGGTTTAGAGCAATGGGGTTGAACTAAAATATTCTCAGCCTCAACTGACTGGATGAGCCATGCCCAGCTCGCCTTTATTTAGGGTGGAACAAAATTAAATCTTCCTTTTGACATTGACCTTTAAGATAAAGACTTGAAAAATATGTTTTACGAAATAACCCGTTTCCTCATTATGATCGATGGAGTTAGTTGTCAACAGAAAAATTAAATAAATTTGCTGACCTTTAAAATCAAAAACAATTGTCTCGCACTTAACTGACCTTTAGGAACAATCAGCCAGTTTTTAGGTCAATTTAAGCCTTGAACAAAAAGATCGTTATTTTAAGGATCTTTTTATATTTGAGATATATATATTAATCTTCATATATTTCATAAATTCGAATTTTTATGTATTAATTAAGTATTTAACCGAACGTTGTGTCACAATATGGTTTCAACTAACTAATAATATTAATCCTTAGTAAAGAATTATAACTTCAAGTATCTATTCTAAATATAAAAAAATTGATCACTGTTTCAAGTATTCTCATCAAGTGCAAATAATTTTCAGATATATATATTTGACCTATAAATAATACCCTAACAGGTACTACAACTGAGAATAATGTCAGTGAAGAGGTATCCCATATTCCCTTATACTCCAAAACTGGAACTTCACCACTGGATGCATTTTAGTATCATACCCTGAATACCCACTTTTTTTTTTCTTGAAGGGTCTTTCTGCTCAACAAAAGATGTAGTCGGCGTATTCTGATCCCTCCACCGATAAGGCATGTAACAGGAGAGTCTTATATATATATATATATATATATCCAAAACAGAGATTTCCTAAAAATTCTTTTCGGTAAAACCTGGGAAATAAACTTCCATTACTTATTCACTTCTTTAAACTGGCTCTACGTACGTATAGAGCAGTTTATTGTTTTGTGACTCACTTCGTATTCTATTTCTTTTTTCTGAAGAAGTCACTATAATGACTCGTTCGTTTCTCGGTTTTTCTTTTCCCGACAAATCATTTTTTCAATATATATATATATATATGGGGGGGGGTGATACCAACAATGGGTTAAATTGTTGGATAGACTGAACCCTTTAGCCTTGGTAGGTAAACCGCAGTAGGAGAAGGAAAAACTGAATCAAAACCCGGTTGCAGGTTAATAACATACCCAGGAGACCCCTTTTAGGAAGAGACTTACCTCTCAGTAGAGATCGCTGTCAGCGTATTTTAAACACCGCCAATAGGACTTTGATGAGAAGGAGGAGATTTTTGTTCCTTTATGTATATAGACACACACATACTTATATATGTAAATATGGCTATCTTGCAAATCTTTCAATACAATGTAGGTAATTGAAAGTCTCAGTTGTAATGCGTTTCCCCAATTGAAAATTAAATTAAAAAAAACACATGAGAAAATGAATAAAATATTGAGATAACTATTGAGGAAAAGAAAAATCAAAAGAATAATAATAATAATTACAAAAGAAGTTGTGCGAAAGAATAAAAAAAAAAGAAAACGGGGTTAGGGTAGGAGAAGAAAGAAAGAAAGAAAGAAAGAAAGAAAGAAAGAAAGAAAGAAAGAAAGAAAGAAAACTGAGAGGAAAAAACGGAGAAAAAGGTAAGAAGAAATCGTGAGAAGGAATATAAAAAAGAAGAAAAGGAAAAAGAGAAAAATGAAAAGAAGAAGAAAACAGAGAAAAAAAAAGAAAAGTAATTCGTGGCAAAGAAAAAGAAAAAGAAGAAAACAAGCTAGAAAAATGAAAAGAAGAATTTGAGAGAATACTAAAAAGAAAAAAGGGAAAAAAGGATGAAAAATGAAAAGAAGAAGAAAACGGAAAAAGGAAGAGTAATTTGAAGAAAAAAAGAAGAAAAAGAAGAACGGAAGGAAGAAAAATAAAAAGAAGAAGAAGAAAACAGAAAAAAGAAAAGTACTTTGAAAGAAAGAAAGAAAGAAAGAAAGAAAGAAAGAAAGAAAGAACAAATGAAACGGTGAAAGAATTGAAAAAAAAAGAATAAAATGTAACAGGTAAGAATAAAGACAACGGAGCTTTTTGTCCTAAAAAGAAGAATTTTGAAGACTTTTTGGCTGTGATGAAGCGAGGATCAACGCGCCCTTCCCTCTTTAGAAAGAACAAGAAGAGTAGCGACCCACACGGTAGAGCATTGCTTAGAGAACAAGACGTTATTGTGCCCCTTTTTACTAAACAAGGAAGTTTGCATCTTACAGAAAAGAAAGGAGAACAAAATAACGGAATGAAGAGGCTACACATGAGTGAATAGAAGAAAGAGAGATTGAATAAATAATGAAATGAATGAGTGAAACTATGAATGAGTGAGCTCGAGACTAAATAGGTTCAGTGTAGAATCGTTAGACCACCACCAATGAAGTCGGAGAATCAGGCGGGATGACAACAAACGTTGGAATAAATGCACACCGATTTGATGAACGATGGCACAAGAAAACAGTCAATAAAATAAACGATTTATCATCAAAGCTTATCTGAATTTCAATTGTAATTTGAGTTTCTCTCTCTATCTCTCTTTCTCTTTCTCTCTCATACACTTACACACACACACACACACACACAAGGATTGTCGACTAAGAATACGTATACAGCGATCTACTCATACCTATCAACACTTTAACTATCTCTGTATACGAAGTCATACGAAAGTAATGAGACTGAGGTTTTTTGTGGGGGCGGGTCTTTTTTTTTCAGGTTGGCAGCCCTGATTGACAATCGACAGATCAGTATCGACCATGAACACGCGTGAAATCATTCGGTTCATGCTTGCTTCTTAGAATTACAGTAAATCTTGGATTATTGAAATCGTGTTTGGTTAAATGTGCCTCCAAGATGTAACAAGATGTAAGACAAGGTGTAACAGAATATGTAACAGAATATCAATTTCTCTGTTAATTCTCTCGACAATAGGACTGAAACATCTATCCAGTTAACACAGGCTCATGGAGTGTAAGTTTAATCCTGAGCACAAGTCTTTAAATGAAACAAGGCATTTTAGCTTGGTTGAGAAAATATGAGCGACAAACCCCATTCAGCTCAGTCAGTCAAACTTGAGAAAATGCCACACAGTGAGTGTTCTCATCGGATTTGGTAAATGTTTGAAGGTTTAAATGATGAGTAATTAACATTTATCGGCTGATTTTCAGTCCGAATTTCCAACCTGAAAAATAGTTGTTTACAAAGGTTTTTACTTCGATGTGGTACAAAGCCGAATGAATGGGGCACCCAATGAGACTCGAACTCACTCGTGTAGGTTTGCTAGTCTAGCTTGCTAACCATTACACGACCAAAGGTACCCTAATTTACTAAGCTTTTTGCTTGGATGTGGCACAAGACCGAATGAATGGGGCACCCAATGAGACTTGAAGTAACGCTTGCAGGTTTGCTCGTCAAGCTTGCTAACCATTAAACTACCTGAGGCACCCAACCTGAACAAATAATAAATCAGTCCGCTTACTTTCTGGTCACCGCGTCTTGGTGAACAAGTTTTACCTGCCCTCTCCTCCCAAAAAAAATTCCTGTCGTACAACTTCCTTACGCCTCTGATTATTTCTTGTTCCTAAAAATTATAACCCATATCCATAGTCACAATTTGGAAATTAGTGAGTACATATACCATAATGTGACTTTCATATCAATTTCTATCAAGCTATTCGCTTAAACTCTTCGCCACGGGTAAGATAAGACACAAGGTCAATTTGTAAGTGGAGTAAAGCTGGTTTGAATTCAGTTTTTCTTCACCTAAATTGGTTGGCTAACAAAAACTAAAGAACTCAGAGTGCCCCACTATTTGCCCATAACTGGGGGAGCGTCTATCTATCAATTTATTTATCGATTTTTGGTACCGTGATAAGATGTTTACGCCGTCTTTAAAAATAATTTACCGTCTGAATGTCAATCACGTTTTGATTGGCTGAACAAACAAGTGATGTGTTCTGAATGTTTAAATGATTAACAACAAAGACAAGATGAAGTCACTTCAGCAACAGCAACTTACACCAGTCAAACTAATAGAGAATATTTCCGTTGACTTCTGGTTGCAGAGGAAGACAGCTACTCCAAAATAACATGACATCTTTACCAGAATTCATACGAATGATATAAAAAGTGAATAGAACAGGAAGAATTGTTGCTGATTATCGTATAACATCAGCAATCCAAATTGTATGGGATGGAACCATTCTGGTAGAACTTTTAAAATCATGCTTAGAAATTACTTTATGCACAGGACACTAGAAGAGTGACAGCTGAGAAGGAACACAGGGTAAATCTTTCTGGGTACACAATAGCATTACTGAGTTCTGTAAATAAGCTGAAGCGTTATCTGAGAGACTGAAGAAAAAGTGCAAACAAAAAGGAAAACTTGAAAACTTCTTGTAATTTTTTGATTTACCATAAGTATAATGCAGCCGATTTGCGACGTCAAAGTTGATAACAACGCTATCATATCCAAGAAGATACCTTCTTGTGGGAGTATTTTTGAGATAAAGCATGATAATTATTATTACTTAGAATATTCGGACTACTGACCTCATCTTTAATGTTAGAATCACAACATTTCGGCCGATATGTCCTTCGGCTTTCTTAGAGAATTCATTATTCCGAAGTTATAGCTGATAGTGTGATGGACAACTATATATACGAGAAATACCCGATAAAACTTACTATATATATATATATATATATATACACCCAATCTCTCTGCACGACCAAAATAAGACCCAATGTCAGTTTTAAGTAGAATTTAGAAGATTTGAATTCAAAGTTTTCCTTCTCCTAGACCGGTTACCATATTAAGTTAAAGAGACGAGTCTGCCTTACTATTTGCCTATAGCTGAAGGAAGAATAGTCAGATTCCTACCTTTCCGAAAGGGTATTAGTACTATGTGAAAATTTGGACTTGGGTTGCCTTACTTTCTACAACGGTAACCACTGCAACACGAGCACCTTCAAAGGAATATAGTTATATATGCCGACATATATATGCCGACTGGATATTTTTAATATATTATAATTAGTTCAAGAATATTATCAAATGCGCGGTAGATATTCTCAATAGATGCTGCTTTACCATATTTACAAAAGTATAACCAACCCATCCAATGACGAAATTCTACAGTCCTGTCGTTATTCCGCCTTACAAGAAGCGTCTCAGGTATTATGCCATAAACCGGATTTTATCTTTTATAGACAAAGATTGCAGAGATCTTAAAACTATCAGTTCAAGAAACTCGGCTCACAAAAATACAATTTTTAGTCGATGAATTTTTGTGAGACAGCAACGTTGACAGAAATGTAATAGCCACATAAATTATGAATGTGCTTTCCAGTCGCAATATGTTTGACATTTTCTTTGTGCTTCTCGATTCAAGTGAAAACCTTCGAAACCCTGATAAGTTGAGATTGATCCATGGAAACAAGAAGTTAAAATCTCAATTTAGAAAAATGTGACTGTTCATCTTCAAAAGAGAAGTTTCGGAGATAGGCCAAAATTTTTGCTGGTTATTTTTCTATTAGAAGACACAAAGGGTCACCGTTGGGTAAAGAATAGTGTTACAGCAAAGAGAATATCAAGAGACAATGTTTTTCATCTTGTTTAGACATATTACCAGTTTTGTTTGAGTTTGTACGCGAGGATGTACTGAGATTAGTTCTAGAAATGAGTTCATTATTTTATGTAAACATTCATATATATATATATATATATATATATATATATATATATATATATATGTATGTGTGTGTGTGTGTGTGTGTGTGTGTGTGTGTGTAAAACAAAGAAGAAGAAATGATATCGTTTCAATAAAAACGTAAGATAAAAAAAGTCCTTAAATGCCAGTAAGCAGAGCAGTAAAAAAAACTGAAATATATTGACCACAAAGACCTTTATTCTTCTGTGATTGTCAGTTTCATGCGTTGTTATTAGACAAAGATTAGGTTGTAAGATAAAACATTCTCTAAATGAAAAAGTTTTTAATCTTATAACCCCTAAGTGTATCTAGACAAAAGGAATTTGATGTAATTATCATCATCATCATCATATCGTGCTGGTAGCACGGATATCCCTGACCCTCTCTCGCCACTCCTCCCTATCGTTCATCGCCCTAGGTAGGTCTTCAGGACAACATCCTGTATCCTCACATAGCTGCTGAATGTACGTTCGAGCTGGACGCCCTGCTTTTGCGCGGCCATGTGTGGGGATCCATAAGAGTACATCTCTTATGAGTTCATCTCTGCTTCTCCAGCAGTGTCCTGCCTGTCTGGTTCGTCTAACTTGAATAGTTTTCGTGATAGGAAGCAGGTGGCCGTACAGTTGGTGTCATGTGGGGTGTTGCTGCCAGGACTTGTTCAGGATTGCACGCAGCTTCCGGTTATATATATATATATATGTGTGTGTGTGTGTGTGTGTGTGTGTGTAATTACCCTTCTTAAGGAGACCAACTTAATTTTGGACTAATGTATCTAAAAAAAACCTTCTATTAGTTTAAAACATTGCTAAAATTCTTCTTTTTTATCACTTCCGATTCTACGCACCACCAAACTATTCCTTTGCTGTAAAGTGCTTAACCTTCTCATTAATAGTTAATATTGTCCTCCATTTATATCTATTCACTTCTGGTCAGAAGGCTCTGTCTCGTCTACATATTAAACTTTTAGTGACAGTTATGTGAAGTATAGCAGCGTAATCATTTTACTATATATGTATATGTATATATTGAATATGTACTGAGTATGGATGTGGAAATCGTTCGGGAATTAGATCAGAGTGAAAAGAATGTACCACGAAAAATGAGGTGATCAAAGCAAAACCTGACAAGATCCTACGTACCAATATATTCACTGGCACCGTTTTGCCAGCGAAATATGGTCAACTATGAAGAAGGACAGGGAATGGTTACGGCACAAATGTGTATGGAAAGAAGAGGAATATCGTTACAGGATGATCACATCTAAAGTGAGGTAATTCAAAGAGGAGTGATGGCCCAGATCGAGGAGAACAGAAAGCAGAAATTATGTGGGCAGGACACGTCGCAAAGTTTACAGATTATCAGAGTACCTATAGAGTTATTGTGTGATATCTGAGATAGCGTAAACAAGCTCTCGAAAGATTTCCAAAATGAATCCAACTATTCTCCCTCCAGCTATTCGCAAGTAGTTGTATAGACTAGGCTCTTTAACTATTATATAGCAACTGATCTAAAAGATGGAAAACTCGGAATTCAAACCTGTTAAACTATGCTGAAAAATTGAATTTCTATCGTATCTTACCTATACTGATGTGTTGGTATATACATATATATATAGATATATATATATATATGTACATATATATACATACACACAGAGAAACGACAAAAGTATTTGAGTCTTTGATAAGATGTTTATTTACAATAATTCCGATTCTTGAAGTTTTTGTAACAGGTTATATCAAGAAAGAATTGCTTCTCAATAGGGATTATACATGCTAGTATATCTTTTCTTTTTTTTCTTTTTTTCATTTTTACTTTATACTTTACTTTATTTTTTTTTGTCATATTTTTTAACGGCTCGAGTTAGTTGTGATGAAAAATAAAAAAAAATAATAAATAAATAAAAATTAACATGAAAGATGATACTAATCAAAATTAATGGTTGGCATATCTTGTATTCTCATTATTTCCTCCATATCACTCTTCCGTTACGGTATATAATTATACACAGATATTTAATACTATGGAGAAAAAAAAAACATTTTTCTTTACGAATACTAAAGCCAAATTTGAGAAAAAAATAATATATAAATATATAAACACGTGTGTGTGTGTGTGTGTGTGTGGATTTCTCCTTTCGTATGCCTTTAACAATATTTATGTTTAGTTAAAATCATGAAGACAATAACAGCAACCCAAAAGAAATATTTTATACACACGTTTTAAATATTCCTTCGAGCTGTTTTTATTTTACCCCAAATTTTAAATTAAAATAAATACCATTAAAGGAAGAGCAAAGGGAAAATCTACAAATATATATGTATATATAAATATACTACACTCGGGTTACTTAGCCTATTATCAAAATAGGAAGGACTAATACCCCATGTAACAATATATTAAAATAGGCATTCTATAATACACTTCTGTCAAATTTTTTTTTATTTATTTCATTTGTTTATTTTTACCGAGAAGTCGATCTCAGGAAAATCTGTACTGAAACAGCTTTGTCTCGGTCATTTATAAACTGAAGAAAAAAAATAAGGGAACCTTATTTAACTCTTTCCTTTCTCGTTCACCTGATTTCTCATTCTTTTCAGCAATGCAATATTAATGTACAACTTACTTGTTTCGGTCTTGACGTGCTTTCGAAAGAGCGAAAGACAAGGGAGATAATAGTTCTGTGTGTTGAGATGACCCAAATGTTCTATGGACATTTGGTGTATCTCAACTCAATGAATCAAATCCAGATATCTGAATTAACACAAGAATAATATCACTTTCAAAACCGGACAAATCTTGGATTATTTTATCATGGAAAAATTCTTAGAAAAGCTGGGTGACCAGTTAGGAATTTCAGGTATTCTAAACAATCCGAGGTCTGTATACTTGAAAAAGCAAAATGTAATAAATATGGACCTGTTCCCGCTAGGTTACCGAAGTTGAGCAACTGGGAGCTAGCTTAGTAATCAGTTGAGTGACCACTAAAGAACAGAAAAGATCGTAAGCAATCTGAAACCTGTATAATCGACGAATCAAAGCTAAATAAATTCGTGTGGGTTCCTGATAGACCATCGACATTGAGCAACGAAGAGTTTGCAAAGTATTCAATTGGGTGACCACTTAGAAACAGAATATAGCTTAAGCAATCTGAAGCCTGTATACCAGCTCAGTGTACTTAGATGGGTGATAAAATAAGGACTGAATTTAACGTAAGCAATCTGAATCCTGTACACCTGATGAAGAAAAGCTTAATAAAATTTAACATGTTCACGATGGATTAGCGAAGTTGAGCAACTGGGATTTTACTCACAAGTTAGTTGGATGACAACATAGAAACAAAATATGTTGTTAGAAATCTGAAATTGGCGTACCTGCAAAGTACTTTGATGAGTGACAACATAGAAACAGAATATATTGTAATCAACCCGAAACCTGCTTTACAGGCGAAGCAAAGCTTAGTAAATTTGGGCCGGTTTTCGCTGGATCAACGAAATTGAATCACGAAATGTTTGCTCAGTATTTATTCGGGTGACCACTTAAGAGCAGAATATATCGTAAACAATCTAAAACCTGTACAACTGACGAAGCAACATTCGATAAATTCGAAAGGGTTCCAGCTACATCAGCGAAGTTGAGTAAAGGGGACCTTGCTCAGTACTCATTCAAGGAACCACTTAGGAACGGACTATATCGTAAGCAATATGAAATTTTTATATGTGGCTAAACAAAGCTTAGAAAGTACTTAGATGAGTGACTCCTTGGGAACAGCAGTTATTATGAGCCTTCTGAACCCTGTATACCTGATGAAGCAAAACTTTAAAAATTCGAACGGTTCTCGCTAGATCAGCAAAGTTGGGCAATGTTGAGCTTGCTCATGACTAAGGTGAGAGACCACTGAGTGATCACTCACTTTAATATCGTTAGTTAATGCAAAGCCTGTATGCCAGACTAAGCAAAGTTTAGGAGTTAACCATTGTTTATTTAACATCACTTGATTTTTTTACTGGGAAATCTTAAAGACTAAGTGTGTGCAACGAAGTTCATCACATTCAATAACGACATTCAAAGAAAAATGCTGCATAATTATAAAAGAATGAATTTATTTAATTCTTATGATTCAGTCACGCAACGATGCAAGTTATTCCTTGTCACGGAAGGGGAATATTTGAAACACTTCAATTAAAGTGTCAGTTAAACATACACATTGAATACATTCCATTCAAAACATTTTTCTAGCATTTATTATTTCTTATGAGAAGGGCTACATTTTGAGAAAAAGAAAACTATTCACCATCCTTTTTTTCTTTTTCTTTTTCTTTTTCTTTTCTTTTTTTTTTTTTTTTTTTTTTTTTTTGAATGGTGTTTGGAAAACCATAAAAACGTATTTAAATTTCATTTAAATCTTCATCAGTTGAACAGTCACGTGTTTCAGAAAAATCGGACGTTAGGAACTATTTGGGTCTTCAATAGATTTAAGGAAACGATTGAAAAATTGATTTTGACGGCGTGTCAATCCGTCTTGGGTTATTTCAAACCTGGAAGAAGTTAGAGATTCGTGTTCAGTGTCCGTTCATATTTACATTCAAATTCCATTTCAATCCAATACTAATAATTTTCAAACTATATCTGGTGCTAAGGCTCCAATACTAGAGCTTTGAAGAATATTGAGTCACTCCTTCTATACCAAAACTCCGAGTTCCACTCTAAACTGGAGTGGTAGTGCCAGTGAAAGTCTCATCTATGAAACATATAGATTTGTTTGAAAATTATTCGTATTAGATAAAAATACCTTAAGCCATATAACTGTATGCAAATTATATGATCGATTAATTGATATATTGAATGACTTTAACGAAATGTCAAGCTATTTAGGGATATTTTAAGGCTAGAGGTTAGGGAATCACATTCATTATGTTTCCATACTTACATTTTTGTGTAATTGCTTCTTAAGAGTTTCTTTTGGTTCACGGTGCAATCGGATACGATTTATTTTTAAACTTACCTATTTGACCCATTGATTAGAATAAGTAGATTTTGCTAGTCATCCATGATATAGGGTTGTGTGTCATTTAGAGGATCAACGGAGATGGCAATTATGACCTCAGTAATCAATACTCATGTGTTCATTGAAATCTTAAATGAATTTCTTACTCCATAGATAAAGAACTGAAATCATTTTCAAGGACCAAAGAATATTTAAGCCTTTCTTCAGAAAATGCATATAAAATCAATAACAGAGACAGCGAACAGTCCGGATCTAAATCCATTTGAAAATTTAAAGTGGATTTTAGAAAATAGTACATGAGAAGATTTCAACTACTAAAAAAGATCTATTGACAGCTACTGGTGATAGTTGGAACCACATTCATAAAAAAATATTGCTTTAAATTAGCAAAATCTACGACGGAAAGAAAAATGATTATCATAAAAGTTCTGGAAGGGATAACAAAGTATTAATTGACTATTTGGCTGAGTCCATCTCTACTGTAGGAAATACATAACAGTTCTTCCAAGGTTATATGGTACAAGTAGAAAGAGATGGCCTGATTGATATAGTTGATATTCCTTCAAGATCGGTTGCCATCTCAAGTGGCCAAATCGGTGCAATTATAAACCCATAACTGGAAGGAAAAGATATGGATTAATACCTTTCCCCAAGGGCATTAGTGTGAAGATAAAAACACAAACAGGATTTGAGCTTTGACCTCACCGTTTCCATTTCTTTCGACGATAGTCGTAATATCCTTGCAATTCCAATCATAAGCAAACGAAAAATGATTGATTGATATTTAACTGCATGTCGACTTGTCTAGGATTATTTTATGCCGAAATTTTTTAGTTATTATTTTCATTGTACTTTCATATCTAGATTTTTTGTTGCTTCTAAAGAGGTATTTTACGTGGTCCAATGGAATTTGAATAACTTTTAAATCGATCTATTTGTCTGATTGATCGGACCCTAACAGGTACTACTTGGTTGAGTGAGAGAGGACACTGAAGTAAGGCCAATGAACGTTTACTCTACATAACCCAGATCTCAAGAAAAATATCCTAACCATCGGATGCAGGTTTGTGTCATACGCGGGTCACCCTAGTTTTTGGAGGGGAACTTTCCAATCTACAGAGAATATAGTCAGTTTATTTGAAAACCCACTGACTGAGCTACCGATGAAAAAAGAATTTATAAAAAGCATTCCCCTTCCTCCCAATTGCCCAGTCGGCTAGGGCTGTAGAATACACTGGCTGCACCTCTGCAGAGGGGTAAGACACCTCCCCAAACGAGTGTCCTCTAAACAATCTGATTGTGAGTTTCCAGTGATGTTGGAGCTTGGGAAATGTGGAGCACCCCTTCATTGCTATCGTTCCTAGGTTCACTCTGAGTAAAATAGAACTAAACTGCGTACTTTTGCTAACCTGAACTGCATGAAATAGAACTGTTTTGACATTGAAACTGTATTTATGCTAAATTGAATTGTTTGAAGTGGAATTGTTTTGACATTTAACAGTATGTGAACAAAATCTATACTTATACTAAACTGAATTGTTTGAATTAGAACTGTTTGACTTAACTGAATAGCTTGAAAAAGAAATGTTTTTGACAATCAACCTGTGTACTCGTGCTAAACAGAATTATTTGAAATAGAAATTACTATTTGTATAAAAATGGATTTGGCGTTAAATAATCTAAAAAGGTTGATATGCCATAAAACTCAACCAACCAACCAACCTTCCTCCCAAGCAATTATAATCGTGACGCCCCACTGACAGACCTACAGATGAAAAAAGAATTTATTAAAAGTATTCCTCTCTCCCACAAAAAATATATAATCGTGACAGAGCTATAGATGAAAAACGAATGTATTACAAGTGTTCCCCCCACAAAAAATATAATCGTGACTCCCCACGAACAGATCTACAGATGAAAAAAGAACTTATTACATATATTCCCTTAAAAAAAATATATAATCCTAACGTCCCACTGACAGAGCTACAGATTGAAAAAGAATGAATGACAAGTATTTCCCTCCCTCACCAAAAATATAATCGGGACTAGATTCAGCATTGCCTTCAATACCGAACTCTAAACGAAATTTCTGTGGGTGTGCTGAAAAGTTTACAGTACAGCATGGAAGGGAAATAATCGATGCTATTCTAACTATACTCCCAGAAATTCGAGACATTTCACGCATAATTTCTGAAATCACTTAAGCCACTCTATTGAATTTGTTTACAAATTTAGAAAATTTTTAACTGACCGTAAATATTCATGTCATTAATGACCAATTTTTTTACTTCAAAAACAAAAGGTCGTTCATTACACGAGTGATGTTTTTGAAACGTCGAAACTTTCCTTGTTACTGTAACTTCAAACCAAATTGTACTCGCATAGTCTATACCTAAACAAAGACTATTAATTAAGATGATGAATGTTTTTACTTAAAATTACTTACCATTTGTGACACCTGTGCCTATAATATGTGCAAATATTAGAATAGTAAGAAAAGTTACGTAAAAACGTAATTATCTTAACTAGAAGACTTTGTTTAGACATTAGCTAAGCTATGCAGAAACACGTTGGATTAAAATAACGGGAACTTATATCGAGTCATAGATACGATAGACTATCTTTTTGAAATATTAGCCAAGTACTGTAAATACTTCTTTCTATGATTCTATGATAGGCACAGATATTATATTCCAGCATAATAAACTGCTTAAATCATTAGGTACAAGATTGCATTGTTTATTTACGGTATTGCATTTATTTAGATTGTGTTACCATAGTTGTGTTAGTACAAATGTTTTAATGTTTTCCCTTATGTCATTGGATGTTGAAAAGATCCTTTTTTTAGGCTAGTTAGGGATCGTTTATTACAAACAATATATAATAAAGACAACTTTTTGTGGCTAAAAATTGAGTTGTTAATTACACCAAGTCCTTCATTATTCGAGTATATACATTAATTTTATTTTTATTTAGGCTGAGAACATTTCTGCAGTTCGTGGTTCACTGGGGAAAATGTTATTCTCCTTGATTTGCAGGAATTCAAAGAAAAATCCTCATTATAAATAACCAAAACCTGATTTAGCTGTTAGTGTGAAATACTACTACGAATAGTTGCCTCCTGTGACTATCACATTTAAACCAGGAAACTTTTTTTTTTGAGTCAGGAAGATGCATTGTGATATTAGGAATTAAAAAAAGAATTATTTGTCTGACACTCAGACATGTGATTTTTATTCCGTTTCATAGTAATCAACTATCTCAGTATTGAACTGGTTTGTCACAGATTAACTTTAGTGATTTCGCCAATCAGTGATTTTACTACAATGTTTTTCTCGATGTCAATGAATTAAGAAGAACCAAAAACCATGAAATATATGAGGGTTGTTTAAAAAATTCACAGTTTCACCAAGGAAGAGGAACATTGCAGAACATTTTTGTTTTGGCAACATATTAATTCTTCTTATAAAACAAGAAAAACTCATTCAGATGTCTGTTTTCATCTCTGTGCGGGTGATGCCCAAAAAGTGGGACGTGTGTGACAAATCTAAAACATAGTTGAAGCTTAGATCTTTTTGAACAACCCTAGTACATGCTCTTCCACATACATGTCTCTAAATTTAACACACTTAGTATATCGTTTTTCAACTTTATTTACCGATCCTAAAAAATTGAATGATTTTTTAAATGCATTTCCAGCATTTCCTCGAGGAAATATTATTCTCTATGTTTTATCTGAATTTGAATAGAAAAATAAAAAGAGAAAAAACTTTTTTTTCGTAATTTATAATATGAGTTACAAATTACGGAAAAAAGAACAACTTTTTATTGTCCAATAATTGGAAAAGCAATTGCTTCGTTTGAACGGCTCATGCAAAACAGAAACTGTTTTTTTTTTCTGAGAAAGGAAAAGACTTGCGATTTCAGGAATTTAAAAAGATTAGCATTGCATTAAGATTATTTTTATTGTTCCTAAGTAGGCCCTATCTACGTCAGTGGTTCAAAAAGTTTTAAGTCTCTCCCAGAAAGTTAGAGCATTGCTAAATAATTTTGTTGTGGCAACATACTGTTACATCTTATAAAACTCGAAAAATTTGAATTAGTTATTCTAGCTTTATAAGAAGTGGTGTTGGCACATGAAAAATGTTTAATTAAGAGCAAACTTCGGAACAATACAATTCTACATTTTGTAAGAAGTATGTTGCCACATTAAAATATTCAGCTATGATCTTGGTGAGCTTTCAAAAGTATCTTTTCAACATCTGATGACTTACTACTTCGAAGACTCATCACTTCCTAACTTTGAAGATCTAGTCGACCAATGATTTGTCTGCATTAAAATGGAGGTTTTCAAAATCCAATCAAGACGGGAATAATCTAGATCTATGAAATGTTCAATTCAGTTTGTAAATTCAAACCAAAATTCAACAGACATGACCCATCGTTTTCAAGGTTTTTTTTAAATTGTCCAAAAAAATTCAATAAAATGAAAATAAATGCTTATTTCCTTTCTGATTGCCCGAGTAACAAGTGCATGGTGGTATTTAAAGATTTAACAGACCAAACTGTCTAACGTTCTAATAAGACTACTTTTAAATCCCTATACACACAAATAATGAGGGAGATACTGGTGGTGTATCGGTTATGATCGTAGAAAATGGACCCGATGACTTGTGTTCAAATCCTGGACGAGGTTGTTTGCATTTTACATCATGCTAATACCCTTGGGAAAGATATGAATCCAATTATTCTCTCCCTAGCTATTAGTAAATATCAGGGCAGAGCGGACTCTTTATCCATTGTATAGCACTTTGTGTCGGAGAAGATAAACTCTGAATTCAAACCATTTGTACTTTGCTTGAATATTGATATTGCATCACCTTCTTCTGCTCACGACGGAAGAGTTAGGTAAATACGCTTACCGACACATTTATATTGTTATTTATTAGGCTTAGCCGAGTCAGAAATCCTGAAGTATGTGTAACTTTGTGAGAACAAAACTCATTAACAATCTTCTGCTTGCTCACTCTAACACACACACATACATACACATACGCACACGCATACAAATGGGATTTATTTAATAAAAAAGGTGAAATTTGCCTTAGAATTTGGCTGGATTAGGATGCACTGTTTACAGTTGCACTTTTTTCAAGGAAATCAATATTGATGGGTCTCTTCGTGGTCCATAAGACTGTCAGTATGACATTCTTTTCTGCCTGCTTCGCCAGGGATTTATTTTTTACCGGAGAGACAATGTGTTTCCATTCAATGAACTATCTTTTTGACTCAAACTCCTAATGACAAACTTATTTTTTGACCATTTATAGAGATTTTTTTTTAAATAAAATATGCCTTTCCGTACATATCACACAATCTTCAGTACATTTCTCAAAGTTTGAACTTCTCAACGACCAAAGATCTTGATAAGAGACCTCTGTTCAAGTCTGAGCCATTCTACCAATTATGATTAAGATTAAATTCTAAAAACGTTTTTAATCTTTACAATGGTCAATGCTCAACAATGCAAGACTATAAATTAGAATAACGAAAAAATTAATGAATAGAAACCCACGACTCTGAGTTTCACATCACCAATCTTCAGGTGAGCTATTATTCGACGTATCATATATATATACATATATATATATATATATATATACAAGACCAAGAAAAGCATTTTTAAATTCCTAGAATTACCAAGTGTCTTCATTCCTTAAAAAGAAAATGTTTATATATATATATTTATATATATATATATATATATATATATATATATGTATCACCTTGCTTGTATTCAGCCAGCAGTTCAGCATACTTTACTCATCGTTTCTCAAATTTGTTTAACCATTTCAACATTTTTTTAAGAAAAATGTTTTCTGCTAAATGATATTTTTTCTCTCTTGGTTGGACCAAAAACTTTTCAATATCTTTCTTTGCATGTCTTTCTATATGTTTACTTTTGTTCTACTTAAATTCCAATATAAGTCTTTTTTCTTTAATAGCTGAAATCCGAACCAGCCCTGAATTTGTAAGCAAACCGCCAAGTTGAAATGGCGTGCTGAAACAGGAAAACCTTTTCTGATTAAGGAAAACAACCGGCGTTTTTGCTGAATTTTTTAAAAGTCTCCTCATCTTGTGAACTAGCCAAGAATTGCTCTTGGAACATAATGTTTCAAAGCGATTCTGAGTAGGCTTATGGAGGCTCGACTCCGGTTTTCAAGTCAATCGGGAATTTTAACTGCTTTAGAAAACGATGGTTAATTTGTAGACCAGTCTACATCCCATGGTAGAAATATCACATCAACTGAAAGTGATATTAACTTATGCGTAGGTTAAGAATGGACTGTTATTGAAAGGTTATCGGCCATATAAAAATCTGATCTTTCTGCTAAAATAAATCGTAAAATTTGTCGTGAGTCTGTTTACAAAGGTACCTACTGATGAGACACTTGCTGTAGTGCGGGATAAACTGGCTGCAGACCCCTTGCGGGAAGAACGCACTTGTATCCCTATAGATAATCTAATGGAAATGTTGACTTTCTCTGTGAAGACAACCTACTTCGGGATGGGATCAGATATATACCATCAAGAAGAAGGACTGGCAAGAGATTTGCCATTGTCACCAGTATTGCCTAACATATTGGAGAAAGAGCACGATAACAAATTACCCTTCCTCGATGTATTAGTAACACGCACAGAGCAAGGATTCAGGTCATCAGTATACCGTAAGCCCACCTTCATCGGACAGTACCTTAATTTCAACTCTCATCATCCATTTACGGTAAAGAAAGGAATAGTCCGTTGCTTACAACATCGAGCAAAAACCATTAGTAGCGATACTGACGCATATCAAGAAGAAATGATTAGTCTGAGACACAAATCCACTGTAACAACTACCCAGAGCGCATAACATCGGCTCCAAGAAACCTAGATTGGAGGATAGAGGACAATACCCGAAAACTCACCACGGTATGTCTGCCCTATGTCAAAAGACTAGCCGAAAGTATCCAAAAGATATGTAGTCCATATGACATCAGGATAGTATTCACAAGTGGTTCAACTCTCCGGAGATATCTCTTCCGGATCAAGCCACCACCGGAATTCAACATGATCAAGAACTGTGTTTACTCCATCCCTTGCAGTTGTGGTAAAATATACAAAGGTGAGACAGGTCGCCCACTAAAAGTAAGGCTAGAAGACCATCGGAAGACAGTAGTACGAGATGAGATTGAAAAGTCAGGAATGGCGGACCATATATGGAAGGAAAAGGGAAACCATCTGCCCTTATGAGATGAAGTTGAAATCATTGATAGGGCTAAACATTGGAGGATTAGACGCCTTAAGGAATCAGCACATATGTTGGGCTACAATGACCTGCTGAGTAGACCAAGTATAGAGTTGAATACAATATGGGAACCGATAATTAAAATGGCTAGATAAAAAAAGACGTAGTTCGAAGTTCCGTGAAGGTTCCCGAGTTCGACAGACACCTGAAGAAGGCCGGAGAACATATCGGCCGAAACGTTGTGGAAATAACAATAAAGATGAAGACAATAGTCCGAAAACCCTAAATGATAAAAATCAACAAGCTTCGTCTCAAAAATTTAAACAACTAAATATAAGGGGGTACTGAAACATACTCGGTCCTACCAAGTAGGAAATGGTCGATGACTCATAAAACGTGCATGATATTCTACGAATTTATACCATCGTTCAACATATTTTGTATATCATTTCTCAAGTTACTTTTACCCTTTAAAACAACAATAATAAAAATATAAAAGAATAAAGAAAGAAAATGGAGATTTCTCTCTTGGTAGGTTCGAAAATTCTACAGTACCTCTTCATCTATTAACCAAGTCGGCTGGGGCCGCGGAATACCCCGACTGCATCTCTGTAATCGGTGTAATACCCTATCCAACGAGTGTCCTGATATGACCCTAAACTATTTGATAGTGAGGCTCCAGTAATGTTGGAGCTTTGGGAAAGGTGGAGTACCCCTTCAGTGCCAACGCTCCTGGAGTGGTAGCACCTGATAGGGTCCTATCTATGCATCAAATAGAACTGTTTCACATTTAAAATGAACGCAAACAAATGACTGATGCTAAATTGAATTGTTTGAAATAGAACTGTTTGGCCATTTAACTCAGTGTAAACAAATAACCGATTTTTAACTGAATTATTAATGATACATAGCAATACTGGAAACCATTTAACTTTGTTGACTTATGTTTACAAATCATATATATCTAATATATATGTATAAATCGGATTTGGCATTAAATAACCTACAATAGTTGGTATGCCATAAAACCAAACCAAATAATTGTTTATGCAGAAATGTTATTCTGAATACTTTGATTCAATTCAAAGAGAAATCTTTTATACATTTTTACTAAAACCTGAATAATTTTGCAATAATGCTGAGATCAGTTGCTTCATTTTATTGTCCATCTGAAACAGAAAATTGTCGTCTGAGTAAAGAAGACGACAAGCATTTTTCGGTTTCAGTTTATTTATTGGCATATCAACCCTGGTGGATTATTTAATACCAAATGCATCCTTGTAGAAGAACAATTGTGGTATTATTTAAGCTATCGCTGGGGGATTTCATACCTTTCCCCAAAAGTGAACGTAATTGTGCGACAAGAGTTCGAACTCACTAAGATGCCTCAGTCCAACATGTTGGCTACTACAACACTGAGACTCCAATTGAGCCAGTAATTTTGGAATTTATTAATCTTTATGTTGCGCACGTAGTGTAATTGTTACCGTCATAGAATATGGACTTGTTGAGCCATGTTCAAATCCTGACCGAGTCTGTTTACATATTGTTTCTAAGCAGAGCATAAAACAGCAGTACTCCATTTAAAAATTGACCTTGTGTCATACTCTGCTTATGGTAAAGGTAGTGAGTATTTAGCACATGGAGCAATTCTTCAGTTTATTCCAGGAGTCGCCAAACCTTTTTGATTATTGACCCCATTATGAAATCCTTCATTGTGTCGCATCTAATATGTGATGTAGTGGTTGAATAAATCGAAATTAATCTTTACTTCATCCCGAACAGGGTTATTCAAAGTGATGCATATAGACTCCTTCTAGAGTGAATAAAATTTTGGCAGAGTCCTGCTCGTAGTAGAGGAGCTTGGGTAAATACACATATCCTATCTTCAATTTGCTTAAAACAAATGAACAGTTGGTGAGGTTTAGAATATGCTAACAATATTCCTAAAATGATGTAAGATCCCACCAAAGAAAGATGTCCTAGAAAACCCATCACTTTAACTATCCTGATCCCTGAGCTTCAGATACTCGGTTTGGCTGTTTCGCATTCCAGCGATTCAAGATTTTCAACCTGTTCACCTGTTGATTAATTGTCATTTTCTCGGTTCATCTCAGCTATAGTAATCTTTAGCATAGCGTAACGGTGATCGTCGTAGGGAAATAGAATCAGCGAGGCAAGTTCAAATCCTGGATGAGACCGTTGGCGTTTCACTTCGCGCAAATGCTCTTGGGAATTCATCTCTTCTCTCTCCCCACATCTCAGTTATTGATAAATTGTAAGATAAACCGGAATTTTTAGCCATGCTTTGGCAAGTCGACTAAAAGGAAAAACTTTGAATTAAAACTAGCTTTACAAGCAAGTAAAATATTTCAAGCTGTGGATAATGAAAATGTAATTGATGTTTTATTGATAATTCTAAGCTTGAAGAATTTCAGCAAGGAATTATCTGGTGTGATATATTTAACGACTATTCAGAATTATCAAAGTGATATATATGACTTCTGTTACCATTTGCAACAACATTTTTATGGGTACCTAGTTTTATCTAAATATGTAGGCAAAAAAAAAAAAATATCCCTTCAAACTGGACACATGTAAATTCAATTATCCAATATAAAAAAATTCCGGTAACATTTTCTGATGCAAAATATGAACGAATTTCAAAACGGATTCATCAAAATGATTTCTTCTTGTTCAATAAATGTTTGCGACGACATGTTTATTAGAATCTGGTTTTTAGAACATTTTATAACAACAAACAAGTTTGAGGCAGTTTACATAGCGTTGTAGTTAACGTGCTGGACAGTCACCTCGAAGTAAGCGAGTTCGAACTCCAGTCGCATTATTGCATTTACTTTCGGACTA
Source organism: Sepioteuthis lessoniana (assembly GCA_963585895.1). NCBI lineage: Eukaryota > Metazoa > Mollusca > Cephalopoda > Myopsida > Loliginidae > Sepioteuthis > Sepioteuthis lessoniana. The sequence continues at coordinate 81,542,022 of OY757934.1, forward strand.
ATACCCTTGGGAAAGTCATGCACCTCCTTATTCACCGTCAAGCTATGGGTTGAATAATTCTTGTTCTTCAACAGGGATGATTTGGTATTAAACAGATTGATATGCCATTAAAAAAGAAACCAAACTAATTACCACAAATTACAAACTATTGCAGAAAATATACAAGTTCAATTCTCAATTATTGGTAAGTAGTAGGGCAGTCCGTTTTGTTTAGACTTGGTACAATAACCCAACTCGAAGAAAAAAAATATCAGTATTCAAACCCTTAGTTCTCTACTTAAAAATTGACCTTGTGTCACATTTTGCCAGTGGTAGAGGTCGTGCGTATTTAACACATGGAGCAATTCTTCAGTTTATTCTAGGAGTCGCCAAACCTTTTTGATCCTCGACCCATTATGGAATCCTTCATTGTGTCGCACCTACAATGTAGCGTTGTAGCTGAGTAAATAGAAATTAATCTTTACTTCGTCCCGAACAGAGTTTCTCAAAGGGATGCATATAGACTCCTTCTACAGTGAATAAAATTTTGTCCGGATAAATAAAAGCATAAGAGATATTAGGGGTGAATTTACTAGTTAGTATTTATATATTCCTTTATAACAAAAGACCAAAAATCACTGGACCATTTTAACAAGTAGCCAGATATCGTACAGCTAGCGGAACACCTGATTGGGTAGAATGGCCACTGGTGATGAATTGTTCGTATACGACACATTCAAGACATACGGATCGTTTCAATGAACAAACAGTTTGGTTTGGCAATAAAAACATCCGAATTTTTATTACCGTCCACAATGCATATAATTTTATCTTTACGAAATTAAATATTTATAAAAAATATTGAATTCTAATATATCCCTTTTACTGATATATAATGAGAAAAAAATAAAGATTATTCAGAAATACAAAATAGTCATTGAAAAAGAAAGAAAAATAGTGAAGAAGTAAAATTACAATCCATTACCTGAAATTTTAATTCTTTTCTATAGTAATATATTCTTAATGGAAAGAATTGAAATTAGATAATTGATAACGAAAAATCTCATTATGACCGAAGAAATCCGGATCATCACTTGTCGAGTCAGCTTCAATATTGTCAGGTAGTTGTTGGTGTGGATGTTATAATTCAATATTCCACTTCTAATAATTTTTTGCATTTTCTACAAATTTCTATGGTGAAACCGAAAACATTTTTACAAATAAACTCTTTTCATAATAGCATCCATTAAGACTAAAAAAAATGTCAATCATATTTAGTTAATTTATTTAGGGGTGATTGGAAATTAAGTTTTATTTTAAAGGGTGCATTAGTAAAAACGTTTCAAAAGTCCTAGTCAAAAAAATATATCTAAAATTGTTTAAGTTACATGTTATTTGTAAGTGATCATTCTTTAATAACGGATCAGGTTCATCGCGGCTCAATTAATGTCAGCTTGATTTCTCGCAAAATGAGACGGAAATAAACCTGAAACCATAAAACGTTGATGCTTTTCTAAATATTCTTTTGAACTGTTTAACACACTTATAAAATCGCTTTTCAAATTTCTTTAACGTATTTAAAAACTCTCCTCCTAAAACATTCGGTCTCAACGCGAGGAAGACACTCCTGCAGATGCCAATAATATTTGCTTTCTGGACATACCAGACCTTCATGACCAAATTGTGGCAAAACTGTTCTGGAAACAAGTGCTTAGGAGTTTCTATCAAACATCACACACTTTCATATTATCGAAGTATTCCTTGAGGTGAAAAAAGTTCACGAGCGAAGTTTTATCAAGACTGATCCTAGATAGATAGATAGATCTGAACTGCCTGTCGCAGTCCAAAAAAAGCTAGAGAGATAGATTCATAGATAAAATGAGAGAGAGAGAGAGAGAGAGAGAGAGAGAGAGAGAGAGAGAGAGAGAGAGAGAGAGAGGGGGTGCATGTATATTAAAATTAAGCGTATAAACATAGACATATATACCTATATGTTGAAGTAAATAATGGAAATGAATCCGACCGTAAGAAAAAAATAGAAAAACAAAGTAATCCAAAAAGGTTTACTGAAACCGAAACTTTTTAACGTTGACTTTCCATTATAATAAATTCATCACTTTTGGATGACTCTTTGTATTTCTATTTTCTTCATACACATATGTATATGGATTAATCGCCTACCGAAGTAATTTGCTCGTGTATGTATTTAATCAACCTCTTCCCCATGTGCAGCATGTGTCACAAGGTCAATTTTTAAGCAGAGTACGACTGGTTAGAATTCAGTTTTCCTTTGCCAAAACTTTATTACCTAAACAAGGCGAAAGAACCCAACCTGTCATTATTTACCCATAGCTGGGGTGGAAGACAAGAATCTATCTCTTCCGCATGCATCAACAATGAATATAGAATGATTCTAATGGAATCAAACAAAATCACCACAACCTATCAACAATCTATCTTGTGTATGTATTCATGGGTATGCATACACAGAATACATACACAGAATACATACACTAATATGTACACGAAAAATATTTACATTAATCAGAAGTCTTCTCAGACAATTAACTCAGGGCATTCACAGACACAAACTGGAATTCAGCAAAATTTCCACCAAACAATCTTTACTTTAAAAAAACATCAGGCTGAACTTAAATTAGCTATTTGAAATCTTCTGAAGAAGATCTAAAATCAGAAACATACGTAGAGCACAAGTATATGAAATAATAAAAACCTAACTAGCGAATCTGAAATCATAACTGAACCTTGTCTTTAATTGGAATCATTTTGAGATAAGGCTTCTTAATCTGAGAATTAATAAATAAATGAAATAAATAAAAAAATTAATTCTCATAACTGAACCTATTCTTTTAATATATATATATATATATATATATATATATATATATATATATATATATATTATTTACTCATAAGAGTTTTTCACGTCAGCGTTAACTAATGGTCTTTCACTGGAGTTTGAGTGATAGCAAGTCTCCTCAAGTCTCCAGGACTCTTCTCAGTAGTCTGGCCATTCTCAATAATGTAGAAGTTTGGATGGTCTCCACTGGTCCGCCAACGTCCTAGTCCTCCAGTCCCTTTAGTAATCCTTTTGTTACTGTACCAAAAACACCAATTACAATTGGTATAATTGTCACCTGCATGTTCCATAGTTTTTTCAATTCCCAAGCAAGGTCGAGGTACTTATCCTTCTTTTCACATTCTTTCAGTTTTATTCTGTGGTTAGCCGGGACAGCAAAGTCGACAATTTTGCAAGTTCTCTTTTTTCTGTTGATTATTATAAGGTCTGGACTTCTGGCCGAGATTAGGTGATACGTGTATATGTCAGTCCCATAGGAGTTTATGTGTGTTATTTTCTAGGACAGGTGCTGGGTTGTGCATATACCATTTGTTCGTACGGTCAAATTTAAATTTCTAGCACATCTCCTAGTGGATCCCCTTGCCGACATTATTATTATTATTATTATTATTATTATTATTATTATTATTATTATTATTATCTACTCCTTGAGAGTTTTTCACATCACTTTTAGCTGATGGTCTTTCACTGGAGTTTGAATGACAGCAAATCTCTCAAGTCTCTAGGACTCTTCTCAGTATTCTGGCCGTTCTACATGTTTTACGAATAAAACAAGATTATAAAGCAGCATAAAAACTCACAATTCTAACAAAATCAGGCGTGTTGAATATTAACTCACAAGATAATTGACAGCATGAAACTCTGTTATCCTATTTTATTATTTTATTTTATTATTTTATTTCATACTTGAAACATATATACATCATAATCCTTAAGTCACCCTGCTTGCACGGATTTCCCTGACTCTCTCTCTCTCTCTCTCTCTCTCTCTCTCTCTCTCTCTCTCTCTCTCTCTCTCTCTCTCAATTAGTCCCTATCATCCATGGTTCCTGGCATGTCTTCTACATTACATCCTGTGTCTATGCAGAACAGTTACGGGTAAGTACTGGATGGTCGGCCAACACAGGCGCATCCATACGAAGGGATCCAGCAGATAACGTCATTTAAGTGTTCATCCTTGCATCCCCTGCAGTGTCTCGTATACGAACAATACACACACACACACACACACACACACACACACACACACACGTGTGTGTGTGTGTATACGTGTGTACACTTGTATGCGTATGTGCGAGCGCTTAAAAAGGTTACAAAGCAGAGAAGTAAAAGATTACTTCTATTTTTCATACACATGTACCAGAGACGATATGGATGGATATTTTTTTCAACCATCCATCTCCTGACTAAAGATGCTCATTTGAAAAGAATGAAGAAATATTTTAGCATATATATATATATATATATACATTAGACTGTGGATTGTTCTATGTTTCAGCCGTTTTCTATGATTTTGCCTTCGTAGATTATTCAGTATGTTGACCATAAAAGTTTAAACAAGGGCTATTTTTGTTTTCGATTGAATTAATTATTTTATTCTAAAAGTAACTGTATGAAATTATCTTTATATATACGTAAGCATACACACACACACACACACACACACACATATATATATATATATATATATATATATATATATATATATAAAAGCAACTTATCTCCCCTTGTTGTTGTTCTGAAGTATCCTTAATTCAATTTTAACCACATAACCAATCAGCGGGCATTTAGCAAATAGATTTTACGGGCGATTAGCTAAACAGAAGCAGAGGGCGTATAATTTTCAGGTCATTGACGTATTCGTATTGGCGTGCTGATTGATTTATCGGACTGGTTGGATTAATCCAATTGGACGTTTAAATATTTGACAATGAAAACTATAATTTGATGATCGAGGAAAAAGAAAATAAAGGACGATAACTCTTCTCGGCCAAAGCGAAAACTCCCTCAAAAATGGATCAAAGAAAAATTTGGTAAATTGTCTTTTAATTATTGTTGGCACGCCTGAGTAGTTTTCTGTCGACGTCGGGACGTATGGAAACATTTCCACAAAGAAAGGAGTTGTTTGTTTTCCATTATTTAAAGAAAAGAAGAAAAAATAAGCGACACAAACATCCCATGAGTTGTTCGGTCTATCATCACCTCCATCTTGTGGTTTTAATTATTACATTCCGACAGTTGTATACATCGGCCTTCTTCAGGTGTATTATTTACAAATGAATATGACAAAAGAATAGAGGCACTGATGGTGTAATGGTTATTGTTGTAGGAAGTGAAATCGGCAACCCGGGTTCAAATCCTAGACAAGGCTATTTGCAATTTCACACACACAGCGCTAATACCCTTAAGAAAGGTATGAATTCAACAATTCTTCTTTCAGCTTCAGGGTAATTTTAGGAGGGGAAGACTGGACTCGTCTCTTGTTATGGCAACCAGAGTCAAGGAAGACCTGTGAAGAGTGATGGGCTCTGTGAGGCTATACCTCCCCAAGACATACTATATGAACAGCCATAACCAAACCAGAATATGTGATAAATCTTCTCTAATGAAAATGATCCCATAAATACCTACTCTTAATTTCCCTCATTCACAATATTCGGTTTCAATAATTTTTTAACAACAATTACAGGTGTGTAATAATCTAATAAAATAGCTGTGCACAAAAAGCATGTAGCCTTTATGGGCAGGGAGAAGATTGACACCTTCTGACGGTGGATACTGACCACACTTCAATCCAAAACCGAGAAATTGGAAATCCCCGGCTATCAGTTAAATAGTACTTCTGCTATTCTCCGGCAAAGATGTATTTGGCATTAAATAACCCAAAAAGATTGATATGTCATTAAATAAAGAAACAAAGACATCGAAAATAAAATTGACAGGAAGAAGTAGGTTTTCAGTAGAGTTGCGTTTGAACTTGACGACGAAGCAATTTAGAAAGACATGTCGGCCCATAATGAAAATGTGTGGGTGATACAAAACGCATAAAAGAAAACTCGGTGGTGTAGAATATTGTCATCTCTGCCACACACTTTCTCTATTCGGATACATTCACTTTCTCGATCTCGCCTTCAAGTACGTTGTTGGTGCTGATGAAGTACATATATATATATATATATATATATATATATATATATATATATATATATGTGTGTGTGTGTGTGTGTGTGTGTGTGTGAGCAGAAAAGGTAAGAACCAGAATAAAAGGTTATGCCATTCTTATAAATGCGTCTTCGTCAATTCTATTCCGGACTCTCCGTCTATTTAACATCATTTGTTATTTGCTTTTAAGTGAATAAAGTTTTAATGAAACAATTTGTGTTTAATTTAAAATTTTGTAAAAATTAAGGGTTTTTTCGTAAAATATAAGTAGGGAATCGATGATTGTGCAAAGATTCCGCAGGGAAATAAGTTTGGGAAACACTGGCTTCATCTGTTGCGCTATCACAGTATATAGAATAATAGAAAAATAATAGAAAAATAATAGAAAAATAATAGAAAAATAATAGAAAAAACGGAAAAGAGCGTTCCTAAATTAACAACTCCTATTTATTTCTACGATACCCACAACAAATACAATGTGTAGAATCACACATTTCGATAGAGCAAGTTTTCTGCCATAAAACATTATTTGACTACATTTTTCATCGATCCGATAAGAGTATAGTTGAACTGATTGAAGAGTTCCTTATTTCATGTGCTTATAATTTGATGGAACATGGCTTCTGACTTCCATCACACTATCCACACTATATCCATCGCTTAAATCTGTTCCCCTCCACCGTTTGGCCACAATAAACTTTGGAAAAGCGTTATTTTATGTTAATAGTTGCAATTTTTTTCAGCATTGAATTCAATGTCAATCCTCGGGCGTTATTTTATCCGACTACCGCAACCTGATATTTGTAACAAGGCAGAAATATTTGTGAAAGCTTCAAAATCTTCTGACATAACAGCAACACAATATAATAACTAGTAGTCATTATTTTCGAAGTTTTTCTAAAACAATTTTTGCTCGATTTCAATTCTTATTGAATTTAAATGAGAATAGATAGAATATAAGTACGGTTTAGGTAATTTTTAAAGGCTGTGTATGGGTTCAACAACGAAATAAGCTTGAGAACCACATGCCTCGTTTATTACAATGTCAGGGTAGATATATTCCCAACTCAATATGTGTTCTGAGAATTACACTTGATTGCATCTGATGGTGAGGCTTCTGTTCTGGGGCTTTGAGGCATGTAAAGTCACTCCATCATTGTCATTATTCCTACCTCTACCCTGACTAAGAGTAATAGTCCATTCAATGGGTAAAAAAATTTGGGATATTATTTTAAATGATCGTGAACTTTATTAATATATTGGCTCTTAAAACATTGATAGTGCAACTATGAAATGTTTACGTCTTTCAAATGATTAGGAACGTTATTAATATATTGCCTCTTAAAATATTAATATTGAAAATAATTATGAAGAGCTTAGCTGCTTAAATTGATAGTAAATTATATAAAAAAACTGCGCCTAAGTAAGAAATATTTACCGATGTTAGAGAATCGAAAAGAAATATCTTTGTATTGTATATAATTGGAGACAATAATTGTTTATTTTTAGCCAAAAATAACCTTAAAAAGTTAACAATTTAGTAAAATCAACCAATCAAACTAAACTCAATGGTGGTGCAGTCGCTAATGTGCGAGACTGTAAGATTTCGAATTCCTGACAATTTTGGACATGTCTCTTGGGAAGGTAGCACTAGTACTTTTCTACAAGGATGATTTTGCCATTAAATAACCCACGAAGGTTGATATACCAATAAACCAAGAAACCAAACCTAAACTCAACAGCAACAATATACAAAATGTTCTCAGAAAATAATTCCTCTGATTCACCTGGAAACGACAGAAATTACCGGGGGCACAAAAACACCGTTGAACAGAGCAAATTTTCTACAAAAGGTACAAAAAGTTAGATGTCATCTGAACAAAAACCTCATGATAAAAACAAGCAAGAAAATACAAGGGTCCTAGGAACAGCAGGATATATAATGACAATACAGTCCGAATAACTGGATATATGATGACAATGACTCATTCTGAATTTTCCAACAATACAAAAACAGCCGAAGAACAAGCCGAAATTCAGAACGGCGCTTGGGAAATAGATCCTTCAGTTTTTTTCCGCGGGAACTAAGAAAAGATACACCGAACACACAATTACACCGTTTGGTAGGGTACGCATTTTCACACACTAGGTAACATGTCAAATGTATTTTTTGCAGCAGTGAACAAGTGCTGACATACCACGATGGTAAAAATCAACATCAGTAGAAGGTACCTACTTTTTTTTTCACAGCAGTGATAATAGTATCGCTGCCAAGAAAATGCTGTTTGCGTAGTCCATCTTTCAATGCATAAATTCAGGAGATGATCGAAGCGCTCTTCATTTTCTATTTAGCGTTCAGTTTTCATTTTGTATTTTTCGCTTTCTTTTACCTTCACTCTGTGATTTCCTAAAAAAGCAACATCCACGTATTAACAAATTCTTTTCTTCTTATTAATTAAAGCTTTGACTTTATCATATGAGTTTCTCACATCAGTTTGAACTAGTGGTTTTTCTCTGAAGTATGCAAGACAGCAAATCTCCTCAGATCTCCGGGACTAGTCTTTGTATCTTGCTCGTAGTGTAATGGTTATCGTCATTGGAATCGGACACGGTAACCCGAGCTGAAAACCCAGGATGTAGCTGTTTGCATTTCAAATAGCGTTAATACCATTGGAAAAGTTATGTAACCAACTATCCTCTCTCTTGCCAAGGCTAAATAGTCGGATAGTTTGGGCTTTTTAACCTTAGTATGACAACTTGTCTTGGGGAAGGAAAACACTGAATTCAAATCTATTAAACTCCGCTTACAAAAGTGACTTTGTGTCACATCCTGCTCGTGCAGAAGAATTGGATAAATACGTAAATAGATATTAGCAGTGCCTTGATCTCCACTTCACATAGTCTCTTTTCCAGGACTGTCCAAGGAGTTCAGTCAACGACTGGTATCACTATCACCTTGATGTTTTATCATTTTCTCAGATTTCAGACACGGTCCAGTTATTTGTTGATGTTTTCGTACTCTTTTATTTTCACCGTGGGAGATCAGCAGGAACGGCAATATCCACTAAATGAAAACTTCTTTTCTTTTTGTTGATGAACACCAGATCAGGTCTTCTGGTCATCATTTGGTCATCTGCTTGCATCTCAAAGTCTCAGAGAATTTTATGCGTTGCTATTTCATGGACTGATTCTTCTTTGTGCATATACCATTTGTCAATTTGGACAAACTTGCAGAATTCTCAGTGAATAATTTTTCCCACCCAGTCATTCATGCTCTTGTATTCCTTTTGAGCTAATTTGTTGCATTTTCTTATCATGTAATTGACTGTTTCGTCTCTGTCACATACAGATAAAACATTTGATGCAGAAGAAAAAAATTATCATTATTATAATTATTTGCTTTCCATTTATCCCTTAACAGCCATATAAGTTTATAAATACACTCTTATAGATAAATACGTGATCATATAAGATAATTCTTATAGACAAACATAATGAACTTGGCCGGTTCAAACTATGCAAATTTGGTAAATAACACCCCACACACATACACACACACACACACACTATATATATATATATATATATATAAGACACTTAATCTATCCGACACTAGTTTCTGCCACCCTACCTATATATAGAAAAATTCAAACTAAAAACATCTTTTCTTATACAATAGACAAAAACTAAGAAAAAGTTCAAATTCTTGAAGCTCTCTATTTAAAGATTAAACCAACCTACCTTAAAAAATATCAACTTCCAATACGGCAGCCACATTCTAAAATGACTTGAACAATTTTCCCGGCAATATTCCTCTTACCATAAGAAAAATAATTTTCTTCCGTAAATTCTCCTCCCACTTGTTCTTCCTCCTACTCTTTATATAAATGTATATGACTCGTTATTATTTTGTCATCTCATTTTTTGCTTCCCTGCAAGATGGATCCAGTTGGGGTTGAAAGAACTTGAGCAAAATACGACAATTTTTGAATTCATTCCATTCAAATATCAAACAACTCAAATGGAGAATTGAACGATGAAAGATAAAATAAGCAAACACAAAGTGTCCGTTTTATTTAATCAAATATGTTTAAAACCGAAAATGTTACCGAGATATATACTCTCTCTCTCTCTCTCTCTCTCTCTCTCTCTCACACACACACACACAAACACACACACACACACACACACACATATATATATATATATATATATATATATATATATAAGACTCTCTGTGCTTTTATAAACAAGTAGACGCAAACATTGTATATGTATATATATGTGTGTGTATGTGTGTGTGTGTGTGTGTGTAAAAGTTTCATTGTTCACTTTTTGAATTATATAAAAATGTAATTTAAAAAGTAAGTGAACAATGAAACTTATCCCGTCATTTTATATATATATATATATATATATATATACGTGTGTGTGTGTGTGTGTGTGTGTGTGTGTGTGTGTGTGTGTGTGTGTGTGTGAGTGTGTGTGTGTGTGTGTGTGTGTGTGTAAAACAAAGAGAAAAGTTTCATTGTTCACTTACTTATTAAATAATATTTTCATATTTCCCCATGATGATACTACTACAACTACTGCTACCACTATTACTAATACTCATACTAATACTAATGATAATAACAATAATAATAATAACAAGAAGAAGATGAAGAATCGATATATAACTAAAATTCTCCTAATATGGATGTGTGTGCGTGTTTGTATCTATATGTATGTAACTGTAACCCAATGAAAATAATCATCATGGCGAGCTTTTCATTAGGGTAATTTCCTGAGATTGATTCTGAGAGAATAAAGCACTTTTCAGTTCGATTTGCAGCTGTATATTTCTGGGGTCTGCGTATGCGCTAAACATAATCTGTAATCATGCAAATTCCTGATATAATGGAGATAACAATGTACATCTAACCCATATAAACACAATGCACACACACAGAGGTAAATGTATACATAGATGTGTAGATGCGTGTGTAGATGTGTGTGTGTGTGTGTGTGTGTGTGTGTGTGTGTGTGTGTGTGTGTGTGTGTGTGTGTGTGTGTGTGTGTGGATGTATGTGTAATTTTCATTTTGTGAGTTAGCGGTAAACAAAAAAAAAGATCTTTTCCTTCACTGAATCAATCAATCAACATCATATTCCGTTTAAACTTCTACAGACCTTGAATTATGTCGACACATCGGTATTATGTTGACAAAAAAAGGCAGACGCCAATCCAGCGAATTGCTCGCTTCAAATGTTCACCATTGACAGCTAAAAAAAGTGTTCCCCCCGACTCTTTCTGACCTGTCACCCGAATCGTGATTCAAGGCTTGCTCAAGAGGATAAAATTTCCGGCGAAGAGGAAAACACTTGATCTTTAGGGCACAAAAGCCAAGGGATGAGTAGAGTACACTTTTCTACTTGTAGATGACACCCGTTATGACATACTTTTTTTTCTGAATAGACATAAATCTGTTTTGAAAAGAATATCTTGAAGTCTGTCGAGCTCTTAATGTTTCTAACCTCGCGCGCGTTATTGTGCTGTTTGCAGGGAGACAAATTTTAGGCAAAAGATAGATTTTGCCCGGGAGGATTTTACGTTACATAGTCGAAATTTCCGTTTCGATGCCTCGCGGCGTTTGAAGAAACGGTTATCATTGTCGGAAATGAACTAGGTGACAGGAGTTATAATCCTTTACGAAAATGTTTGTGTTCCGATTCTTGCTAATACTCTTTGATAAAGACAGGAATTTTCTCTTCTTACCCAAGGTTAAACCTTATTGGCAAAGGTATGGGCCCTTCACTTTTTCCCACGGCTCATTGTCTTTAGAAAAGGCACAAATTCTTTTCTTCTTACCAGAGCTTACCGATGAAGAAAATGTATCACCTCAGAACATCAGCATTAACTCTGAATGTATTATAACCCCCCACCCCACATACACAGTCGAAAATCTGATGTGTTTTGATTTTAAAAAAGCCATGTAGATTGGAGCTTTAAATATTCTAATATGGAGTCAGTATCAATACATTTTGAATGGAATGTTTTTAAGGCATTTTAGGTGTCTACACTTTTTACATTGAAATTTCTCTTTTTATAAAAAACCGTTGGGGAAATCGTTGGGATGTTGTGGCTAACGAGATCATTATTGATGAGTTTGAACTCCAATCGCTCAATTACGTTCATTTTCGGATCAATACATTTGGAAAAAGGTATTAACACTCTGATTTCCATGAAATATGGTTTAATACTGTCACTACTGTTCTTTTACAAGGATGGGTTTGAAATTAAATTCAAGTGACTTGAGATTTCCACGACAATTTCAAATACTCTTATTTAATTTTCTTTCTAAAACATTTCTTGTTCTATTAGTCTGTCGATCCCTCAGCCAACTTTTTGCTGAGGTGACAAAAACCACAATCATCAAAACATGTCAGTCGTTCTTCACGACAAGGTCAAACTTGGAATCCTATTTTTATTACACTGGTCAACAACGTTTTAACTACTGAGGTGAAAATGTGTATTTTCTACTGAATCAATTCAACTGATTCCGAATCCTGGAACAGAATTGTTCCAGCACATAAACTGTACGACATATTTCACTGGGAGACCTGGATGCTGTCTTTTTTCTTCTTTTCCTGTTCCTCAAACTCGGTCCCATTCAGAACTTCTTTCAAGCAACAATATGAAATCGTAGTAGGTTATAACGCCAAAAAAGAAAATTTAGCGCATAGAAAATTTATACAAAACTGAAAAAAAGGAGCTGAGATCGGAGTATGTCTGACAAGTTCAGCAGTAAACTGAATCCACTTGAGCAGGCGGCAACGGATTCATTCGTATTCCTCGTACAGACCTTTCTTGGGTCTCATAAAGTTGAAACTCGGCTAATTTAATAAATAAATGCAGCAAAGAATAAGATTACCTAATATCTTTATCTCGACTTTTTCCACCTTATTTCAGCGAGATAAGAGATAAGCATGGAGAAAGATTCCATTAAGGTTTTTTGGTGATGAAAACTAGATACCAATGACGTTTCAACTGAATTATGATTAATTATTACAGGTAGTTCCGACATCAAATGATCAGCACTTTCCACAAGTACAAAAACTTTTAAAAGTTATTGTACAATGCTAAATTTGAATCAAGGGTGTTACACAATTTTTTAAATAAAATCATTGGCCACGAATCAAGGACCATAATTCATAGAGTAACGAAAATTAGATTTATTGAAAGAGAAAAGGATAATATTTAAGAATCTGAAACCATTTTGTCTCAAATATTTATTAAAAATATATCAAGAGGAACACGAAAGTACACGTTCCAGATATCTGACTTTCAGTCGAAGGTTATAGGGAATGCAGTGTGCAAAAGTTATTGATAATGCATGTAAATTCCTCCAGGCTGATTGTTCGTTATCGGTGACCCAGAGAGTAAGAAAACTTCCGTCCTACGATTTTTAGAAGTTCCATGAGCTTCAAAGTTCTTTACCATCCGTAAAATCTGAAATGAAAAATTGGAAATATGTTGAAATTAAATTTCCTTCTGTATTTTGCATGAACAATCTTGAAAGAATTAGTTTTGTAATCTATCATCGCACAAATGATCTCCTGGACCATTGGCGAATACTCAAACTGCAAGGCCATCATCGCCTTATGGTCCAGGGGATGTGGGTTCAATCCCAGGTCGTGTCATACCAAAGACTTTAAAAATGGTACTTGATACCTCCTTGCTTAACTCTCAGCAATATAAGGTACATATCAAGGGTAAAGTGGAGCAATCCAAGGAAAGGAGTAGCGCCTTCCCCTACACCTCGGTGTGGTAGCTATTGAAAAAAGGAGCCTTCTGGTCGCCCTCGACTATGGTCGCCAACTTAACTTACTTTAATTACCGTTTTTAAGCAGCTAACAAGGTAAGGTATTTCTACGAACGCTTTCATGCTTCTTTATTCTAAAAAAGTAAACGAAATGTATTTCTCGATGGAGTTATCTTTTTAAAAATGTAAAAATCAATTAATCGCCACTTCATTAACTGAAGCAAATCAACTAAAAGGAGGTTCCTAAATTACAACAAGACAATGGAAAAATGTTGTCTCCAAAATTTCGAGTAGGTCTGACTTTAAAAAAGAAACATCGTCTTTAACTGCACACAAAATTTTTATCAAAACTTGATAATTAGTCGATTTAGGGGAATTTTTGAAAAATCGCTGTTTCTGACAGTAAAACTTTTTGTGTAGGCTTAACACACACACACACACACACACACACACACACGCATGCGCGAACAAATGTGTATATAGAACTCCTCCACACGAACAGGATGTGGCACAAAGTCAATTTTTGACCAGTGTTTAAACGGTTTAAATTCACTTTTCCTTTTGGACTGCTAGCCACCCCATTGTTTAAGAGCGCGTCTACTCAACAATTCATCCATCAGGAGGGCGTATAGATGGATTCATATCTTTCCCAAGGGTATTAGCCTAATGTAAATTGCAGTCTTATCCAAGATTTGAACTCGGGTTACTGTATCCATTTCCAATGACAATGGCCATAACACAAAAAGCGCCTCTCTTTCCCTTTCTCTCTCTCTCCATTTTTCTCTCCCTCTATCTCTCCCTCTCTCTCCTGCTCCCCCCCATCTCCCTCTCCCTCTCTTTCCCTCTCCCTCTCTCACCCTCTCTCTTCCCCCCTCTCACTCCCTCTCCCTCCCTATCTCTCTCCCTCTCTCTCTTTCTCTCGATCTGAATATATATTTAAATATACATTTCTTTATGTCCATCTATATCTGTCTATACGTGTGTCCCTCGGTTTGGACGGAGGAGATTCCGTGCTGTAGTGGCTAAAGTGTTGCTCTGCGACACAGTAATCAGCGAGTTCAAACTTTAGTCTCGCTATTACGTTCATTTTTGGACCAACAACCTTGGGAAAGATATGAATCCCTTTACGAAAGGGCTTAATTAGTAATATTACTTTTCTTATAACTGGATGGCTTATGCATTAGATAACCCACGAAGATTGATATGCCATTTAACAAAAAAACTAAACCATCAGTTTATAAGTCAATTTTTTAAATTCATTTTTTGTTTGTTTTTGTTTTTTGTTGTTTTTTTTGTTTGTTTTTTTTTGTGGGGGGCTTCAATCGATTTTTCTTCTTATGAACAGGGTGACATGTGTTTTTTTGCGGGGGATTGTTTTTTTTTTTCAGTCATTTTGTGGAAAATATGTACGTCCGATGTGGCGTAAAATACACTCAGCTAAATTGATAAATAAGAAAGACACGCTAAAATGTGTATGAAAGAAAAACGAATGAAAAAAAAAAGATGAACTGAATCTGCCGATAAATTAATTCAGGAATCTAATAAACGTAGGAAATGTAAGGGAAATCTTAGAAAGATGGCGGATTGAAAACGCGGGAAAAAAGACCCAACCGATCAATGAGCGTAAGATTGATTGATAACCACTAGATGAATTGATGGATGTATTGATGGGTACACTGAAATATTGATCTATGATGGTTTGGATTGTTTGACCGTTGGATCGAAGAGGATTTGATAAACAGTTATGGATCGATTAGTCAATCTTTTGAAAATAAATGTATTGCAAGGGAATTGCTGATCCAGCCATCCAATATATCCCCGAGATGAGTGACAGATCAATCGATGAATTTATCTGATGAAATGTCAACTAATCGATAGATTATAGATATATAAAATAGCTGATCAATAAAAAAAGCATCCATTAATATTATAAAGACTGGATTAAAAAAAAAACATGCTACAGCGAAAAAAACGGCTCATTTGTAAGAAAATTCCATTTGGTATAATTGTATCAAAATTCTCAAAATTATCGGATCAGCCAAATCATCATAACTACCCAAAGAAGACTACTTCACCTTATCTATTTGAAATTAATATGCAATAGGAATAAATATATGTAAATATAGATTTCAATCGAATTCAAAGCATTTACATAAAAAAGTAACTTCAAGATATATATATATATATATATATATATATATGATCAAACACTCACACACACAAGCAAACACACAAGCGCGCGCACACACACACACACACACACACACACACACACACACACACATACACACACACACACATATATATATTTATATATATATATATATATATATGTATATATATATATATATATATATATATATAAACTGTAAATAGTATATGACTCAAAATTAGGCTCAGTTGTCGCCAAAGTAGCCTTTAAACTCATATTTAACAAAAAGCAAAAACGAATAAATAAATCAACATTTTTGGAAAAAAATCCTCATCTTTGTAGCTTTAATCGGAAAACTTACGAACTTCTAACTTTCCTCTGTCAGCGAAGCTTTGAATATGCTGACTCTATCCCTTACAAAGACAAAAGAACCGAAAAAATGTGATATCCTGGGTATGACACTGCATTTTATTGTGAGGTTCTAGTTCTGGAGAATTTGGGAGTGTGGAGTATACCTTCATTGGCATCACTCCCAGGTCCACTTTGTAGTACCAGTTAGTATCCCAACTATAGCTCAAATATATCTGTTTAAAAATAATTCGTATTCGATAAAAAAAAAACAATTTTTAAGAAATAACTCCGAGGAAGGCGTAGTGGTTAAAGTACTGGACTGTGGTATCGGCGTAAGCGAGTTCGAACTCTAGTCACGCTACTATGTTTACTTTATGAACGTACAATGAACATAATTCACTAACATGTTAGGTACAAAATAACCTACACAGGTTGAAATACCGTTAAAACTGTTCAAACCTAGCCTAAATACAATTTTTGCTTATTTGAAAGGCGCTATAGCAGAGCAAAACTAAAACATCGTAATATTTTAGGTAGCCTAAAGTCATATAGCGTAGTGGTGTTGAAATGATCTACTATAGTGATTAAATTTTATGGGGAATTTAACAAGTTTGAATAAAGAGTTTTCCTTCTCCTAGAGAAGTTACCCCACCAAGTTAAAGAACTAAACCTGTCCTACTATTCTCTCCAAAGTTGTAATGAGAATAGTTGGATATATACCTTTCCCAAAGCTATTTGCGCTATGTGAAATGTAAGCAAGCTTTGGTCACTGTATCCATGTTCATCGACGGTAACTATTACACTACATGAAAACTACAAAGAACTTCTTTTGTTTATTCAATTATTTTCAGTAACATATAAACTAGCAGCACTTACTCATATTACATACGGGTTTTAAAATAGCCATCTTTAAAAATTATGGACGTTGCGTCGCTATCATTAAAGCTAATTATTTGTATTTAGATTACGTTTGGTTTCTTTGTTTTGTGGCATATCAACTTTCGAGAATTTATAATACCAAAGCCCTACCTGTATGAGAAATGTGTAATCCTTCAGCACCAAATAGACAATTGGTGTAACGTTACTCTTTCAACACAACACAAAATGGCTCTGTTGGTTTCAGGATACGAAAGTTTATTGTTACTAGCTTTTCACAGTAGTCACCGAAAAGAGAGAGATAAGGTGAGAAAATACATAAACTGATTCGATAGACTGAGACTATAAACCATGCGAGACAAAAAGAGGGCAGACCCTTAGTAACTTACTTTCTTTGATAACCGCCCGCCTGTGCAAGCGCTTGGCAGCCCCTCCGTCTGAGCCTCTTAGTCGTCTATGCAAACTCTGACACTGACTCAACTGCGACTCCAACTCCAACTGCCCATGTCTTTTTTAACTAATGCGTTAATTACACGTAATCCCTAACACATTTCAGTGATACGTCATTGCTAAAAAGTAGCTGATAGCTATCTAATCCTTTATCTTAATATATCTTGTTAACGGCTGATTCTAAAACAAACTTGTGCTTTTTTATTTTCACATGGGTTAACATGAGTACTCAAAACAAGGTTTTGACTTACAACTCGAAAACCCACCGCAACGAACTCAAAGTTTAGCTAAAAAATAATTTATTATACTAAAACCCCTAATTATTTTACAACAGTTGTGATACTTTTTAGCCTATAGCAGGGAGACAAGAGGTTTATGCCATTCCCAAAGGTCTTAGCTCATCCAAAATTAACAATATTTCGAACGCAAACTCTTCCTCTCTCTCTCTCTCTCTCTATATATATATATATATATATATATCATGTTATGGAAAAGTAGTTCCCTATTTCAAAATAATTATAATCTATTTCTTATATAAATCATAGTTAAGAATTAATCTATAAGCATTTTAAGATGGGGAGTTACATTTTGATCGACCTATATATATATATATATATATATATATATATATATAAAATAAAGTTGAATTTTCTGTCAATGTTAAACGTTTTGGTTTTACACTAAGCCATCATTAGGTCAGCTGATATGTAATGTTGTATCTCCTGAATTATATTTTATTTTTTCCAAAAATCAAACGAAAAAATAGAAAGCTTTTAGCATTCTCATTTTTTCGATGATTTTAGAAATAGAATGAAATATAATGTAACTAATATGATTAATATCATTATTCAAAATATATTTTATAGATAAATGTATTTCCTAAAGAAGGAAAAGAAAAATATATGTGTATATCACTTTCTCCACTACATCCCTCTATTTCTTTCTTCTTCTTCACTTCCTCTATCTTTTCACTTTTTTTATCGTGAAGCTGTTTCTAATTTTGGAAGGATTATGACTCCAAGCGTAATTAAAAAAACATTAAAAGTGACTTTAAAAATAATAATAATAATAATCGATGAAAACTATTTTGAATCAGGGTCTTATAATTTTTTACAATTAATTTGATGAAATAAAGAGATAATTAAAAACTAGGTCATTGTAAATTGTGATGAAATTAGAAATAATGATAATTTCAATAATCTAAGTTTTCTTTGTGTATATTAACTAACATTTTTGAATCTTTAAAGTTTAAGTGTTCAGTTTCTAAATTATGTCTGACCAATTCATTCTTTTCATCACTTTTTTAAAAATCGCTTTTATTTTCGTAAATTCATTTTTCGATGAGATATTTGACCCGCGTATTTTTTTATTACAAACCAGACATTGGATAGAGTTAACACCAGCTTAGATTTGATGTGGGAAAGGAATTGTTATTCTTATTAATGATTATATTTTTAATTGTTTTTTAAGAGTTTTGATTCCAAAGTTGCTTAAATTTGTTTTGTTTTTTTCCATGATGTTTGTGGTTTATTTATTGTGTAAAATAATATACGTAAATGTGTAACAGATTATTATTGGAGAAATTCTTACGCGATTTTTGGGGAAAAATGTACGTTTGTGAATTTCAAAAGCTTTTATTTTAGTACGTTGTATAAAGGATTCGTGATATTGAAGTTCTGTGAAGGATTTTTCCATATAGTCAAATTCATTATTTAAAATTTCGGGGGTGTAAATCCAAAGAGCTCTAAGGTAAAACCTATAATTTTTCCACAATTTATTTTGATGTTATGATAGGAATAAAAGTATACATCATCATCATCATCATCATGTCGCGCTGCCGGCACGGATCTCCCTGACCCTCACTCGCCACCCTTCTCTATCGTCCATCGCTCCCGGGAGGTCTTCACCACCGAGTTGTTGTATATAGGTTCTAGCTGGTCGTCCTGCCTTTGCTCGTCCATGTGAGGGGTCCACGGAAGTATGTCGCTAATGAGTTCGTCCCGCCTGCCTGGTTCGTGTAACTTGGAAAGTTTTCGTGATGAGTGGTAGGTGGCTGTATGGCTGCTGTTTTGTTTTGGTGTCGCAACCAGGACTTGTTCAATATTGCTAGCAGTATTCTTGTGTGATTGCTCTCAGGTGCATCCTTATAGGAGTACTGACACGACAGCTGCTTGGAAAAACTGTTTTATTCTATCGGTTAGTTATGATGAATTATAAATTCTAATTTATAGTTATTATTTATTAGTAAAATATCTAAGAAAAGTAAGACGTTGTTACTTCCTAGATTGTAGATACGAGGTGCATACGATAAGTTTCCAGACTTTTTTGTACAGGCATTTAAAATTGTCGTAGACTCATGAAAATTCAGTATATGATTACTATACATCTTATGAGTTGACTCATTCAAATGAACAGCTACAGCAGCAATTGGAATACACCCTACTAAAGCCTGATCGTTACAGCTGGTGAATTTCAAAAATACAATCTGACACTTTAGAAGAATGATACGCAATAAAATTCTATTTGAAACTTGGAAAAAATGCTACAGAAATGTATGGAATGCTTCAGACTGCTTATGGAGTATCTTGCATGAATCGAGCATCAATTCTTGAGTGGCATAAGAGATTCAAGGAAGGCAGGCAGTCTGTGAGGGATGATGAGAAGTGTGGGAGGAGTAAGGTAGACAATACACCAGAGTTGATTGGCCAAAGGGTTAGGGTTAGGGTTACTATATTGAGGTTTTAAGGGAGTTCAGGAAGAGATCCTGTTGGAAGAGGCCAGCGCTCTTCAAATCGAGTCAGTGACATTTCCACCAGGACAATACACCAGTCCACAACTCCATCCTTGCCACAGACTATTTGACAAAGATAGGCATCAAGACACTTCCTCAACCTCCCTATAGTCCAGACATTGTTCCCTGTGACTTTTGCTTATTCCCTAAGCTCAGAGACTGTCGTTATGAGACAATGGAGTAGATGAAAGAGGCTGTGACGAAGGTCATTGACACGCTCACACAAGAGGACTTCCATGGGGTATTCCAGAAGTTGTTAGAACGGTACAACAAATGCATTGCAGCCGGGGATTACTTTGAAGGGGACTAAAGTTTCATGTGCGTACTATCAATAAATGTGCCCATGCGAAAAAAGTCTGGAAACTTATCGTATGCACCTCGTACTATCTATGGTAGTTTCAATTTTATTTAGTTTATCTGAAACTTTTGTTATCATTTCATAGACATATAAAAAATATATCATCTCTATTCCGGACATTTTTGGGTAGTAAAGATATAAAATGGTTTGCAGATTCGAGAAATTCAAGAAATAGACATGTATAGAAGCACACTATGAGACGAACCTATGAGTAAACCAAATTTCTATTTATATAAACAACTATTATAGTTGAAAGAAAAAAAACCAATGTTTAATGCGTAATGTGAAAATTTTAATTATTTTGTTAATGAGTTAGGGTAAATGTAAAGCTAGTTTTCTTGATAGGATTTTCTAAACGTTTGATACATTTTTAGCAGGAATTTTGGTGTATAATGATTTTATCTCAAGACTGGCTAGAGATTTGTTTTCCATGTTTAAATTATTGATTTTATTGAATAAATCACCGGAGTTCTTGTAAGAATTGGTAATCGTACCTAAGAGAGGAGTAAACATTTTGGCTAAATATTTTGCGATATCATGGGGTGGGGCAGTTCCAATTCTATAAATAACTTATTGTAAAGGAATTCCAGGTTGGCGAGTTTTTGGAAGTCCATAAATTTTAGGAATTATAGAGAAGCAATCAATTAATGAAAACAGAGTCTTCGTTTGGGATTATTTTGTCATAAGATTTATAGAAAACATTTATATTTTTGTTATGGTTGGTAGTGTAATTTGTTCATAGTTTTATCCTTGAATAATTTTATTATTTTCTTATTGTAATGTGTTGAATCCTTAATGACAACACCTTCAGCTTTATCAGGTGTAATGGTAATATTATTCCTGGACAAACATCTAACAGTGTCTTCAGCGAGTGTAATAATTACTCAGCCAAAACAAGACATCATGGCAAGATTTTTTTTTCAGAGAAATATAGTTAAAATGCTCTTAGAGTATAAAGAAATTTCAAGTACCATCTGTAATTGAATGATACTATTAAGTGGCATGAAACGTTTTTCCAATCATTTTTAATCATAAACATTCTCGATATAAAGATAACTAGAAAATAATATTTAGAATCCTTTATCCTCTCCTGAGATCACCATCGTAATGGACAGCTGCTAGAAAAGGAATCCAATGGGTTAACAGGATGTCAAGTTTATTACTAAAATTTTAATGATAGATAGATAGATAGATTCTCAAACGAAGGGCTACACAATAGGATAAGACATAGAAATTAAGATATCGCTTCTTTTTGTAGAACTCTTTTCTACTTGGTACTTTTTCAAAGTTTCATCTAATTCTAATGATTGTATCCTAGTTGATACATGAAACTCTTCGTAATGAGACGATTATAAAACGAGGTAAGATCTTGATTTCTTATATATCATTATCATCATTATCATCATCATGTCTTGCCACCAGCACGGATCTCTCTGACCCTCTCCCGTCACTTGTCTCTATCGTCCATTGCTCCCGGTAGGTCTTCAGGGCTATATCCTGTATCGGTACATATAGCTACATAGGTTATTGCTAGTCGTCTAGCCTTTGCTCGTCCATGTGAAAGGGTCCACAGGAGTATGTCACTTATGAGTTCGTTCCTACTTCTCCAGCAATGTCCTGCATGTCTGGTTCGTCTAGCTTGGATAGTTTTCGCGATGGGTGGTCATTGTCTGTACAGTTGCTGCTTTGTGCAGTGCTGCCTCCAGGACTTGTTCAATATTGCTCGCAGTATTCTTGTGTAATTCCCGTCCACCTTTTTTCTCCATATGTTTAGTCAGCATCCATGTAGCGCATCCATATAGCAGTATCGATACGACCGCTGCTTGGAAAAAACTACGTTTTATTCTATCGGTAAGGTCTGACTTCCATATGACCGATAGCCTCTCGGTAGCTGTCCCAGCCTTTGCTAGTCACACGTTGAAGTCTGTCTCGGTTAAAAAGGGACTTCCTATATATATATATATATATATATATATATATATATATATATGTGTGTGTGTGTGTGTGTGTGTGCGTGCGCGTGCGCGTGTGTGTGTGTGAGTGCGTGTGTGTATTACTGACCTTTTCGTTAGATATAAATATATATATATATATATATATATATATATATATATATGTTACTTAAATTCTTTTAATGTAAAGATTAGTAAAATTATATATATATATATATATATATATATATATATATATATATATTTTAAAAGAATGCCCACGCGTTTCTATGTTTGTAGCCAAGCAAAAGCGACATATCATAACAAAGCTTTTTACTACGGAAGTATACTTAAAATTCTTTAACTTAGAGAATAAAGCAATCTGCTGTCCACGTTTTAACTGAATGATACATTTGAGACAGTTTCATTCACATTGAACGTCGTTTTCTAATCGTCCAGATTTTCGATATAACGAAGATAGTATGAAATGATAATTTGAATCTTTCACGCCTTCCTAAATAGATGCATCAGTATTATCACGGATCGTTGTTATGCAGGTCATTAAGTAATATGAACAAAAAAGAGGAAAATAAAATTCCGAAATAATATTTATATCGGAACAACAGTCACTCATCTCTCGATTTTAGACAAAATCAATTGATAATTCGTAATATGATCAGTGAATCGATTCTGTTCAGCTGATCGATTTATATGTGACATCAATTTAATAGGTGAGAGATCAGGAAAAGGAACAATATCGAACTATGTGGTATTATGAGGACTATCTAAAGGGTCGATAAATGCCAGGGGGTTAGTAGGAGATCGATAAACATGGTCGAAAGCTTAATTTTAGGGGTTGAAAGCTGACATTAGTTAAATAAAAAAGAATCACCTATTTCCTAATGACAACAAACAATATTTCTTATCTGGGCATTTTTCGGTATTTCATGCGAGATATTCCACATATTTCGATTAGATTAAACACTTTTATGTTGAATTCCAGTATTATGTTCAATGTTTTGTCTGCTTTGTCACCAAAGCTTAGGATACACTGACTGTACCCTATGAACAGGGGTAAGACTCCCTCTCATAATAGGGGTGTCCTTGCGTTTGCATTCAACGTCGTTTTGTAATCGTTCAAATGTTCGATCTAACGGGGATGGTGTGAAATTATAAGTAGAATCCTTCGCTCCTTCCGAAAGAGACGCATCAGTAAAATTTTGGATCGCCGTTACGCAGTTCGTCAAGTGATAGAGATAAACGAAAAGAGAAATAATTCCGAAATAATATTTATATCGGAACAACACTAAACTGAATCTGAAAGTGCAAAAAGATCTGGGGAGTAAGGAGTTACAGCTTCATTGCTATTACTCCCAGGTCGACTCCGACACGAATTGGAAATACCTGTTAAGATCCCATCAGTGGCTTAAAAATGATTAGTATTCGATCAAATTATGAAGAAATACTCTCAAAAACTTACCGAAAAAATGTATATTTGAACTAGTAATAAAAAGGAATTCCCTAACCTTTTGTCATAAAACATTCTCAAACGTCAGAATCAATCGATCGATCCTCTCTCTCTCTCTCTCTCTCTCTCTCTCTCTCTCTCTCTCTCTCTCTCTCTCTCTCTCTGTTATTCGTAAATAGTAGAACAGACCGGGTATTAAGACCTGATACGGCAACATGTCAAATAGAAGAAAAACTCTGTATTCCGCTTAAAAATGGACCCAGTGTTGGATCCTTCCAAAAGGAGAAACGTTTTGTAAATAACAGTTGTAACAATCCTTCAATCTATTCCGGGGGTCACCAAATTTTTTTGATCATTGCTTCCTTCATAGAACCCTTAAACCCCCATCAAACCCAGATATACGCAATGAGTGAATAGGTAGATACCCAGTTTCTATATGCTATAGGGAGGTAAATTGCAAACCGAAAACCCAACAAGATTGTTTTTATGTCTTTTCCAACGAGAATATGACGATACAAAATTTAAAAACTATTTAACGTTGAAATCAGGACAAATGAAAAAAGTATCGATTGATTGATCTTAACAGCATTTCAATCCGTCTAGGGTTATCTTAAGCCTAGGGGTTATGTCTTATTTGCATCATTGTGAAGTTGTTTCAAAGAAAGGACCTTAACTGGTACTACCACTCCGGGTCAGAACCAACCACGGGAGACATAGCAATGAAGGGGGTGATTCCAATCTCTCCAAATCTCCAGAACTGGACCCTCATCATGAAATACAGTTTAGTGTCATTGGTAGAGCACTCCTTTTTGAAGAGATCTTAAGTCAGTGGAGCGGAAACAGTCTTCATATTCTAAGCTCTGTTTACTAAGCGAAGAGAAACATTGACATTTATACTGTGTGCAAACAAATGACTTACATTAAATCAGATTGTTAGAAATAGAACGGTTTTTACATTTAACTGTGTAAACAAATGACTGTATCATTGAATTGTTAGTGAAACATAGCAATACTTGGAACAATTTGACTCGTTGAATAGAATTATTAGTGTTAAATTGCAATACTTGAAACTATTTAACTATGAGCCTCAATTGAAATATTAATATAACTTAGCAATACTTGTAACTACTTCAATGTGCGCGAACAAATGATTAATATTGAATAGAATTAAAAGTGCTTGATAGCAATGTTTGAAACTATTTGACTGTGCAAACAAATGATTTATAGTTAATAGAATTATTCGAATTAGATAGAAATACTTGGAACTATTTAAATGTGAGCAGAAAAATAGTTCAGGCTCTTCTGAAAATGTTATCAAGAAAATATGAGGATTTGGCATCAAATAACCTACAATGGATGATATGCCATAAAACCAAACCAACCCAAATCATATATATTTAATATAGATATATAAAGATTTTCCATCAAATAACCTACAATGAGTGATATGCCATAAAGCCCAACCAAACTAAATCATATATATGTATGTGTGTGTGAGTGTGTGTGTGTGAAAAGAGGATTTACCACTAAATAAGCGACAATGGATGATATGCCATAAAACTAAACCAACCCGAATCATGTATATCTAATATAGATTTATAAAGAGGATTTAGAATTAAATAGCCTACAATGGATCTTTTTTATCATTCAAGGTTTCTGACTATTGTCTTCATCTTTATTCTTATATTCACAACTATGTCAAAGCCTAGCCTAAAGGATCCGAAAGGTATGTAGTCTATATGACATCTGGACAATATTCACAAGAGGCTCGACTCACCGGAGACATCTTTTCCGTGTCAAGCTCCCCACAGAATACAAGATGACCAAGAACTATATGTACTCCATCCCTTGCAGTTGTGCTAAAGTAGACAAAAGCGAGACATGCGGCCCACAAAATGTAAGGCTAGAAAAACATCCAAAAGCAATAGTACGAGATGAAATAGAAAAGTCTGGTATGGCAGACCATATATGGAGCCTCAAAAATGAAACAATCTGTTCTTATGGGATGAGGTTAAAATAATTAATAGAGAAGGACATGGGAGAATTAGACCCCTTAAAGAATCAGCACATATATTGGGCTACAGTGACCCGTTGAGTAGACCAACTATAGAGATGAATACAATATAAGAACCAATAATGAAAAAAAAATTGATAAAAAATCGTAATATGAGCACAGGTAAAAAAAATCATGATTATGCAAGTAATTCATAGAGATTTAAGAACTTAAAGTTTATAAGTCCCCAAAATTCACTCTGAACTGTCTAGCAGGACACATGGAGTTCCCTAAGCTTCTACGTGACAATCATTGGGAGGTACCAGGTTCAATCCTGACTGCAGACAAGTAACAATATGAGAATATTAAACACTTGTACCCGGTTATGGTTAACGGAATTAGCACAAGCGACCCCCGTGGATTAAATAGAGGACATAGTTCGGAGTTTCATGTAGGCTCCTGAGTTCGACAAGAAACACTTGAAGAAGGCCAGAGGACACATCGGCTGAAATGTTGTGAATATTACAATAAAGATGAAGACAATTGTCAGAAAATCCTGAATGATACGAATCATCAAACTTCGTCACAGAAATTCTGATAACTAATCGATATGCCATAAAACCCAATTAAATCATATATATTAGATATATATGCATATATAAAAAGGATGTGGCATTAAATAACCTGCAATGGTTGATATGCCATAAAACCAAACCAAATTATATATATTCAATATATATGTATAAAGAGGAATTGACATTAAATAACCTAAAATAGTTGATATGCCATAAAACCAAATCATATATATTTGATATATAAGTATAAAGAGAATCTGGCATTAAATAACCTCCAGTAATTGATGTCATAAAAACAAACCAAACCAAATCATATATATTTAATATATAAGCATAAAGAGGATTTGGCATTAAATAACCCACAATGGTTGAACCAAACCAAACCAATAATCCAAGGTCCATTTTGAACGACGATTAACTTTACGCTATACTAAAAAGTTTCTATGGCTAAGATTAATCGATTGCAGAAAATCACAATTGATCATCAGGTGAACTAGTGGAAAATCTCTAATCAATGGTCTGATGAAATTTTCCCAGCAAAACAGAATATGAAGCGCCGGAGATCAGGGTAGATGTACTTAACGGGTGGCTGGGGCCGGGTAGATGGAGAAGCAATGGGTGACTGAAGCCTTTGAACTGAAAACGAATGATAGATGGATAGAGGAAGAAGGAGAAAAAGGAAAACAAAAATAATGGATGACTGGATATGTACATAAATAAACGAAAGAATTGATCTCGTTCCATTGCTAAACAATGAAAGAAAAGAGGAACAGGAAAAAAAAACCGAAATGTCTTCAGCCAAATCATAAGAAGTCGTTGTTGAGGAAAGAGGAGAGGAAAGGAGACATGACTGCGAGAGTCGGGCGAATAGTTCTCCTCGCTTGCAAACATGACAGGCAAATAATATTCTGAGAGACAGGTCTAATAAGAAGGGCCAAACGAGATTATGTATATTTGCGTTAGGGTGTTTAGCGCCAAACATAAATCATTGACAAGCTATTGTTCCAAATGTCACAACTCGTTTTCTTCGACGGTAAGCTGAATCATGACTCCCCCGGTCCTGTTTCAACGGCTTCCCCATCCGCAGGTACGCCTGATTCTTGGACCTTATTCCTACCAGACACCACCACTCCAACTACCCCATCAGAAACCACCCGAGAAGACCAGGTCGGGTACCCGAAATGCTGAACAAGTGGGGTGTTCGCTTCATGTGACAAGTAAGTAGGTGTGCCGTCGATAGCGTTGAAATGTAAGTCATGTGAAAAGGGAATCGGGCCGTGGCTCATCCGGTAGGGAGATGCTTCATTAATCCAAGGATTGGATTTCAAGCCTTATACTAGCCAGGTAATTATTATTATCATCACCCAGAAACTAAACGCGCTCACATTAAGATTTCTGTCTGTATTTTTTAGATTATTCTGACGAGTATCCTTATGTTTTTGTTTTGATCAGTGCATTTTATACAGTACGTTCTCTTGTCTTCAAAGTAAATCATGAAGTCCTGAAGGTAAACATTTTCATTATCTCATGAATTATTCCGACTAGTATCCTATTTTTTGTTGTTTCTATCACCATATTCTGATGAATGGCATCTTCTAGCATTCCTCGTGGGGTAATACTTTTTGAGATTTCTTTATTTTGTAAATTTCATCAGCCAGTCAACCCCTCTGCTCTGATGTCTCAGGTTCTGTGATTAAATGATCTCCTTTTTCAATGAACAACTCATGATAATACCTTTATATTTGTTGTTTTAAGCTCAGCATTTCGACAGATATGCCGTTGATATATTTAAAACAAACTTCCATTGTTTTTGATAAACAAATATAACTTCAGTCAAAAATCAAATGTGACCGTCTTTAACATTTTTTATTTATTATTATTTTGACGAGTATCCTTCTGTTTTTGTTTTGATTGATTCAATTCATCATCTTTCAAGTAAATATTACAGTTCTTAGATTGGAGTTCATTATTATTTTTTAATCATTTTAATCCTTATCGTATTCTTTATCATTTTTATTCCAAAATATTCTTTGCTCCTCAAACTTTTTTTCTTTAAAATTTATCTCTTTCAACTCAACCAAGTAGTATTTCTGATCCTGACAAAAATTATGGAATTATTACAGTTTGGGGATTTTCATTTATTTTTTAAATTTTATTTTGTTGTAATTAAATTAACAACACTAATAAGACACGGAACATTTTTTTTATTTAATAACTGGCTTCACGAAACAAAGCACATTAAATTATTTAAGTAAATAGCTTCTTTTTTTTTAAAGCCATGCATAAAAAAATATTGTGGAATTGCACAATGTTGAGAAAAATATGAATAATTTTGTAATATGTTTTCCTAAAACAAATACTAGAAGAAAATTAAAAATGCAAGTCGGTCTACAGTTAGAAAAGTTTCTATAGAACTTAGCTTACTCGAAAAGTAGAAGTATGAAGTACCCAGTGAGAATCAAAATTACAATCCCTTGTCTATTTGTTATTACACTATGCAAGTAGTACTACCCCAAGCAAAAATTATTGACTTAGCACCCTTGAAGGATCACAGATAAGACGCTAATTTTTTCTCGAATAGTTAAACACTCTAGCTTCCTCAAGTATACCTTAGTCATGCAGTGGAAATGTTATCAAATAACCCAATATTACTACTAAATGATAAATAAATGAATAACCTCTTCGTCTCTTAATTCCATAATTCTTGTCTTGGGAAGTAAATAGTAAAGGATGTGTTAAGGCTAATTATTATTATTTTTTTTTTGTGGTTGTGATAAATCTAGAAAATATCTGATTTATCTATTTTGTAAGGAACAGCTGATTATTAAACTGAGTCTGGAGTTTCCATCTTTCTTTTACTTCGAGCATTTCGTTAATGTCCTAAAAGTGCAACAACACAGTATTACAGAAGGATGTTGCGTGCTGATTTGAACCAGTCCTGGAAGCAGCAACCTACAAAACAGCAAGCTGTATGGCCACTAACCTCTCATCTCACAAACCACAAAGACAAACAAGTGATGTGAAGAACTGCTGGAGAAGTAAGAACTGACTCACAAACGATTTTGTCCGATAGAGTCCAACACAAGGTGATTCCAGTGGAGACAGACCAGTAAGATCTTATATTTAACAGCCCTGTTCGAGCACTACACACCGTCTTGGATATTTTCTAAGACCGTAGTCCCCAGAGCGTAAAATCTATTTCTTAAAAATGAATCTAAGGCTTGTGATTGAAACTCATGCAGGTTTATTCGGTTCGATTTCTTTGCTTTCGGACATATCAACTTTCGTGGGTTATCTAATGCGAAATTCATCATTGTAGAAATGGTAGAGTCCTGTGGCGTTGTGGTTAACGTGCTAGATTACATCAATGTAGTAAACGAGTTCGAACTAATACCATTTAGGAAAAGTAGGAATCCCCTTTTCTTTGTGTTAAATGGTACCACTACAACTCTTTTACTGAGAAGGTTTTGACATAAGATAAACCACGGAGTTTGATATGCCATTAAACAGATACCGAAAACAAACTGAAACCTACCAAGAGCGATAGCTGAGAGGGATGGAGAGCGAGAAAGAGAGAGAGAGAGAGAGAGAGAGAGAGAGAGAGAGAAAGGAAGCCGTGTTATAGGTATACCGTGATGATTATGATGATTATGATATTTCTGATAATGCCCAAACATCTATACAATTCTATATTAAGATATTTTGATTCATCCAGGAAGAAATACTCAACAATCTTTAATAATTAGATAAGTTGTATTAATATGTAAACCAAATTGGTATGCGAAACTATGATTGTAATAGAACTACATAATTATCAAAGTAAAAAAGGCACAAATTATGACAAAGGGAGCTTGTTTAGTGTAACGGTTATCGTTGTAGCTAATGGAATCTGTGACCCGAGTTCAAGGCTTCAACATGGTTATTTGCGTTTCACTTCGCACAAATTCCCTTGGTAAGGTATCGATTCTAGAATTCAAACCGGCAGAGCACGGCTGAAAAATTGACCTTCTCTGTTGATAGAAGTGTTGAGTAAATACATTGTTGCCAAAATTCCTTTGATCATTTTTTATTGAGTCAGATTTTTCTAAATATATCTGCGCTTGATGAAAGCTTTTGCAATTGTTTCGTACTTCACCGGCCCAAAGAGTAATGCCCCTGGTTGGTCTTTCTTCGCAGACAGATAAAAATTACCTCTTTTTCTTCAGATAAGTCGAAAGGGAGCTAAATTCCTACCTTTTCCCTTAGTTACCATTGAAATATCTTCCAGGTATTTTACTGTTTCACCTCCTAGCGGTCATCAGAAAAATCATTCTGAAGGCAAGTGCAAAAAATGCAAAAAACCGCTCCCCTAAAGGTGACCTATCAGTGTATATATGGAGAAAGTCAAAAATATTCCCGATTCCTGCAACCAGTGTCACAAAATCTAGTCAGAAAAAGCACACACACACACACACACACATACACACACACATATATATATATATATATATATATATATGTGTGTGTGTGTGTGTATTAGGATGCACTTGGAGTGTACGATATGGACAAGACGACCAGAGTTCAAATCCTAGATTTGGCTATGTGTATATCACATAGCGCTAATAACCTCGGCAAAGGTATGTATCCAACTATTCTCCCTCCAGCGATTGGTAAACAGCAGACAGTATTCTTAAATTTGGCGAAGCAGTCGATCTCGGAAAAGGAAACTCTGAATTCAAACCAGTTACACTCTGCAATAGAAATTGACCTTGCGTTACATTCCACTCGTGCGGATAGGTTCATAAACACGCACACTCACACACAGCGATACTCATATGTGTATATATAAATATCGAGTGAGAGAGACAGACCGACAGAGAGATTATCTTTAAGAATAAATAATAATGATTTCAAACAGAATTCTCTATTCTGAAACTTAGTCTAACGTAAAGTTGGACGGGTTTCGATCCCGGCTTCGAGCGTCCTGCGTGTCTAGCCACACTGAAGAGTTCTGATAGAACGAAACAGTCTGTCTGTGGATGACAATATATATATATATATATATATATATATATATATATTCTGAGTGAAAACGACCGATTTAGGAATGGGTTTTGACATATCCAAATAAGAAGCACTGGCTATCGGATCACCGTTGTCTCCAGCATTGGCTTACATATACATAAATTACTTCGAATAAATAGGTTAGGATCTATATAACTGAAGCTATTATCGCGGCTTAGATACATCGATGATCCATTCCTTTTCAAGCCTTATCAGGAAGACTTTCGAACCTTCCTGGTTATTTATGTAGTTCACAATCGAGAATGAACAAGACAACAAATTCTCATTCCGAGCTGTATTAATAACTCGCATAGAGGATTGATTCAAGTCATGTGTGTAGCGAAAGCCAACCTTCACTGGACTGTAATTGAACTTCAACTCCCTCTCTCCATATAAGGTAAAGAAAGGAAGCGTTTATTGCTGACAACATCGAGCAAAAACCATTAGCTGTGACAGTGATGTCAATCAAGAAGAAACGAATAAATTAAGAGAACATAGCATCGGCTCCAAGATATCTGGATCGAACAATAGAGAATAGTACCTGAAAACACCAGTCTTTCTGACCTATGGCAAAGACCGTGCCGAAAAGATTCAAAAGATATGTTGTCCATATCATATCAGGTCAATAATTAGGAGTGGCACAATTCTTCGAAAACATATCTTTCAAGTGAATCCCCCAACAGAATACAATGACCAAAAGTACGTATACACCATCCCATACACAGTTGTGTTAAAGTATACGAAGGTAAGAAATGGGTCCCACTCGAGGAACATCAACGATATGTCGGGAGGTGCCCGTGGTGTAGTCGTTATCGTCGTAGGAAATGGAAACGACGACACGAGTTCAAATCCTGGACGAGACTGATTGCATTTCACATAGCACTAATACCCTTGGGGAAGGTATGAATCCAATTATTCTCACTCCAGCTATGGGTAAATAGTAGGACAGACTAGGTTCTTTAGCCTTGGTTAGGAAACTAGCCTAGGAGAAGGAAAACTCTGAATTCAAACCTGTTAAACTCCGCTTAAAAATTGACCTTGTGTCATATCCTGCTCGAGCGGAGGGGTTGGTCAATAGTATCAACGATATGTCGGGGAGAAATCGAAAAGTCGTGTACAGCTGACCATATATGGAAAGAAAAAGCAACCATCAACCCTTGTGGGATGAAGTTAAAATAATAGATTGGGAAGAACATAGGAAAATAAGACGTCTTAAAGAAGAAGTGCATATGATGGGCTCCACTGATCAACTGAGCAGACTAAATGTAGAGATGAATACGATATGGGAGTCAATAATGAAAAAGGCTTGATGAAAAAAAATGTAATACGAGCTAGGGTAAAAATAGAACTCAGTAATAATAAGTTATGATATGTAATAATAATATTTCAAAGGTTGATAAAAAAAAACATAAGGCTTATAGGTCCTAAAAACTCACTCTGATTTATACAGCAAGACACATGGTAAAACGGATATGAGCATTTGTTTAAAAGTGCTTCAAAGTGAAATCATCTGGAGATTGCAGGTTCAATCCCAATTACAAGTAAAACTAACAAGGAATACTTCCTATAGCTTAACACTTGTACTCAGTTATGGTTAACGGAATTAGAAATAAAGCGTTTGGTTGGATATAGGCTCCCGAGTTCGACACGAACCGTCTAAAGAAGACCGAAGGATACATCGGCTGAAACGTTGTGAATCTAAAGATGAAGACAATGGTCTGAATTCTCTACGTGATAAAAATTATCTAGCTTCGTCTCAGAAATTTAGACTGATATATGTGTATAATAAACAAAGCTTTTCAAATGGCGAATGAACAGTGTTGCGCGTTCATGTTGCGATGAATACGAAAATTTTGATAAATCATCCTGAAGGTAAAAAATACTCTACCATAAAACTTGCAGGGATGTACTCCGATGTTTTGTCTGGTTGGATTGGGTTTTATTCTATATTCTATGCCAGACCATCTTTTCACATATATATTAAATATGTATATGATTTGGTATGGTTGGGTTTTATGCCATATTGACTATTGTAGGTTATTTAATGCCAAAACGTCTTTATACATATATAATAAATGTATATATGATTTGTAAACACATTTTTTAGATAACATTCTTTTTTGCACCGAGTTTTTTGTGGTTTTATGTATGACTATATAACAGTCGCAATTTAACATCAGTCATTCGTTTCGACATATTTTGTTCAATTTGACCCATAGATAGGACTCTATAGGGTGCTACTACTCCGGGTCAGAATGAAACTAGGAGCAGTGGCAAGGAAGAGGTGCTCCATATTCCTAAAATCTCCAAAGCTTGAGCCTCAATATCAAATGGTTTAACGTCATATGCAGAACACTACTTGGTAGGGTTCTTACCTCTCTTCAGAAATTCATTCGGTGTATTCTACAGCCACCACCGACTTGCTTTTGTGAACCTCAAGGAGAAGGATATTCTAATGTAAAACCTGCGTCCCCAACGGCATCCAATATCTTTTAATACATGTTGTTGAAGTTTAGTGATCAAAATTGATTCTATCATTCCTCACTAAGAGGATCTGTAGGCCGAAATATAGCTTAATATCATGTGATTGTTACAAATGAGATCATGCAATGGTAATCCTACTCGAATTTCACTTTGACAGTCACACTGATGAACCATTATTTTGTTATCAGCTCACCCAGAAGAGTAGTTGGTTCTACAATAGGTTTCTGCATTTTGAACAAATTACCTATGGAAGCAGCCTAGTAGTTACCATCTTAATCTAAACTGTTACACTCTCAAATGTCGTGTGCAAAGACAAAATTATATATATATATATATATATATATACAACTGTCCTCCCAATATGAGCAGGAAGTGACACGAGGTGAATTTTTAAGCAAAGTTTAACATGGTTGAATTCAGTGTTTTCCTTCTCCTAGACTGGTTGTCATACCAAGATTGAAAAGCCTTGTCTTCCCTACAATTTACCAATAGCTGGTGGGAGAACAGTTCGATACATTCCTTTCCCGTGGGTATTGGCCCTATATGAAACACAAATAGCTTCGTCCAGGATTTGAACACGAATCGCCGTGTCCACATCCAACTTGGATTCCAATTACACCAAGAGCACCTCTTTATATATATATATATATATATATATATATATGTGTGTGTGTATGTGTGTGTGTGTGTGTGTGTGTGTGCAACTCTACCTTTATTTATATCTAATCACTGATGTGAAGAAGCGATTTTAAAACTTCGATCTACATATCCTCAATCAGCGATAATTAGCACTCCTTCCTAATATATATATATATATATATAGTAACGTCGTAACAAAAGTGTTGAACTGCGGTTTGAAGTAAGTGAGTTTGAGTTCTTGTCACGCTATTCCGTTCACTTTCGAACTAATACCCATGGGAAAGGTATGAAACTCCTATACTGCCAGCAATGGATTAAATTGTAGCATTGATATTCTTCTAGAAGTATAGTTTTGACATTGAATAACCCACAAAGTTTGATATGCCAAAGGAAAAAGAAACTAAATCAAGAACATTACAATTATAAGCCGGAATCTTCGTAGATATTTTAGTGTTCCCTTTTTGTCAAGCTTTCTAGCGTTTTGACCTTGTAAAATTCATCCTCTTTATTTTAACTTTGTCCATCTCCACAGGTACTTATTTTTCATTTACGATCTTCCTCATATCTTGATCAGACATTAATCCGACCCAATAAATATTATATCGGCTTTTTTATCGCAAAATGAATATAAGGGACGCGATCAATCATGTATAGTGAACAAATTATAGACTATCGCAAAATTAAGGGAAAATTCATTGACCAAAAAATTAGAATTAATACTAAGTTACCCCCGATCTTTTGTGGCAGTCTTAATTCTTTCCAGCATGGATTTCACTTCTCAAAAATTATTCTTATTGTTACAACTTCCCTGAATGACAATAAATAGATCTTCTTTGGTGGGTAGAACCTTCTTATAGACCATTTTCTTAAATTTCCTCCTCAAATTTTCAATTGGACAGTTCGCTATGTTGTTACTTTTATATTCCTTTCCTGAAGAAATCTATAATTCTCTTTGCTCTCTAACAAGATGTATTATCGTCCAGAAAATGATTACATCATCACCAAACCATTTTTCTATTGGTAGAATGATAAAATTATTCCAGATTTCAGTGCATGTGTTTACCTACCCTTCTACGAAAGTAGGATGTGACACTTTGTCACTTTTAAGCGGAGTTTAAATTCAGAGTTTTCCTTCTCCTAGACAAGTTGCTATACCAAGGTTAAATAGCCCAATCTGCCCAACTACTTGTTTATAGCAAGAGGAAGAATACTTGAATTCATACCTTTCCGAAGAGTATTAGCGCCATATAAAATGCAAACAACTTCGTCCAGGGTTTGAACTCCAGTCGACGTATCCATTTCCAACGATGATATTCATTACTCTATGGGCACCCGGATTCCAGGGTACACGTGTATTAATTCTTGAGGAAATTATTCCAATTTCCTGTGGTTCTTTAATTGACACGCACCCTATATAATAAATGTTTGGGAAATTGATAAATTTTCTTCAATCAGTCATCTTTATATGATTAGTTTAAACGATACTCGACCCAGAATTATGGCCTCGCCCAATTTAGAGTCTTGATTAATTTTAGAATATCACTTTCATCCAATTGTCCATATTTCATGTCCCCTTTTTTTCAGCCCACTTTATCCTCATTTTCTTTGTGTTAGCAAAGGTTTTCATTCCAATTTTCTCAAAGTAAATCCCAATTTTATTCTGCAAATTACTTACAGTTCTGTCACAAATATTGACTCCTGTTCCGACCAATTTGTTCTTCGTTTCTTTTGTTGTATATTTTCAATTTTCAAGGCATATTGCTTTGAGCTTTTCTATTCTGACACTTTGATATGTTTCAAGTTCTATCAGTTTGTTTTCCTTTTCAAACAATCCCATTTCTGTTAGATCTGCACCAATTTTGAAATACATCTGACAGGGAACAAGCAATATCTTTTGCCACTCTCCAAAATGGATGGCCTATTTGAATGAGTTGTAGGTTTCTTTCTATTGCTTAAATTGACAAATTATTTTGTTAGAACCTTGCTTCCTTTCAGTTAGACTTGACTAACCACTTGTTGATGTCT
Organism: Sepioteuthis lessoniana; assembly: GCA_963585895.1. Classification (NCBI taxonomy): domain Eukaryota; kingdom Metazoa; phylum Mollusca; class Cephalopoda; order Myopsida; family Loliginidae; genus Sepioteuthis; species Sepioteuthis lessoniana. The sequence continues at coordinate 81,578,984 of OY757934.1, forward strand.
GCAAAATCTGTCTTTTAACTGTAAAGCGATTTGTATATCGCAGCATCTGTTGGAATTTGTTTTGAGATGCAAATTACAAAATCATTCCCTAATTTTTTGCCGAACATATGATTATTCCATTTCATATTTTTTATTCAGGGCGAGGAATAAATCATACCGTTAGAATAATTTAATCTAGTTTCTTTGAATCCCAAAACCCTGTGAGAACATCCTCAAAGTGGGCTAGTTCAATAATTTTTGCCAGGGATAATATATATGTACATATATATATATATGTGTGTGTGTGTGTGTGTGTGTGTGTGTGTGTGTGTGTGTGTGTGTGTGTGTGTGTGTGTGTGGGAATTGCTAATACTTAGGGGCAAAAATGACAGAATATTTGATAATATAAAGAAAAATTAATCAAATTATTAATCTTGTGGTCAAAAGTAATTTCAAAAAGATGGATTGCTTGAACTGATATTGGTTGGTCGGTTTGGTTTTATGGCATATCAATCCTTGTAGGATATTTAATGCCAAATCCTAATTATACATAAATGCGCACACAAACACATATATCAATCATATGTTTCTTGTCGAACTCGGGAGCCTAAACGGAACTTTGAACCACGTTCTTTATTTAATCATCGGGTGTTTCTTGCAATGAATTGTAAGAAAAAAAAAACAGTTGAATGGTTTCAAGTATTCCAATTGAACAGAAATAATTTATAATTAATCATTTGTTTGCACACAACTAAATGATTTCAAGTATTGCCATTTTAACACAGTTAAATGGTTAAACAGTTTCATTTGACCCTAATAGGTACAACCATTCAAAAAGACAGTGGACCTGGGAGTAATAGTAATGAAAGGGTACTCAACATTACTCAGAGTTCCAGGACTGGAACCATCTAATGGTTTTGAGTCATATTCAGGACACACACTGGGAGGGCCTTATCCCTGTAAAGAGGTGTTGTCAGTGTAATTTACAACCCCATCGGACTAGGCGTAACCGATATTGAGAGCTTTATTTTTTAAAACCAGTTCAAAATCACAACTCCAAACCATGTACATGCATATATCAGAGGAAAGTAAATATATGATTATGCTATGAACTTTGCCAGCTTACCATTGAGTGAACATAAAAGAAAGCGAAAAGCTAAGCAAATCCTAGGACCTTGCTAGAAAACTAAAAAAAAGCTAAGGAATATGAGTGATACTACTTTTGGTTAGTGCACCTGCAAAGATCCCTAAAGGCCTGAAAAAGAAACAGCGGTACTGGAAACCAAAGGAAAAATCGAAACCATCCAGACCACTGCGCTGCACAGCTAAAATACTTGCGAGAGTCCAAGAGGATTGAGGAGACTTGCTGTTACTAGGAATTTAGTGAAAAACCATCTGTCTGTTAAAACTTGGGTTAAAAACGAGGAGTAAAATTGTAGTAGTAGTAGTAGTAGTAGTAAATAAAAGTTATCAAATTAATTGCCAATTCTACAAAAGCCATATATATATATATATATATATATATGCACAAAATATTTTATGAAAACTTTCCATACTGCAGTTGATAATAACACACCTTTCCAGGATTCTACTGAGAATTCCAGCAGATCTTAGCAGTGCTTTGGTATGTATAGTCTCATTATTATCATTATAATTATTATTATTTTACTCTTTTGAGAGATTTTCACACCTACGTTAGCTGATGGTTTTTACTGGTGTTTGATCAACAGCAATTCTCCAGGACTCTTCTCAGTATTCTGGCCGATCTTTGTAATGCAGTACTCTGGACGTCTCTACTTATACTCTGATTTCAAAATCTTTCAGTCTCTTTACCAATCCTTTGGGGATCATTCCAAGTGCACCAACTACAATTGGTATCACTGTAACCTTCATGTTCCATTGCTTCTTCAGCTCCCTCGTAAGGTCCAACTATTCATCCCTCTTTTCACCTTTTTATTTTACTCTCTAGTTTGCCGGGACGGAAAGGTTCACTATTCGGCAGGTTCTCTCTCTCTCTCTCTCTCTCTCTCTCTCTCTCTCTCTATCTATCTATCTATCTATCTATCTATCTATCTCTTGTTTTTATTTATCTATTTTTTGTTGAATATCACCGGTCATCTGGCCGAGGTTAGGTTATCCGTTTGTATCTCAAAATCTAAGAGAAGTTTTTGTGTTTTATTCACTGGGACGAATTCCGGATTATGCATATACTTGTTTGTAAGGTCAAATTTAAATTCCTTGCACAATTCCCAGTTGATCACTTTCCCCACCCAGTTATGTCTAGTCGTATATTTTCTGTGCTAATTTTCTGCATTTGCTTATTATATGATAGATCGTTTCGTCTCTATCACCACATAACCTACCCTTCCTATTTTTTGCATCTTGTATATTTTTTATTTAACGTAGTTTGTCCTTATGGCGTTGTTTGTGCTGCTATTAGAGGAGATTCAGTTTCTCTTTGAAAGGTTTCTCTTTCTTAGCCTTGTCCAAGTCTTCTCGTGTGAGATATCACTTGTTTGCTGATTGAAGTATCTATATAATTGTTTTAATTCCCATTTTTTTGTTTTCTAGTTATTGTTGTTCCGTTAATTCTTGTATTGTTTTCGTTGCTTCGGTCGTAGTAATTAGTCTTTCTTTGTTCTTTTTTGTGTGTAGTCTTTAATTCGTCGTATCGATGTATCAAAGCTATCTTCAATGCTAGCAAGTCCTCTTCCTCCTTTTCTTGACACATGCAACGTGTGTACGTTATCTCTGGGATGTAAAGCCTTATACTTCGTTATGAGTTTTCTTGTTCTCTTGTCCAATTGTTGAAGTTCTTTCGTTCACTTCAAGAATAGTCCCGAGTATCTTACAAGGGAGACAACCCAGGCCTTAATCTCTCTGATGAGGTTTGTGTTATAAAGTTTGGTGTCGAGTAGTTTTCTCATTCTCCTGAGATACTCTTTTTAATTTTTTTATTTCATATCTACATGTTTGATGGTGTCCGCTTCTAGTATTCCCAAATATTTTTAACTTTCCTTTCATCCGATTGTTCTGATTTTTTCTTGGTTTGATTGTTCCATCATTTGTCGTTTTCTGCTTCTCATAATTAGCATGGCACATTTTTCTATTTCAAATTCAATCCCTATATCCTGGCTGTATATCCTCACTGCCTGTATAAGTGTTTCCAATTCTTTGCATTTTTGGCTAATAGTTTAATATCGTCTTGAACATTAGGTGGTTAATGTTTCTTGCGATTTATAAAGTTTGTATCCACCATTGCCTTTCCTAGATATGTGATTGAGTGGCGTTATTATTTAATTTTCAGTTTGAGTTTCCGTTTCTCACAATCCCTCGCTGAGTCTTTACATAAGAGCTGGGATGAGATAAGCAAGTAATCATATGAATTAATATTTTGGCTATCAGTCATATTGATAGTACTCTCAATTGGAAGGCATTTTGTTTTTCTTTAAAAGTCCTTAAGGATTATGTTTGTTCTGTTGCTTTTTATTTTTATTATACTTTGGATAGCAAAGCCTAAGAAAATAGTGGGGTTTTTTTTGCTTCTGTTTTTGGTTCTGGTTGGTGTTTATAGTATTTTTCAGATTTCCATATTCCATAGTATTTGTATATTTTCTAATTATTTCATATTCTATCGATGCAAGGATTGGGCGTAATTATTATTAACAACAATAATTTTAAATTTTATTTAACTTTTTTTCCTTGCAAGGCAACATATGTAACGACGAAAAACTTTTCATTGTCTTTTTCTGTAAAGCAAGATTTTTCTTTTTAAAGACCGCGTAATCATCATTAAAAGAAAGAACACCGTAATTTTGAAATTAGGCTCAGTGTGTTTATTAATAATCAAAGATATTTAAAACACTGAATCGTATGCTACGAGATAACTAATTTATAGTGGGTTTCCTTATTTTTTTAATCCAAAACAACATCAGATTTAAGAGCCAAGTAAATGTATATATATATATATATATATATATATATATATATATATATATATATATGGGGAGGATAAGTATATTATTGCGCTATACAGTTATACAATATCATGATATACAATAAGGCATACACATATGCACACACACACACACACACACACACACACACACACACACACACACACACACACACACACACGTGTATATATATAAATAAATATATACATATATATATGTGTGTGTGTGTATATATATATATATATATATATATATATATATATAATTTCTTTGTCTGCATTGATGTATTATTTCAGTAAAGAGTCGGGTGCTCTTGAGGCGTAACTGCTATTGTTATTTTTTCAGACAGGAAACCCACGAATAAAAAGAGTTAAGGGTATTTATCAGTGTCAAAATAAAATTGGGGGGGGGGTCAAGGTTGCATGATTATTTCTAGACGAATTGAAATGCACACGAAACAGATATAGTAAATTAATACCATGATCTTCATTATATATATATATATATATATATATATATATATGTGTGTGTGTGTGTGTGTGTGTGTGTGTGTGTGTGTGTGTGTGTGTGTGTGTGTGTGTGTGTGTGTTTAAGTTCTCGGCTCAACCAAAAACGGAATAGCATTTTTCTCAATTTATTTTTTATTCATTTCTTATCATTTTTAAGAGTTAAAGAAACTTGGTCTTTTAAAATCAATGTTTGGTTCTAAAACATTTAATTTGGCATATTTTCTTTCTTTCTTCTGTGTGTAACCTCAGTCTAGAATGAGAGCATTGTACTTGTACTTCCCGCCTAAAATCATTTTCCAACGTCTTTTAAAGATCAGAGTATAGTATCTGCATTGGTGGAAATCCAATTAAATGTATAACCAAAAAATAAATCAGGAAAAAATTTAAAAGGAATCACCTGTATATATACAGGAAAGACCCCCACACACACATATACACACACATATATAAACATATATATATATATACATATATATATATATTTATATATATAGTGCCATCTCTACATTAAATAGTCCATATCATATACATTGGTAACAATATCACACCAAAAGAAAGTGATGTAAAATGTAAGCATAAGAGAGAATAAAACGGAAATTCTTCCAAATTGTGAATGTGTCAGAACTACCGTTTGATTGCAGCTCATGGTCTTTAACGTTGTGTAGGACAAAATACTAGACTGTAACTATTCAAGGATGCTCGTGCTGTTTTCAACAAATCCAGTGAGCCGCAAAATAAGAAAGAGAGATATATAGATTGATCGAGAGAGTAGAAAATAAAGGGATTTGAACTATATATATATATATATATATATATATATATATATATATATATATATATATATATATATATAGAAGGTTCGTTCAAAAAGTTCTAAGCCTTTGCTCCTATTTTAGATTTGTCATGCACATCTCAAATGCACAGAAATTTAAACAGAAATATGAAATAGTTTATCTAGTTTTATAAGAAATCGAAGTTTTCTGTCCGAACGAAAATGTTCGGATCTGACTCTTTTTTCTGCAAGAGGTTGAGAAATTTTTGAACGATCCTCGTTTATGGGACAGTTCCAAAGATGGCGATGGATAAGCTTGATACCTGCCACTGTAAACATCTGAGAACGATCACTGAACACTGAAGTCCAAACAGCCTAATCTCCAACAATGCCCGGCGCAAGATGATCAACACCATTCCTCAAACAAGGGTTCAATTTTGGTCATATGCTTCGGATGCTCGCAGATACAACTGTAGAAAAACTGCTGGAATTTGTTGTTATAACAACTATCGGTCATAAAGTGGGCACAGCATCACAAACTCGCTTGAGAAGCTGAAGCCGAAAATGCTGAACTGTGAGCCTTAAAATCTGTCAAGTGGTTAAGAAAACTGACCCTCGCAAAGGAAAGGACCGAGAAATTTCAAATGAATAAGGACTGAATGCTGCGGAAGGATGTTTCAAACTACTACAGCAGCAAAATGCAGTAAAACATACATACCCATACAAGCATGTGTGTGTGTGTGCGCTTGTGCGAGAGAAATAGAGAGATAAAGTAGAGAGAGAGAGAGAGAGAGAGAGAGAGAGAGAGATGCAAAGTTACAGACAGACAGACAGATAGACAGACAGACAATGAACGGGAGAGGAATTTGAACTTGTCTCGCCCAGTTTTTTTTCCAAGATGCTATCATTTTACCCCTCCTCCCTAATACATATGTGTGTGTGTGTGTGTGTGTGTGTGTGTGTGTGTGTGTGAGTGTATGCACACACGACAGAATGCAGGCGTTTTCGTATATGGATGACTATAAATGCATATATATATATATATATATATATATATATATATATATATATATATATATATATGAATTCGGGTAAAAGAAAGAGATAAAGAATGAAGGAAAGTATCTGAGTATCTGAATGTAAGTGTTAGAAAAAGTGTAAGCAAAGAACGGAAGAATTAAAGAAGAAAGAAGGGCTTATCAGGAGTTACAGATAAAACAAATTTGGCCCAAACGACCATCGATTGCAAATCTGCGTACATCGGCATTCATTGTCGCAGGTACAGTGAACTGAAGGAGTTGTCGTCGACTATTTGAGAAGCTATCATTAATGCTGAATCAAGCCTAATGATGGCTGGGCGGCCTGTATCTAATGGTCAGCATAAATTGTCGTCTGCTGAAACTTATAAAGAAAGAGATGATGTTTGCGTGATTGAAACTTCAACACTAAGGTCAGAAATCCTTCTAATAGCAACAACTGCAAGCAAGAAGAAAAATGATAAGATAATCTAAAAGAAGATACCCAGAAAGAAAAAAAAAAACACAGAAATTCAAATGAATTTTCTTATTCGTCTGCTTCTTTCATTTACAAAAGCGGCTTTTTATTCATCCAGTCTACAGATCATGAGGTACCGAGAATTCGATGTTTTGTCAAAGAAATATGATTTCTCTTTGTACGTAAAACTAGAAAATATGATGTGTGGGGTTATATATTTTAGGATGATTTTAGAAACACAAGTTTATAGACGTAGATGGAAACACAGAAGTTAAGACGCACAGGTCGATACATAAAATTACTCGCCAATATATCGCAAAGATTCGGTGTAGTCTATTGGAAACAGAAAAAAGTATCTTTTTCTGAAATAATTTTAACGCCAAGATTAAGGGACATCATTACATCTCAAAGCTTGGAGAATAAACTAGCTGAAGTTCTCTTGGGCGAAGGTGACGAAACGTTTTATCATCGAAAGAAAAGGATTTAGCGAGTCGAGTTAGAATCCTGGACAAGTTGATTTGCATTCCACTTCGCACTAATGCTCTTAGGATAGGCGTTAATCCCTTCCTTCCAACAGTTATGGGTATAGATAATTTATTTTTGACAATTTGATTTTTATTTTTCTACAGTTATCGATTGTGAGGAAAGAAAGGGAAGAAAAAGAACACGCTACACGTCGTCAGAGACAAAATCATAAGATAACTAAAAAAAGAAAAAGTGACAATAGAAGCGATTATGCTATGCATCAAGCTCTTATTGTCTGCTTTTTTAAGATAGTTTGGAAGAAGAAAGAAAGAAAAAAGAAGAAAATAGAGAAATAATTGGTGGAAAAAAGATTGAGAGAGAAAGTGAGAAAAAATATCTAATTCATCTATTGCTTATTTCTATTAATTTCTATTATTTTTAGGATTCATTTCGATTCTTATCTATTTATACATGTTTTGATTTGAAAGGAAAGGACTAATGAATAATAATAATTGATTTGTAAAGTCACGTGTTAAATGGGGACTCTCAGTGAGGGTGGCCCATTTCCTCACCGGTTTAACGATTGATATGTATTGATGATTGTATCAGGTATGAGCCTCGACGAAGATATGGAAAGCAAAACATGATAAAGCACGTTTAATGAAAATATGGATTTCGGTTGATGCAGAAACGTAAGCAAAGGCGAAAGATTTTTTCAGTTAATTAAAGGGTTACAAACGAAACAAAGTGACATAATTTCAGAGATTGAAGATTTTAACCCTTCTGGGCTACCATATACAGTAAGGACAACGTTAGTAGTCAACTGCAAGACCCAGCTAGAACATTTTAACCTCTAAATAAAAGCAGGAAGGTATATAAAAAGATAAAGTGTTTGTATACTTATCCTTTTCAGACCCGAACAATAATTAAATTCTTAGAAATATTTTGCACATAACTTATAATACAAGAATAAATTTAAAGAAGAGATTCTTTTAAATTTGATGGAGATTTCAAATAAAATCTATTTATATGCATTAAAATAGAAACCTAAAAACATAAAAAGTGAAATTTTTATGGGTCATTATTAGTAAATATTAACAAAATATGCGAATTGAAAATCTTTTATCTTAAAAAATTGGGACTCCTTAAAACTCGGCAAGTTTTTTGTTCACTTCCAAAGAATAGCGTTTTGCTTATTTGAAATTTAATTAGACGGCAAGTTTATCATGAGGAAGTGCTAGTGACTTTGATTTGCGTAAGTTGACATCACTTTCAAGTGATGAGACATTGCTACCTTAATATGTTAATTGTCTACAAATTCTTGAGGCTTGTCTTTAATGTAAAAATGGCACAACATATATATATATATATATATTGTAGTTTATGATTCTCTCTAGATCACTTGATGAGTTAATGGAAGACCAAATACTGCAGTATCATAAAATAGTGCTCGATATCAATGACAGACGTTATATATATATATATATATATATATATATATATATATATATATATGCGTGAAGTTGGGCTGCAGTCTTTCACGTAAGCATATTTTATTAAATAATAAAGACACATTTTGCCTATATAATTTTATAAAGATCCTTTCAAGTTTCCCGAATAAATGTCTTGGTTTCGGGTTGGAATTGTTGGTTGAATTTACCAAAATTGTCCCCAGCGCTTTTTGACCTTTCATTGGCCATCATCAGGGGTTGCTTGCGTGTATAAAGAGTATTTTTAGATAGTTTTTGAAAGAGTTTTTTGAAAGAGTTTTTTTATGTCTTTTATAACATTACAAAATCAAGTAAACGCAGAGTTGGATAAAACTGAGATGCTGAAGAATTATATGTATATATATATATTACATTGTAGTGTCTGGGACCCTGGATTTCATGCTTTACGCATTCATCAGACAGAGTGAAGGTTTTTTTTTAAAGGCTGATTGATATAGTTAATCTTTTGTTTGAAGGGGGATTTTGTTTGTGTGTCTGCGTGCCTAAGTTTGTATGTTTTTGAATGTTAGTATATTTATGTATGTGCAATCATTCGTGCACACATATATACGTATATTTGCGTGTAGAGGGACATGCATCTTTACATATATACACATATGTCTGCTGTCTGTTATTGGAAAGGAGTGAAGCAAAGGAAGGGAGTGTGAGAAGGGAAGAATAGTTCAGGAGCGGGCAGAGAAAGAATTGTTACAATCTGAATGATTTCTTTTTCTCTTGATCCTACTTAACTTTCTGATAGCTGAAGATTTATTTGATGTGAATATGAAATCGTCTGTTTTGTGAGGAATTTTATTGATTGATGATGATTATTAAAATTAAAATCGTTGTCAGAATATTTCTTTTTAGAAAGGTTTTTAAATCATTTTTAATCATTCTTTTATTCATTTTATTGTGTTGTCAAGGGTTATGTGGTGCAGTATTCATGAGCAGGTAATAAAAATGATATTATATTGACATATTAATATTCAAAAGTATGCCAACTTAGTCGCATATACACACAAATAAAATTCCCCTTCAAACAAAAAATTAACCATATTAATCGGTCTTTTTTAGAAAATCTTCGCTTTTTGACGAATGCCAAATGCATGGAACCCAGGGTCACAGATACTACCGTGTAATATATATATATATATATATATATATATATATATATATATATATATGTGTGTGTGTGTGTGTGTGCTTGTATCTGTGGGTGTGTAAGAAGGATAGAGAGATAGAGACAGAGAAAGGGGCATACAAAGACAGAAGAGAGAGAAGACAATTAACAGAATTTGAATTTATCTTACCTTGTTCCTTTCTTCGACAACAACCTCACCTCCACTCAATTCCATAGTCTCTCTCTCTCTCTCTATATATATATATATATATATAGTTGATGCATGTTCTAATGAGTAAAGTATTCGGCAATGGTCCAGGAGACCGGGGTTCAATCACAGGACGAGTCATACCAAAGACTCAAAAAATAGAACTTGATGCTTCCTTGCTTAGCACTCAGCACTATGATGTAAGGATCAAGGGTAAAGTGGAACAATCCAAGATAGACTTACGCCTTTCCCTACACCTCGGTGTAGTAGGTATTGAAAAGGGAGCCTTCAGGTCACCCTCGACTAAGGTTGCCAACTTTACCTTCATTACTTATAAAAGTTATTTGTCGCTGCCTCCCACCAGACAGGACTTGACACAAAGTCAAAACCCCGAAGGCCGATTATAGTGGGGATTTAAGGGAGGGGAAGGCTGGTCTATGCTGCTCATTGACCCACTTAGTGCAATGAACCAAGCAGTTTCACGAACCCAAATCTTGGTCCGGGCACGGATGCCGGGTTATAGCTTGAACTTGACTGCAAGGTCTAGTGCTATACATAGGTGACAAAGGTTGCAGCTCGCCCACCCGAAGGTGGCCTAGCCGAAGCTGGAGGCCTTTCGACCTCGAATCTGCCATTGATTTCGATACCCCATCCGGCACGAATGCCAGACGACCCAGCAATTCATTACTTATTAAAGATGATCCAAACATTCTACCCGACAAAAAAATCATTTGTTCACACACACATACACACACACACACACACAAACACTCACTAATTTTTTCCGTGACGGCCATTTACTTCCGCTTCCACCTACCATCCGTATATTTTTAATTCCGAAGCCATTTCAAAAGCGATAAAGAATGGTACGATACGTTTTTATTCAATTTGATTTTGAATAAAACATTTTTCAAATAAATTTATTTTTCTGCGATTCTAAAGATTAGTTTGCATTATTATATCATTATTCTAACATTTTATTTTTGTTTTTTTTTTTCAAAAATTCTTTTTGCATAATCACATTCTTTGTGCTACTTTCGATATGAAGAATTTTCTTCGAGAAAAAATCTACATCATCATTTTTATCTTTATTATTTTTGATAACCAATGAGAAAATCGAAGCAGTTAAAATTAGAAATGATTTTTTGTAACATCTACAACAGCACCAATAATGATAATAATGATAATGTGACATCAAACAATTTCCCCAAAAAATGAAAAAGAATTAGTGACCCTAATAGAGACACACTCTAGCCGCTGGGCTGGGATACACTTCGGCCAGCCGTGTTCACAGTTACACGGATCAGGTCGGATATGTTTTGGTTCCAGTAGCAGTCGGTCGAGGCCATCTGACATGGATTCTGGAAAGTCAACATTTATGCCATGCGCTCAAAGACCGGCGTTCCTCGATCCTCAGTGGCCGACCCTCAGGCTCTAACTGGGAGGGGCTAGGTATATCGCCTGGCTCCTGAGGCACCCCTTTTTATGGGAATGGCGGCAAGTCCCGAGGCATTTTTTGGAATGCCAGGGGTGTCAAGACTACGGACCCACCTTAAAAACGGCCTAGTGCCACGCTTGCTCGTTTGGTGGGGCACTTGACAAATAGCTGTTTTTAAACTAGTTCCTTTGTTTGCACACTGTAGAATCGTTTCAAGTATTGTTATTAAACATTTGCGATTCCATTTATCGATTTTCTTATCCAATTTAATATTAATAATTATTGCGCACCCTCAGTAATATTAATGAATTGTAATATTAATAATATTAATCAGTTTAATGGTTTCTATCAAATACTAATAATTCTACTAAACATTAATCATTTATTTGTACACAGGTAAATGGTTTCAATCATTGCTATTCAACATTAGTAATTGTGTGGGAAATAAACTGATTTCTGTACTAAAAAAAGCTGTTCATTTTGTGCAAAAAATAAACTGGAAAAGCTGTAATTTTTCTATTTGTATTTTTGCTCTAATTAACCAATCGACGCTTTTGAGTTCGTTTAAATATTTCTTTGAGATTTTCTAAAAATTGTCTACGAAACGTTCGACTTGCTGTGAAAAAATTTGAAGGAACAAAACCCAAAATAATTTAAGAATTCTTTTCTCTCCTAGATTGTTTAAAATACATTTGTAACCAAAGAGGATCACGGAGAAATCTTCAACATTTTATCTAATTTCATTAATCTAATAAATAAACGAAGGAAGAGATATTTCTCCAGAAGGTTTCATAGATTTAATCTGTAACACATTCAAAACATTTCGGTTGATTTCTTTTAAATGAAAATCTATATTCTCTTCATTAAAGAAAGTATTTAATTTCATCATCGGTAAATTATCTTAAATTGAATGAAAATGTTATCGTTTACATAAATCGATTATTACTGCTATCATAAAAATATTTTCGCCAACTGATTGTTTCATTTTACATACAAACTGACATTAGCGTCAAAACGTTGTTTTTCCACAACATAGTGACACACTCCTAGACAGACCTTAGACACGTAGATCCATTCAGATTTCATCATCATCATCATATCGTGCTGGCAGCACGGATATCCCTGATCCTCTCTCGCCACTCCTCCCTATCGTTCATCGCCCTAGGCAGGTCTTCAGGACAACAACCTGTATCCTCACATAGCTGCTGAATGTACGTTCGTGCTGGTCGTCCTGCTTTTGCGCGGCCGTGTGTGGGGATCCATAAGAGTACATCTCTTATGAGTTCATCTCTGCTTCTCCAGCAATGTCCTGCATGTCTGGTTCGCCTAACTTGAATAGATTTCGTGATAGGGGGCAGGTGGCCGTACAGTTGGTGTCTTGTGGGGTGTTGCTGCCAGGACTTGTTCAGGATTGCACGCAGCATTCTTGTGTAATTGCCATCTAGTTTCTTCTCCAGCCGTTTTGTTAGCGTCCATGTAGTGCATCCATATAGCAGTATCGATGTGACCGCTGCCTGGAAGAAACTGCGTTTCATTTTATCGGTTAGGTCTGATTTCCATATAGTCGATAGCCTATTGATAGCTGTCCATGCTTTCGTTAACCTCGTTTCGATGTCCTTTTCGGTTGATTCGACGCTGCTTCCTAGGTACGTGAATTTGTCGACTAGTTTAAGAGGGGTTCCTTCTAGAGTGGAGATGTCCCCCGTTTGGTTATAGCACATATATTCCGTTTTGTGTGCATTAACATGGAGGCCTATGCTTGCTGCTGCTCGTTCCAGGCTATGCTGAAGTGTTTCGGCTTGGTCAGGTGTATTTGCCAGTATCGCTATGTCATCGGCGTAGTCGGCGTCGGTAATTGTTGTTGCGGGATATCTTCTGCTTCTTTTCTTCGTCAGTTCGAAGCCATTCTTTTCAAATATTTACGCCCTGACTAATATTATTTTTTCTTATAAAAAAAGATTTTGTAACTTCTGTTTTTCAACAAACTTTTCATTCAAATTAAAGGAATCAAAATTTATCAATTTATAGATCGGTGTTTTATTTAGTAATTCATACCTTTGTCTTCTACAAATCTATTTATCAAGCATTCCAAACGAAAACAAATAATTTACATATAGTTGCATAATTTTTTTAAAAATACTACTAGTAAAAATAATCTTCACTGAAAGATTGAATGGTTCTATTTGACCCATAAGTGGTACCATAACAGGTACTACCACTCTGGGTCAGAGTGGACCTGGAAGTAATGGTAATGAATGGATACTCATCATCTACCAAACTCCAATACTGGATCCTTATCATCAGATGCAGTTTAATGTCATACCCAGGACACTCTTTTTACAAAATGACAAAGTTGAATAAACATCGATGAAAAAAAATCGTTAAACATAGATTTCTTATCAATTTGAATAATTTAAAGAGTGAAATACTTTGAAAAAATGAATAATATTCGAATTCAAAACAAAAAAACATTATGAATACGCCATCGTCGTATTTTTAAGGAAGAACATTCAGTTAAATCATATAAACTTGATTTTTGTAATGCCATTCATTTAATTGAAATAAATATTGCCCATCCTCCATATATTTTGTGATTTAAAAAAGAATAAGTATTGTACATTACTGATAGCAATTTGTTATGATATACGATCAACGCAGGGTATATATATATATATACGAGGTGCATACGGTAAGTTTTCAAACTTTTTTCATATGGGTACTTTTATTGATAGTACACACATGAAACTCTAGTCCCTTTCGAAGTAATCTCCTCCGGCTGCAATGCATTTGTTGTGCCGTTCCAGCAACTTCTGGAAGGTCCCATGGAAGTCCTCTTGTGTGAGCGTCTCAATTACCTTCGTTACAGCCACTTTCATCTCCTCAATTATCTCATAACGACAGTCTCTGAGCTTAGGGAATAACCAAAGGTCACAGGGAGCAAGGTCTGGACTATAGGGAGGATGAGGAACTGTCTTGATGCCCATCTTGGTCAAATAGTCTGTGACAAGGATGGAGTTGTGGACTGGTGTATTGTTCTGGTGGAAATGCTAGTGACCCGATTTGAAGAGTGCTGGCCTCTTCCGATGGAATCTTTTGCTGAACTCCCTTAAAACCTCAACATAGTAACCCTAACCCTTTGGCTATTCAACTCTGGTGTATTGACTTGCTTACTGCTCCCACACCTCTCATCATCTCTCACAGACTTCCTGCCTTCATTGAATCTCTTATGCCACTCAAAAACTGATGCTCGATTTATGCAAGATGCTCCAAAATTTAAAACAGAATTTTATTGCACATCGTTCTTCTGAAGTGTCAGATTGTATTTTTGAAATTTACAAGCTGGGACAATCAGGTTTTAGTAGGGTGTATTCCAATTGCAGCAGTAGCTGTTCATTTGAACCTGAAATCATAAAAATTGGTCAGTCATCTCATAAGATGTATAGTAATAACATACTGAATTCTCAAGAGTCTAAAACAATTTTAAATGCCCATACAAAAAAAGTCTGGAAACTTATCGTAAGCACCTCGTATATATATATATATATATATATATATATATATATATATATATATATATATATATATATACCATAATATTTTTCATTGAAAACATTCTTCTAGAACCTGCTAAAATTCTGGTACACTCAAGTCCAGAATATTTTATAAGCTTCATATCAGCCGGTAAATGATACCAAACTCATTTTAGCCCAGACAACATCCAATTAACCTTGCCATCAGTACATTTTTTTTTTCTTTTTAACTCAAATGATCGTGCATGACGAGTTGATATGTATGTCTTGTATTGGTTAAACTTTTCAAGATTATGTTGCAACCCGTTGTGACATGCATGGTCGGACAGAAGAGAAAACATCGCCAGTGACACAACCGGGAATTTTACTTTAAACAACAGGTTATAAACGACCTGAGAAATGTAAGCAGTTTTTAAAGTTTTTTTTTTTCTTCTTGTTATTATTGTTATAATTTAACCAAGCGAATAATGATGTAATCACCGAATCCAAAGCGAGAAAAGTACTGAAATATTTGTTTATTGTATTATGAATTTCAGATTAAATGTCGCTAGAGATCAGGAAAATAAAAAAATATCTATCCATCTATCTGAGTCTTTTCATGTCTATCACTCTGTATGTGTGCCTGCTTTTCTTTCTTTCTTTCTTTCTTTCTTTCTGCTCTGTGTTTATTGTTCAGTTAGTATCTCTTTCATATTTTGTCTGTCTGTCTGTCTATCTGTGTGATAGCTGGTTTTCTCAGACTAATTTTCCTATTTTCTTTATTTCTTTCTTTCCTTTCTTCCCTCTGCTAAATGACCCCCCCTCTTTCAGTTTATCTTTATTTCGACTTCTGTTTATCTATCGGGATCGGCGTGGGGGGGGTCCTCGTGGATTAATGACTAAAGTGATGAACTCTAGCCACACTATTATGTTCGCTTTCGGGCGAATACCCTTGAAAAAGGCATGAACTTCCTTATCGCCCCAGCTATGGGCTAAATAGTATCTCTGCTTTTTTTTTACAATGATAGTTTTGGAAATAAATAACCCGCAGAGGATGATTTGCTATTAAAAAAAGAAACTAAAACTTATCTATCTACCAAAGTCTTTCTTTCTTTCTCCCTTCTTTCTTCTATGAGTCTATATCTGTCAACTTCTCTCTCTCTCTCTCTCTCTCTCTCTCTCTCTCTCTCTCTCTCTCTCTCTCTCTCACTTTGCTCGCTCTTTCTCTCTCTAAGACTATTTCTTTCTTCCCGTTTGTTTCTTTTTTATCTTATATATATACATATATATATGTGTGTGTGTGTGTGTGTGTGTGTGTGTGTGTGTGTGTGTGTGTGTGTGTGTGTGTGTGTGTGTTTCAATGCTTCTGGAGTGCACAGGAAATATCAGTTCTTAAATGTGTGCATTAGCAACTTCTGATATGACTGACAGACGATTATTTGAATACAATCAGTCCACTTTTCATAATCATAGGGGCATGTCAGACAATTAAGAATACCTCCGGTTTTACGAAGTTGCTTTTTTCCTGGAACTGTGAAAAATCCTCAATTCTGGGCAAGGAAGTCTTATCGCAGGGATTTCCAACTCGTTTGGCTTTGCAAGACAGATTGCAGAATAAACCAGATCTCTTGAACTGGATAAGGACAATTAGTCCTAAAACCCATGTCTTTAGTGTAGACCAGAAGTAAATCAACAAAGATATCAATGTAGATAATGAGAACTTCAAAAGAGAAAAGAAGACACATGATTTATACAATATTGATGAATAAGTAGAGTTACTTTTGTCATGGCACATCAATCTTCGTGGGTTATTTACTGTCAAAGCCATACTTGTAGAAGCACAACATATACTATTCAACCTATAGCTGTGAGGATCAAGGGTTTTCCGAGGGTATTCGTCCAAAAGTGAATTAAACAGCATGACTGTAGTTCGAACTCGCTTACTTCGAGGTAGCAGTTCAGCAAGTCTGCCAATACGCCACAGGGACTCTTCCAGGTTGGTTGGTTGGTTGGTTGGTTGTTTTTTACGGCATATCAAACATTATGGGTTATTTAATGCCAAATCTTGTTTGAATATTATATACACACATGCACAATACACACACACACACGCATACACACACGCACACATATATATTAAATATATGATTTGTAATCGAATAGTCTGTATGTAACAATTTTTAATCGATCCACAGCTCATTTGTTTGTACGCAGTTAAATGGTTTCAAGTATTAAAAAGGATTGAATATTTCTATATGACCCTTAGATTGAACCGTGACAGGTACTACCATTCTGGGTCATAGTGAACCTGCGAGTAATGACAATAAATCTGTACTCCACATTCCCCAGAGCTCCAGACCTAAAGCCTCACCACCACATGATTTTGTGTCATATCCAGAATACTCATTGATGGAGTATTACCCCGCAGCAAAGTCAGCGTATTCTAAATCTCTAGCCAACTGGACTAAACCTCACCACATGATCAGTAAGAGTTCTTAAAGAAAGAATAAAAATAGAAATCGTTCAAATATATTTTTAACTTTCAACAGTTACACTTTGGTTTGGTTTATTTGTTTAACGGCATTTCAACCCCTTACGATTTTTTTCTAATGCCGAAATTTGATTTATTTGTAAATGATTGTTTATAATCAAAACTATATCCTCAATGTTCCATGGCATGTTTTTATTTTCATTCTTCTTTTTATCTATTATGAATAATACAAATTACTTGCACACAGTTTCAAATATTTCTATATAACATTAAAAATTCTGTTTAACAATAATCGTTTGTTTACCATTTTAATTATTCTTATCTAATACAAATAATTTTTAATAGATTTATTTGACTCATAGATGAGACCCTAACACTCACTAACACTCCGGGTCAGAGTTGACGTGGTAGTACTCTAGACTCCCCAGAAATCCAGAACTATAGGCTCACCCCTAGAAGCAGTTTAGTGTCGTACTTAGGACTCTCTTGACAGTTTTAGAATAAACTATTCTATAAAACTCACATACACACACACGCACATATATATATATATATATATATATGTGTGTGTGTGTGTGTGTGTGTGTGTGTGTGTGTGTGTGTGTGTGTGTGTGTGTGTGTGTGTGTGTGTGTGTGTGTCTAAATAAATAATTCTAAATTAACAAACTTATTTTCATTGAATTGGACTGTGGGCTGGATGAAACATGACTGATAACTGGATCTGCCCCAGGGACCGTATGATTGACACCCGGATTTTAAGAGATTTGTCTCCACATGCGTCATACAAAGACATTGCCCTTGATGTATTGTGTTAGAACAATGTTCACTGGTAAAAGAATTGTCAAAATTCGCGGTTTTGTCTGATGGGTATCGAAGATAATCTTGAAGTTGGAAGAAAGTAAGGAACATTTTCGATATAGGCTACATTTCAATTTATTTACTTAGTACATTTTTTAAAAAAAGAAATGCAATGCAAACACAAAAATTGATTTGTGCAGTTCATTGAGTACACGCGGTAACTGATCGAACATGTCAAAGGTGAATTATGGCATTACTCGTGAACTCTTGCTGAGAAACGATTGGGTCGACGAGTAAAGGCATGACTTGAAAGTCGTCCAACTTATGTACAATCGGAGATGATCAATTTTAAGAATCCGCAAATCAAGAATTAACTATCATTTGTTCCAATTTGCTTTTGTTTCTTTGGTTTGGCTTCGTTATTTGTCTTAATGGCATATCAACCTTCGTGAGGTATTTGATACCAAAGCCATCCTTGCAAAAACACAAGTGGTGGTATTTAACTTATAGCTTAGGGTATAAGGGGCTTCATACTTTTCCCAAAGAGTATTGATAAGAAACTGAACATAATATAGAGGGCGATTAGAGTTTGAAGTCGCATACTAAGATATCGTAGTCCAGCATGTTAGTCCCAATGGCAAGGGATTTTATGCTCGGTTAATAGCTTTCATATGTGTCTTAGATGAATGTGAAACGGAGGGAAAAGTTCAAATTTATATACCTTGTTTTTATTTAGTTTTGAGTTTTTTTCTTTGTTGTTGTAGTTGTTTTTGATGTTTTTTTGCTGTGTTTTTTTATTTTTGTTTCTCCGTTGGTTTTTTTGGGGGGGTGGAGGGACTTGTTTGTTTTGGGGTTGGTTTTTTTTTTTTTTTTTCATTTTTGCCGATAGAATGTCGATACTTTGCAACAATATTGAACTTGAACAAGAATCTTTAAAAAATTTTACTTAAAACCAATGTTTGTTCAGAGAACATGATATTGTTTATTTGATTGAATCGGAAAAGATTCCACAATTATGAGCTCCTAGGGGAGAATCAAACGATTAATTCGAAAAAGTATTGAATTTCCTAATTAAATGGAAAGCCTTTGAAATTACTTGACCAGTTCATGTATCTGGGTAGCAATATCTCATCAGCTGAAAGTAATATCAGCACACGCGTAGTAAGGCATAAACTGCTATTGACAGATAAACGACCAAAAGGAATTATGATATCTAATAAAATAAGACAGGAATTTTCCCAAACTTTAGCTGAGTCAGTACTACTGTATATTTGGAGCGTTTGGAGAAAAAAGCTAGACGGAAAATAGCCGAGGATACTGAATACTATTTTGAACCAGACCCTAAAACAACACCCTACAAAACTGTAACTGTACCAGCACACTTTGCCCTCCCCACCTCACAAACCATCTAAGTAAGACAAGCTTTTGCCACTGCTGCTGGAGAAGTAAGCATGAAATTAGCGACGTTCTCCTAATTTTTACACATTTTTACCGACAAACAAAAACTTACATTCAGCAGCTCTGTGTGAACACAGGATGCCGTCTAGGGGACTTGCCAAGTTCGATGAGTGATAGAGACGGATGATAGGAGAGAGAGAGAGAGAGAGAGAGAGAGGAATTGAGAAATAGGAAGAAGTCTCGAGTTCTAAAAAAGAAATGATGATGTTACACAGAATGTTTCGTGTGTGACGATTGTTATGAATAAGTAAGTTGTGTAAAACTTAAGATTATTTTCAGTAGATGTCACAACTTTGGATTATCATATATTTCAGCTTTTAAAAAATACTTTTAATGAAAAAAAGTTGTTACACAGAGAAGTTTCGTTATTTTTTCAGGAAGCTTTAATGTTCTGAGAAATATGAAATTGTTAAGTTAATTAAAATATTATTGAATATGGAAGAACGAAACGCTGATTACGAGATCGGCATAGAAAGTAATGGAAGAGAGTTTTTTTTTGTTTTTTTTTTTTTTCAAGTTGGTAAACTTGATTAAAAATTAGCGGGTCGACCTTGAATAGTTATGAAAACATTCAGTTCATGCTTGTCTCTTAGAATACATGAAAATGGAACATAAATGCCATTATGTAAAAAAAAAAATTACAAGTTAATTCGGGGTTAGCGGAACCAAATTTAATCCGGGACACCAATTTTTGGGTGTCAAAAGGCATTTTTAGCAAGACGATTAACTACGATCAGGCCAACCGATACGCTTCACAAGAGAATTGCAACAAAAGTGACGGATCTCATCAAATCCAGCGATCCAAGATGATAAATTCATCAGATGTTTTTTAGTTAAGGTTGCCAATTCGAAATAAAAAGACTCCCACTATGTCAACGATTTTTCCTCCTTACTCTGCTAAATTGAATCTTTGTGCCTATTTCCAGGTTCTCCAAATAAAGACCTACCTCTGTGATATTCATTTGAGAACTCTTGAAGCATGAGTGTTGTGTCAGTTGGAGACTTCCATAACTCTTTCATGGTGAGGGACTAACGAAGGGAACTATTTAGAACAATATCAACATGATTTTTGATAAACAAATAAAAATCATACAATCAATCTCATAACATGATGGACCGATCTTTTACAATGACGTAGTAAAAATATTTGAAGAATGATAATATAATTTCTGGTTAAATGGGCCGTAGGTTCCGGGAAGGAAGAATTCGTTTCTTTGTTTAATGGCATACTAACCTTTATGGGTTATTTACATCTAAAGCCATCCTTGTAGAAGAATATTAATTATAGTATTTAACCCATAGATGACGTTGGGTGGAATAAGAGGCGTTCATACATTTCTCAAATCTTTGACAAAAATGTTATATTTCACTCTTTGTAAAGATATGTATCTAATACTTCTTCCTCAAGTGAAATAGTACGGTAGACTGGACTCTTTGATCTTGGCATGGCAACCGATCTTGAAAAAGGAAAACTGAATTTAAACCTTTTAAACTCTGCTTCAAAATTCACCTTTTGTGGCATCCTGCTTGAGCATATCTCTCTCTCTCTCTCTATATATATATATATATATATATATATATATATATATATATATATATGTATATATATATATATATATATATCTTGTGATTTTTTATTCATCATTTCTTCTTGATTTCTTAAATGTTGATAAGACTTACAACGTTAACTTTGGTTGTGAAGGCGCTACTAATCCATCTCCAATTCAACAAATTGTTTAAATGCACTGTAAAATGCTAACAGCCTCGTTCTGGATAGCCGAGTTGACTTCCTACGACGATAACCGCTATGCCACGAACGCATTCACTGTTTTCTTATAAAGGAACAAATATAAATGTATAATGAAGTGTAATAACTTTTTATGGTCATTTCCAGCAGGTGAATGGCTTTCAACCATTCTTCGGTGATTCGAAAGAACAGGAATGAGACATGACTGATGTTGTCATTTACCAAGTTTAACATAAATCCAGAAATATGGGACACCCAGTGAAAATCGAACCCACCAACAATGATCCGTTAGGTTAACTCGCTAACCTCTACACACCTCTGGAATCTCTCAAAATATTAGATATATCTTCGGACAAACTGATGTGTCAAATAGTCTTCAGCGCTTTTCATAAAGGACGCTAAGTTATGAATTATGACATCAAATCAAATGCACATATGATATTATTGCCCAGTCAGCTGGTGCTGTAGAATACACTGACTGCACGTCTGCAGAGGGGTAAGACCCCCCCCAAATGAGTGTCCTGGATATGACACTAAACAATCTGATGGTGAGGTTCCAGCAATGCTGGAGCTTTGGGGAATGCGGAGTACCCCTTCATTGCCATTGCTCCCAGGTCCACTCTGGCCCGGAGTGCTAGCACCTGATAAGGGTCCTATCTATGGGTTAAATAGAACTAACAGCATACTTATGCTAAAATGAATTGTTTGAGTAAAACTGAATAGTTTGAAATAGAAATGACTTTTACAATTAAACCGTACTTACATTTAAACTGCGTGCTTATGCTTAACTGAATTATTTCAAATAGAACTGTTTTTGGACATTAAAACTGTATTTACACTTAACCGAATTGTTACATACAACTGCTTGAATAGTTAGAAATGGAAATGTTTTTTTTACCATTAAACTGTGTACTTATACTAAATTGAATTGTTTTAGATAGAACAGATTATTTACATAAAAATGGATTTGGCGTTAAATAACCTACAAAGGTTGATATGCCATAAAACCCAACAAACCAAACCAAACCAAACCATATGATATTAAAAAGTATTCGAATAATTGTCTTTATCTTTATTGTTGTATACACAACGTTCCGACTGATGCGTCCTTCGACCAACTTGAGAACACGGGAACCTTCATTTCGAACTTGATTTTTCACTGCATTCGAGAAATTTAAGTCACACACTTCTACTTTTGAATATATCAACATCGTCGATTAAAAATCGCAAAGGAAATGAAATCGGCGCTACGAGTTCAAATCCTGCACGAAGCTGTTTGCGTTTCACGTGGCGCGAATGGCGTTGGAAAAGGCATGAATCCATCTGTCCCCCCACCACTAAAACTACGTGTAAATAGTTGAACAGACTGAGTTCTCCAACCTTAGTAAGGCAACAAACCTAGGAGACGGAAAACTGAATTCAAATCAGCTGGACTCCATTTGAAAATGACCTTTGTGTCTTAATCTCAAAATAGTAATTAAAAAGTTGGTCAAGTTTTTCATGTTTTTTAATTAATATAACTTGATTAAATTTGATCTAAGTTAACGACTACTTCGAAATTTTGATGGTATATTTGGTTTAAAAAAAAAACTGACTTCTTTCTGTTGAAAGATTCTTAAATGTTCACAATATATATATATATATATATATATATATATATATATATATATATATATATATATATATTCTTTAAGTTGTATCCGTATCAATTCTGTTGTATGCCTGAACCGCCAGGACTTGAGCAAAGTGCTTGGAGGAAAAGCAAGCTGGGAGTAACACAGGGATACTGTGTGCGTGTTTGTATAAATCCTGGATAGCACCCCACAAAAATAGCAGTGTGATCATTGCCTATTATCTCACAACCGATTCAAGTAATGTGAACAAGACATGCTCGACACTCTTAGAGAATCAGAGACGAACACATGAGAAAGTTTTCCCGTGGGCTCCCAAAAATGGAAACACCTGTGGTGGCCAACTAGCTCACAGCTATATTCATTAGTTCCGTTAGACCTGCCAAGAGCGATGAATGATAGAGACGTATAGCGAGAGAGAAATTAGGAATTCCTTATGACCAGTAAGACTTGAATAGATAGATAGATAGATAGATAGATAGATAGATAGATAGATAGATAGATCTTGTCTATGATGGTGTGCGGTTGAGATCCTATTCTTTGGTCAATCAAATCTTCTTTGATACTCTATACATATTCTAATATTTCACATCGAAAGACGCCATAGAATAGCGAAACAAATCGCCTGCTTAAAAGAAATCAATCAAATAAATAAGTAAAAATGAAGACAATATTTTGTCTAGTTATCTCAACTTCTAATCTACGCTTCGACGAATAAAATAATAAAGTTTCAAATACTTTTTCTCTATAGTTCAACTTTCCAGAGATTTAGTTTCCAAGGTATTCATTAAAAAAGAAAAAAAGAAAACGAGTTTTTCTGGTTTGAAACCTATACATGGATGACACTAGTCTGAAGCTGGCTGGCATATTCTTAAAAAAGAGAAATATTCGCTACAATTAATATTGAAAAAAAGGATTCATTTTTAAGAGATCATATTAAACTGCTATCATTTCAAATTACGAAATGGTAAAAAAAAATAAATAAAAGTTTTTCTCTCAAAGAACAGACACAACTCTCGTTCATACTTATATGATTCAACATCCTCGTCATTGTGTGAACTCCGAAGGGAACTACTTTAAAAGATCGATTGATTGATTTTAACGACATATCAACAGTCTATTATTGTTTCATACCTAGAGGTGTGGAAATCACGCTCATTTGACGTTAATATTTACATTTTTTGAAGTTGTTTCTTATAAGTGCGTTTTTTTTGGGGGGGGGGGATTGCACACTGTCTTATGGAATACATATTATTTGTAACCAGATAAATATTGATTTAATTTGTGTCATAGATGGGATCCTAACAGGTTCTACCACTCTGGGTCTGAGTGAACCTGGGAGTAATGGCAATGAAAGGATACTTCACATCTCTAGGACTGAAGCCTCTCAATCAAATGCAGTTTAGTGTTATAAACAAGACAACAATTTTTTTTGACGTTTCACCTCTCAGCAAGTGATACAGTCAGCGTATTCTTAGCCCTGTCGGCAGGGCAATATTGTAAAAAAGATGAAGTTGATTTGACAATAAGTTGATAATAATGATAACAATTAATTGCTCAATCAGCTGCATTGCTTAATAGACCGATCTTTTACAACACACACACACACACACACACACACACACGCACACACACACACATATATATATATATATATACTACTGAGAAAAAGATTTAGGCAAGTTTGATATCCTCGCAAATATTCCGTATAGAATAACAGGAAACGAAAAAACTGTTGTTCAATGCTAATACATAATATGACTAATAATTGATATGAATGCGATGTTTGCCACAAAAATCATTAATATTCTCTCTGTCGACCTTTTACGGCTAGAACAGCATATATATTCTTTTGAAAATACTAAATTACAGTTTATTAATATAATGTATGGGTAAATTATTGCCCGCATCTTGGAGGGCATGTCACAGATAATCATTAGATTTGAGTTGCTTTTCAGCCTTTCTTTGGTTCAATTAATCCCACAAAGACTCGATGATATTCAAGTTTGGACTTTGAAGAGGACATTTCATAACTTGTACATCCGCAGAATTTTTTCTGCTCTAAATAACTTTTTACCTTTAGTAAAGTTTGCTAGGGATCATTATCTTTCTGGCAAATGAAACCATTATTAATTAGACGCTTAACAGAGGGGATTGCATGGTGGATAAGAATTAGTCAATATTTCTCAGTTTTCATTATTCCATCAATTCTGACCTAATCACCCGCACCATTTGCAGTTAAACATCCCCAAACCATAATAGAACCTCCTCCATGTTTAACTGAAGGCCTCATGCACACATCTTTCATCTGCTTTCCAACATTTCTTACATACTGTCTTCTCTTTGAACTGAAAATTTCAAATTTTGATTCATCACTCTATAATACATTCTTACATTGTTCAACGGTCTATTTCTTGAGTTCTTTGGCAAATTATAGTCGTTTTCGTGTTTCCTTGTCTTAGCTAAGTTTTCCTTCTTGTCATTCGACCCTGAAGGCCTTTTTTCACAGGTGTTCTTCAGATGGTTGAAGTGTGAACGTGTGTGCGACATATTTGAGTCAAATCTGAGCCTTATTCCTGTTATCTTTAGATATTTATAATCACTTTTAGTAAATTTTGTTGTCCTTCCACTTTTCTTTCTGTCTTTTATATACCTAGTTTCATTCTTTTTCTTCATTCTTGAACTGTACGCCTAGAAACTTTCAATAGTTTTTATATTTTAGCCTGAGAAGTGTCCTGTTCATAATAGAATATGATTTAATCTCTTTTTTCATTAAATACTCTTGGCATATTGATGATTTATGTTTGGAAATGTAAAATTTTTTCATCTGAAATGAAAAATTGAGAGAATTTATTTTTAAAAATTAAAACAGTTCTTGTTTTTATTAATATTTAATTTTTGATTATGAGTAAATATTCCAGAACCTTATAATAATAATAAAAAAACAAAAAATAGCATAAAATCAACATCTTTACATAAGATAAAAGTCTTCGAACAAGCCTAAATCATAATGCAAATACGACTGAGATCAAGAATTGTTAATTATGCTAAATTTTTAATTGTTTTATATATATATATATATATATATATATATATATATATATATATATATATATATATATATTATCATCACCATGTGCTGCTAGCACGGATTTCCTTGACCCTCTCCTGCCATTTGTCTCTATCGTCCCTCGCTTCCAACAGATCTTCTAGGCCACATACTGTACAGAGCTGTCGTGGATAGGCACTTGCTGGTCGTCCGTGTGAAGGGATCCATGGGAGTAAATCGCTCATGAGTTTGTACTTACTTCTCCAGAAGTGTTCTGCGTGTCTTGCTCGTCTAATTTGGATAGTTTTCGAGATGGGTGGTCGTTGACCGTATAGTGACTGTTTTGTGAGATGTTGCCTCTAGGATTTGTTCACTACAGCTCGTAACATTCTTGTGTAATTACCGTCAAGTTTTTCCTCCCAAAGCTTAGTCAGCGTTCATGTGGTGCATCCGTATAGTAGCATCATCCTCAGTTGTATTTTTTCCATGCTATTTGGTGATTTTTGGACTCGTAGACTGATAAGCATACCTACACCCCGTGTCAGGGCGTTGCAGACAAATATCTGTCAATTACTAGTATCGTGGTATTTTATATCTACTTCACTATGATGGTATCTGTGTTCTTACTTTTGTACGCATATTATGTCTGTGTGTTATGATCCATCGTAGATGCTGTCAGCTCTGGTAGTTAGCCTATTCTGTTTAAAGTTCTTGCGTTAAATCTCGCTATTTGTATTGAGAATTTGCATTTAAGTATTTTTTTGTTTTTGTTCGTGTTTGAGTTCTGTAGCTGATTTTTCGAACACTGGCGCCAGAGCTCCAAGCTCAGCAGAACGCACCACTTTTTTACTCGTGCGAAGGGCGATGCGGTTTGGACATGTGGTTTAAGTGAGTCATGGTAATCTTTTGATGACTATATTTTAACTTCATCAATAGACGCTACCCTAAAATATAACCGAGTTAAATGAACTAATCTAGGCGGATGCAAAATTAGTTCGTGAGTAAATTGGGATCCCCTCAAAAAGCACGAAGAAACAGTTAAAACCGGGATATGAAATTCGACTGGAAATGCAAATAAAAAAAACTACGAAAACAAGCCAGAATGATAACAAAGAAGACAGGCGCTGAATAAGCGGAAACAAAAAGGAACACAAGAAAAAATAACAGTACAAATTGAGGAAATAAACCAGAAGGTTCTGGCAAAAGAAGGAAGATTAAAGAGATATCGACAAAGGGTAAAACATTACAGACAAAACAGGACTTTCCAAAACAGCGAAAGAAAGTTCTATCCACAATTGGGAGGGAGTGACACGAAAACATACCAACAACCAGATGCCAAAGAAACCGAACGATTTTGGACGAAAATATGGCAACCAAAAAAACATAACGAAATTGTTGAATGGATAAACAATATTACAAGAGAACTAGAGGGACTTGAAGAAGGCCTCAAAACGGAAATACACATCGACTTACTCAAAACAACACTAAAAAGAATATCAAACTGGAAAACGCCAGACCATGATGGACTACATGGCTTCTAGTTCAAGAAATTCACCTCCATTCGCGGCAGACTAGCACTAGAAATGAACAGATGCTTACAAGGTGCGCAAGTACCTGACTGGATGACCAAAGGAAAGACTACATTAATCCAAAAGGATCCAAGCAAAGGAACTGCTCCAAACAGTTACAGACCGATAACCTGCCTACCAATAATGTGGAAAATACCGATAACCTGCCTACCAATGATGTGGAAAATACTAACAGCACAAATAAGGGAAAAGATTTACTACTCGCTAACAAGCTGCAGATTGTTCCCTGACGAACAGAAAAGATGCCGCAAAGAATCCAGAGGCACAGCAGAATTACTTTACGAAGATCAGCACATCCTAAATGAGAGCAAGACAAGACGGAAAAATCTAGCTATGGCCTGGATTGACAACAAAAAGGCATATGATATGGTTCCACAAAGCTGGATAATACACGGTCTCAAAATGTACAAAATATCCCATGAAGTCATAAACTTCATCAAAAAGACCATGGAAACCTGGAGAGTGGAGCAGCCAGCAGGAGGAAGAAGCTTAGCTGAAACAAAGATCCAAAGAGGGGTTTTCCAAGGAGATGCACTATCACCCTTATTATTCATAATAGCCGTGATGCCACTTAACCACATACTCCGAAAATGCATAGCCGGATACAAACTTAGCAGGTCACAAAAAAAGATCAATCACCTATGGATGACATTAAACTATTTGCAAAAAATGAAAAAGAACTAGAAACTCTCATACACGCCGTTAGAATATTCAGTCAGGACATAGGAATGGAATTTGGCATAGAAAAATGTGCCATGCTCGTCGTGAAAAGTGGCAAACGACATATGACTGACGGAATGGAACTACCAAATCACGACAGAATTAGAACGCTCGGAGAAAATGAAACCTACAAATACTTGGGTATCTTGGAGGTAAATGAAAGACAAGATTGGGTATCTTGGAGGTAAATGAAAGACAAGTGTAAATGAAAGACAAGATTCGAAAAGAATATCTCAGGAGAACTAGAAAACTACGTGAGACAAAGCTCTCCAGCAGAAACCTCATCAAATGAATAAACACTTGGGCTGTGCCCCTCGTTAGATATTCGGGACCCTTTCTCAAGTGGACCAGAGATGAACTTAAACAAATGGATCAAAGAACACGAAAAATAATGACCATGGATAAGGCATTACATCCGAGAGACGACGTTGACAGACTATATGTATCTAGAAAAGAGGGAAGAAGAGGACTTGCCAGCATCGAAGACAGTGTTGACGCATCGATACAACGGCTTGAAGACTACATAGAAAAACACGAACGAGGATTACAACCATCAGAAACGATACGGACAACACGATTGACGATAGAATGACAACAACTAGGAAACAAAAATGAAAAGAAAAACAACTCTATGGCCACTTTAAACGACTAATAAACAACATTTCACGCCAGAAAACCTGGACCTGGCTAAGAAAAGGAAACCTTAAGAGAGAAACGGAATCCCTCCGAATAGCAGCACAGGACAACGCCATAATAACCAATCATATCAAAGCGAGGATAGATAAGACACAACAAAACAGCAAATGTAGGCTATGCGGTGACAGAGACGAAACGATCAATCACATAATAAGCGAATGCAGTAAATTAGCACAGGAGTATAAGGGGATCCACTTGGAAATGTGCAAGAAATTTAAATTTGACCATACGAATAAATGGTAAATTCACAACCGAGCACCTGTCCTGGAAAATGACACACATAAACTCCTGTCGGACTTCGACATACAAACGGACCACCTAATCCTGGCCAGAAGACCAGACCTTATAATAATCAACAAAAAGAAGAGAATTTTCAAAATTATCGACTTTGCTGTCCCAGTGGACCACAGAATAAATCTGAAGGAATGTGAAAAGAAGGATAAGTACCTCGACCTTGCTAGAGAATTGAAAAAGCTGTGGAACTTGAAAGTAACGATTGTACCAATTGTGATTGGTGCTTTAGACACAATAACTAACGGATTATTAAAAGGCCTGAAGGTCATGGAATTTGGCGGACTATCCAAATGACAGCATTACTGAGAACGGCCAGAATACTGAGAAGAGCCCAGGAGACTTGAAGAGACTTGCTGTCGCTCAAACTCCAGAGAAAAACCATCAGCTAACACTGATGTGAAAAACTTTAAAGGAGTAAATAATGATAATAATAGTAATAACAACGACAGAAGACCATGAGTGTTAATACCAAAATTTTGATCAAAAGTTCAGTTACCTATTCGAAGTTGTCAGTATATATATATCATCATCATCACAACGTCAAGCCGCCAGCACGGATATCCCTGACCCCCTCTCACCACTTTTCCCTATCGTTCATCACTTTTGGTAGGTCTTTTGGGCTTCATCCCGTATCCTCACACAGCTGTTGTATGTATGTTCTAGCTGTTCCTCCTGCTTTAGCTCGGCCATATGTCGGGGTCCATAGGAGCTCATCACTTATGAGCTCGTCCCTGCTCCTATAGCAGGGTCCTGCGTGCCTGGTTTGTCTAACTTGGATAGTTTTCGTGATGGGAAGTAGGTGGCCGTATAGTTGGTGCTTTGTGGAGTGTTACTTCCAGCACTTGTTTAATATTACTCGCAACATTCTTGTGTAGTTGCCGTCTAGCTTCTTCTCCAGCTATTTTGTTAGCGTCCAAGTGGTGCATCCATATAGCAGTATCGACACGACCGCTGCTTGGAAGAAACTGCTTTCATTTTATCGGTCAAGTCTGATTTCCATAAACCGCGGAGAAATGGGTTGACGATCGTAGTCTGGTATAATTTTTTAAAAGAATCTTTAAATTCTCTCTCTCACTCTCTCTCTCTCCTCTCTGTGTGTATGTGTGCGTTTCTGCATAATCTGACTCTGTTCATAACACTGATCTACTTCGCCTGTTTTTATTATCTGATGAAAACAGAAAAACAGAAGCTTGGCGAACCAAATTAGAATTTTAAAACTGAAATACGTATAAATAAAGTAAGATTCATTTTCGAGAAAATAATTATATAGACCCTGTGTGCGCGTGTGTGTGTGTGTGTGTGTGTGTGCGTGCGTGTGTGTGTGTGTGTGTGTGTGTGTGTGTGTGCGCGCGCGTGCACGTGAGTGCGTGTCAATGTGTGTATGTATTAACATTAATGGAAGGAAAGGAAGAAAGAAAAGAGAAATAGGCGTGTTTAAAAGTTTTCGATCGATGCATTTAGTGGGAAAATGTTTTCAACAATTCCGGACCTGAAATAATATAAGGGCTACTGTAATGGTAGATGAAAATTCAAGAGGTAATTTCAGTCGCTTATAAGGAAGACCACACACACACACACACACACACACATATATATATATATATATATATATATATATATATATATATATAATGATGCATATCATCTTTCACACAGAATTTCATGTTAAAACAATCTTGATGATTTGCAAAAATCAGATAGATAGATAGATAGGTTAAGCTTTCTGTTTTTCCCATTTCACTTGATGATAGTTATAACTCGAAACTCTGTGTACTGAAAAGTAAGTTAGTCAGTGAACCTTTCAATATATACATTATTCTACCAACCAGATACCTGTCCCTTTTTTTAGTTTTTACTATTGTTCAATTTTACTTCTTATATGACTTTATTTCATATATATATATATATATATATATATATATATATATATATATATATATATATATATTAGATTACGTACTTATTTGATGAGGAGAAATGGGTAGGCGGTTTTGTTCTGGATTATTCATTTCGAAAGAATACTTGAATAAATCACTACTTCACTTGTCTAGAACGTCTCTCTCTCTCTCTCTCTCTCTCTCTCTCTCAGTATATATATATATATATATATATATATATATATATATATATATATATATATATATATCGCTTATCAATATTTGGTGCCTTTCTTGACAGGTCACTCACACCCAACACTTCGAAAACTATATTTTACAAGACCAGCCGTCCCTTTAAAGCTCGCACCAAACAATCCAATTACAGGTATTTTTGATACCTGACACGCAAATCAAATCGCCGTGGAAGAAATACCTTTTTGGTGGTAAGATATTTGCAATGTGCGGCGACAACGTCTCGGAGGGTAGCGATCACAAGTAACCATGAATATGTGCTGATTGTTTCAGAGATAATGTCACAAATATCAAAGTACATTAATCAAACCTGTGACGAGAAGACACACACACACACAGACACACACATACATATATATATATATATATATATATATATATATATATATATATGGTCATAAATTTACGTACAATAATTTTCACATTGAGTATTTGGGAGGTAGATAATAAATCAGTTTCACCACAGAAACAACTTTATTTCCTCCCCCCCATTACCAAGTAATATGTAAAAAAAAAATAAGTATTAAAATATATTTAGATCATTTTTCTTGTTCCCTAAACAAAAATGAATCCCAAAGTTGATATCAAAAAAAAATTTCAAGGGTGCAACGACTAATGGAAAACTCCCAGGAATAAGGATGTTAAAAAAAAACAACGTTTCATTTACAGAGGATTTCAATTTTGATACATTTAAAAAAAACACACCTTTGTAGAGCATTAGACCAGCTTAAGACATACTGAGGAACGCTTGCGAGGCTACCATGAACGATTAAGCTTTAGATTATCACTAATCTATTTTTTAATGAATAAAAGAAAAATTACGAATGTGCTTTAGAAATAAAATAACACTTTCGAAGAGAAGTCTAAAGTACAAACATTTCTTCTCATAAATTTTTGCACACTCTTCAAAAATTGTTCATTGTTTATTTTTGTCTTGTTAAATACAATAGTGATTACGAAGTGTCTTCAATAAGTTTCCAGACTCTTTTCGTATGGACACTTTTATTGATAGTACACACATTGTCCCTTTCGAAGTAATCTCCTCCGGCTGCAATGCACTTATTGTACCAATCCAACAACTTCTGGAAGGCCCCATGAAAGTCCTCTTGTGTGAGCGTGTCAATGACCTTCGCCACAGCCTCTTTCATCTCTTCAATTGTCTCATAAGTATTTCCTTGAGCTAAGGGAACTGTCTTGACGCCCATGTTGGTCAAATAGTCTGTGACAAGGATGGGGCCGTTGACTGGTGCATTGTCCTGGTGGAAATGCCACTGACCCGATTTGAAGAGTGCTGGCCTCCTCCGACGGAATCTCTTGCTGAACTCCCTTCAAACATCAGCATAGTATTCTTTGTTGACTGTCTGTCCATTGGGAACCCAGTGCATGTAGATCAAGCCAGTGCTGTCAAAAAAAGGGATCATCAAAAGTTTGTGGGTGGATTAGCTCTGTCTGGCCTTCTTGGGTCTGGGAGAGCCAGCATGCCTCTACTGGGAACTCTGTTTCTTGGTCTCTGATCATAGCAGTAGATCCAGCTTTCATCGCAGGTCACCAGAGCATCACGAACTGCAGGATCTGAATTGATCAGCTCGACCATCTCTCTGCTGTCATGACAACGTCTTTCTTTCTGATTTTCTCTGAGCACCCTTGGGACAAACCTCGCGCAAATCTTCCGCATTTTCAGTTTCTCACGAATAATTGTGTGTACAGTTCTCACACTGTCATCAAACTGTGCACTCAACGGTCCTTATCCATGAAATTCTTTATTTGGCCAATCAACTCTGGTGTATTGACTTTCTTACTCCTCACACACCTTTCATCATCCCTCACAGACTCCCTGCCTTCCTTGAATCTCTTATGCCACTCGAAAACTGATGCCCCATTCATGCAAGATAGTCGAAAAGCAGTCTGAAGCATTCCATACGTTTCTGTGACATTTTTTTCCAAGTTTAAACAGAATTTTTATTGCATCTCATTCTTCTAAAGTGTCATCACGTCCAGATTGCATTTTTGAAATTTACCAGCTGTGACAATCAGGTTTTAGTAGGGTGTATTCCAATTCCTGCTGTAGCTGTTCATTTGAACCTTAAATCATAGTAATTGGTCAGTAATCTCATAAGATGTATAGCAATAACATAGTGAATTTTCAAGAGTCTCCGACAATGTTAAATGCCTGTACAAAAAAGTCTGGAAACCTTTTGGACAATCCTCGTAACTATCATTCCTAATGAGTTCATTTGTCACTGGATGTTTTTTTGGGTTTTTTTGCTTCTGGTCTTCTGCTAAACAAAACCATCATTTAATTGTTATGGCATGAACTTTAATTCGAAGAGAAAAGCCAATGTTGAAGAATATTCGCTGGGTTTTTTTCTGTCTGCTACAGCATTTGAAAACAATTTATCTATTTATTCAAAAAATCTAATGATAATCTGAAAGGCTTTCAATTGGGTATAAAACTTGATTTTTACTTCTTTATGTAAGACAATATTTCATTCTGTTATAATGCCCAGTCGGCTGGGGCTGTACAATACACTGACTGCACCAGGGCACCTCTGGTGGTGTAATGGTTAGCAAGTTAGACTAGCAAACCTACACGAGTGAGTTCGAGTCTCATTGGGTGCCCCATTCATTTGGCATTGTGCTAAATCGAGTGTCCTGGATATGATACTAAACAGTCTGATGGTGAGGTACCAGTAATACTGGGGCCTTGGGGAATATGGAGCACCCCTTCATTGCCATTGCTCCCAGGTCCACTCTGGTCTGGCGTTGTAGCACCTGATAGGGCCCTATCTATGGTTTAAATAGAACTAACAGCATACTTTTGCTAAACTTAATTGTTTGATTAAACTGAATAGCTTGAAATAGAAATGTTTTGACAATTAAACCGTACTTACATTTAAACTGCGTGCTTATGCTAAACTGAATTAATTCAAATAGAACTGTTTTTGACATTGAAACTGTATTTACACAAAACTGAATTGTTTAACATAGAACTGTTTTGACTTATAACTGAGTGTAAACAAAATCTGTACTTATACTAAACTGAATTAGCTGAATAAGAACTGCTTGACTAAACTGAATGTAAATTGCGTGCTTATGCTAAAATGAATTATTTGAAATTGAATTGTTTTTGACATTGAAACTGTACTTACACTAAACTGAATTGTTCTATATAACTGCTTGAATAGTTTGAAATAGAAATTTTTTTGACAATTAAACTGTGTATTCTTGCTAAACTGAATTGTTTTAAGTGGAACTGATTATTTACATAAAAATGGATTTGGCCTTAAATAACCTACAAAGGTTGATATGCCATAAAACCCAACAAACCATACCAATCATTCTATAATAAAGACAGCTTTTAACTTTTTAAATGGAAAGAAATTCAGTTGTTATTGTAATTTCATTTATTTATTCACTTATTCATTTTGTGTGTGTGCGTGTGTGCTTGTGTGTATGCGTGTGTGCGTGTGTGGATACGTGTTCTTTGGGTATCTGAAAACGTTTTCTTTTTCTATAATGAAAGCAATGTTTGTAATTTCTTCCTTTCTTTGAAACTTTCAAAGCCTTGGCGATTTATTTTTAAATATATATCAACAACTATTAATCCCAGAATACGATTAACGTAAAAGAAAGAAATGAATAAGGCAAAGAAAGAAAGAAAGATTTATTGTTGAACAAACTGTACAAGAAATATGTTTTTAAACCAATGTAAACTTCTCAACTATTAAAAATCCTCTTCCGTTATTAGCACAAATATTTGATTACCTGTTGAGCAAACTTTTAAACGTACAGATTGTATATGATCATATGTAACATAAGATTATAACTCAGATCTGAATACCATAATTTATACATGTTTGATTTTTGCAATTGGATGCATTGATTATAAAGTTGTTGAGATGAGTATAAAAATTCTTAATGATCCTGTCACTTTCATTGTATTCTATCAAATATTTAATTTGGTGCTGATAGTCACAGAAATCAGCTGGCTATATGTTTATTTCCGGATCAAAATAAGATAGTATTTATGTAATTATGCATATCTTCCATAGATTTGCAGGTTTCCATACAATTATAATATAAAAATCTTCTGCTCAGAGCGAATATGTCTTACCACATACACCAGAAAAATAATATGACCATTAAACATCGTCAAATAATTTTGCGACGTTCAAATCAAGCAGTATGAGGATTAGTTGGATTAGGATGTCTGTGATTATAAACCAGACAAAATGCAACTTCATTCTAAATGTTAAGTGTTATTAAAACAGCTTACTTGAAAATATTTACTCGCATAAATCGCGTAGAGTTTTTTTAAAGAGTTTTTGCTTACAATTATCAGATATCAAGTATTCGTATCTAAGAGAAATAATTTGAACACAGTTGTATAATATCAATTATTCCTATCAAATACAAATAATTTCGACAGATTTATTTGAAGCAGAGATGGGATCCTAAGAAGTACCTGGGAGTAATGGCATTGAAATGGAGACTCTACATTCCTCAAAACTCCAAAACAGGAGACTCACCATCAGATGAAGTTAAATGTCATACCCAGGGCACTCCTTTCTTTGGTGGGAGTCTTTACCTTCTGCAGGATATAAAGTCAGCGTATTATAAGCCCCGCCGACAGGGCTAGATATTTTAGCGCCCTTAACTACGAACGCGTTGGGCGACTTGTTATTCTACAAATAATTCAAATCGATTATCGTAATGCTTTATCGAATTTAAAGGTTTTGTGGGTTTTTGTTTTTGATTGAAGTCTTCTTTTTTCTGAAAAATCTGGCACTGACTTTTTTCGAAAACCCAAAATACAGTAGAGTAAAAAGAAACCCTGGAAGATAAGCCACAAAAAGGTGTAATTTTTATACAAATATATAGAAATTTAAATACCCACACGCATACACACATATACATATATACATATATATATATATATATATATATATATATATATATATATATATATATATATACAAATAAAGAGAGAGAGGGGGGAGAAAAAGAAGAAAAAGAGAAACAGAACAGTTTATTTTTTCTTTGACGTCTTTTGGGAAGGTAACATGAACTTAGGCAGACACTTTAGTAAACATCTAAAATAAAAATTACACACATTGATTTACAGTCTTTTCTGTCATATCTATTGCGTAAACAATTCCATTGAAAATATGAACAATTTAAATGTTTAAATGAGAATATATATGAGTGAGTGTATGTATGTATGTATGTATGTATGTATTTTTGTGGGCATATGCACACACCCACACACACACACACCCACACACACACACATATATATATATATATATATATATATATATATATATATATATATATATATATATATATGTATGTATGCATGTATGCGTACACATGCTTCGTTGTCATAATTGTTATTGTCACAGAAAATGGACTCAGCGAGCCAAATCCAAATTCTGGAGGAGTATGTATACCTTTCTGTGTGTATTTCTGTGTGTGTGTTTTATGTGAGCATATGCGTCTGTGTGTGTGTGTGTGTGTGTGTGTGTGTGTGTGTGTGTGTGTGTGTGTGTGTGTGTGTGTGTGTGTGTGTGTGTGTGTGTGTGTACTAGAGAAAGAAGGGGAGGACTGTGCTTGTATGCACGAGTGAGAGTGAGTAAATGAGCGTATGGGTGTTTGTACGTGAGTGCGAGTGAAAGAGTGAGCCTGTTTTAGTGTGAGAGAGAGTGAGAGTGTATCTATGAGTGA
This sequence comes from Sepioteuthis lessoniana, assembly GCA_963585895.1. NCBI lineage: Eukaryota > Metazoa > Mollusca > Cephalopoda > Myopsida > Loliginidae > Sepioteuthis > Sepioteuthis lessoniana. The sequence goes on from OY757934.1 coordinate 81,616,253, forward strand.
GATAGAAAGAGAGAGATAGATATAGAGTGAGAGAGGGAGTGTGTGGAGGGAAGTATTTTCCAAACAAACTAAAAATATATATATATATATATATATATTCGTGTGTGTGTGTGTGTGTGTGTGTGTGTGTGTGTGTGTGTGTGTGTGTGTGTGTGTGTGTGTGTGTGTGTGTGTAGGTTGTACGGAAAATACTATCTGATTTTAGAATAAACTGTATACATTCTGTTCTAGCATATTATTCTAAAAGTATTTAAATAAAAAAAATTCATATTCCTAATGATTAAAGTGTTATCTTAATCTTCTGTCACTTCTTTCAGAATTTCATTTTGAAGGTTATAATCCTCTAATTACAACATAGAAATAAAAATGATCAATTTACTTTTCAAGCTTGGTCAAAATTTTGTTGTATGACAAACGTCGACCACATGTTGCTAGGATGACACAACAGAAGCTCTCTGACTTGGAATAGGAAACCTTGCTACATCCACAGTATTCTCCTGATCTGTCAACCATCGACTACTATCTTATCATATCTGTACACATTTTTATGCCAAAAAAATAATCTGTTGCAAAGAAGTATAATCTGCTATTAAAGATTTTTTGACATTAAAACTTTTATTATACAGGTAAAAATAAACTTTTTATCGATGGTTGAAATCCATAGAAGTTCAGGGATCATATT